>OX596276.1:14784212-15254212 GCA_951394225.1 Harpalus rufipes | reverse complement strand
ATGTTGGTATACAAGAAATGTTAAATACAATAGGGCGCGAGCAGTCATGTGACTTTGTTGGTCTTGACAAGCAGATATGGTGGCCCGTATCAGAATGATAGCTTGTAATTATATATGTTACAGTTAAAGTATACATTGCAGTCAGTGCATACAGTGTCTAGTTGATGTATGCTTCCACTAGCTGTTTAAGTGAAAGTATAAATTATTGCGTTGCCCACGCAACATGCCCACCCAAACTGCCCACCCAACAATCTAGGCGTGTAAATTTTATAAAAAAAAAAAACCAACAGAAACAATACCTAACGCACAGAACTCGGATTTAGGTAGACAGTGACAAAAGAAGGTGTATACACTAACTAGTCCATTAATACATTAACTAGATAAAGAATGCACTATATAAAATAATGTATACTTTCACTAAAACAGCTAGTGGAAGCATACATCAACTAGACAGTGTATGCAATGACTAAGTTGATACTTTAACTGTAACATATCATAATTTCCCATTCTAAATTTAGTGATTTTCCAATTCCATGTAGTTTATTTTCCTCGAAAATTCCACACTCCTGGTGACATGGGCTCCCATATCTGCTTGTCAAGGCCAACAATGTCACATGACTACTCGCACCCTATACTTATGTAACTAATAACGTAAGTGGCGAGAGGTATTGTGCTGGCCACAATAGATTTTTTAAGTAGAATATCGTGGCGTTGGAAAAAAATCGAAAAATCCCAGGGGCGGATCAAGCTTATATTGTGCCCTAAGCTGAACCAAAATTTGCGCCCCCCCCCCCCTGACATTATTTGTCTTTTTCTAACATGAACATGAAATTAACCGAAAATGAAAATGTTTTCAAATAGATTTTTATTCTATTTCATGACAAAATTTAAACAATCAAACAAAATGGAAAGTCAAAATTTGACCTTAGTGTAAAAACTTTTTTTTTTGTTAAAACTAAATAAACTAGGTAGTAAAGTAGTTTCTTGACTGGAATGAATATTAGGAAAGTAAATTCTGGGATTCAGTCATCCCATTATTTATTATATCTTTAACGTGGTTTCGATCCTACCGGGATCATCCTCAGGATGTCCAGATGCTTCTGTGAGTGTGCACAGTAATTTTATCATTAACTTGTAATTTTTAAATTATGAATGCCTTTTACGGCAATATGTAAATGTACATTTGTAAGTGTCAAAAATTAATTTATTTCTTCCTGAGGATGATCCTGGTACGATCGAAACGTTGAAGATATAATAAATAATTGGATGACTGAATCCCAAAATTTACTTTCCTAATATTATATTGTAATATAAAATAACACAAGTCAAAAAACGAAGTTAAAATAAAATAATCAGTCAAAATTAAACTCAGTCAAAAATAAAATAAAAAGATTGCCTTTTCAATAAATAAACTAAATATAAAATAAACGCATAACTAAAAAAACGAAATTTAACCAAACGGACTAGTAACCATTGCTGTTTTCTTTTCAGCGTGTATTTGTACCTGCTACCTTATCCCACCTTTTTAGACTTGCGGAAATATTTTTTAAAATACAACCTTTTTGAGATTTTTACTATTTCGTGAAATGTGACGATATTTTACGCCCCTTAAATTTTGGCGCCCAAAGCGCTCGCTTCTTTTGCGTACTGATTAATACGCCTCTGTAAATTCCTGTGTAACCTATTAAAGTAATAATTTATTAATTAATATTGATATTGACCCTTTCAAAGTATGTAATGCACGTATACGAACGTTCTTTCCAATCTACAGAAGACTTGTCGAATGCACTTTGTGGTACAGACATCAGTTTAAACGAATACGAGTAACGTGCAAAATTAAAAAATGCTCATTAATTTTTTATCATACCGCGTATATGATAAACTTCATAAACGTTCAGCTCATATTACATTAAAATCAATATTATTTTAATAAAATATTTTGCAAATAATTTTAACTATTTATACGAGCCCCGCCCCACATCAGTTGGCTCACCCGCTTTAATTTCATTTTATTTAGTTAATTTGTGATAAAAATAATAAGTAGGTACCGTAAATTATCGCTATTTTTTATATAACAGACATTTTGTCGTTCTAACGACACATAGCAAGATATGTTTTCTGAATTTTTTTTTTTTGTAAAATAAAATAATACTTAGTATTACCAACAATTAAAAAAATGAAAAAAAAAACGAAAACCGATTTATTAGATAAAAGGTCTATAAGAATTGCAGTAGTAATTTGCAATAAAAGTGATGTCAACCAATAGGGATAAATAATATGTATTTGTTACTGTTATAAGCTCATAACCTTTTACTAAATATTAGTAGCACTACTAATGATTGCAAATACTCACTATTAAATTATTTGCGCTCATAAAGTAAAATTAGTACAAGTATAATTTAGGGTATTTCACCAGCTACCGTCCACGCCAAATATTTGAGCGCGCTGAACGTATACTGCGCATTCTACGATAACCCCTCTCTAAAGAAAACTTTTGGTAGGTGACTGTACTTTCTCGCGCTGTATGTCATAAGTATGTACACCCACACCGCTTCCGAAACGTTGTTAACGGAAAGCTGGCAACGTCGCGCTTTGATCGAAAGGGTAAGAGGGGAACAGCTCTAGCAGAGAGCCGCTGAATCCAACCGTAGTTACAAATTCGCTGTTTTGACGTGACTTATTTCCGCTGTCAATTTGAACGTATTAAAAATAATATATATATATATATATATATATATATATATATATATATATATATATATATATATATATATATATACATATATATATATATATATATATATATAGATAAAAAAATCTTACTTACATTTGCATTTTTTGTATTTTTTATTCTTTAATATTTTTGAAAAATCATATAACAACGTTGTAACAGCTAAATTGATTTTTTGACATTCTAAAAATGACATTTAAATTTGATAACTGCTGGATCGTAGCCTACTTTCAATACAAGATCGGGAAACAACTCAAATTTTGTTTCAAAATTTGCCCAAAAACTCTAATTCTAAAACCGAATAATGAGGGCGTGATTTAAGCCTGCTGTCATTTAAATGTCATATATAAACTGTCAAAAATCAATTTCGCAGTTCTAACGTTATTCTACAGTTTTTCAAAAATATAAATAACATACATTAAATGCAAATGTAAGTAATATTTTTATTTATATATTATATTAGTTTTACCCCTTCCCCGTGACGTAAACATACAGTGTTGCCGCTGCCTTTCTCCCTCGAGTTTTTCTGTAGTCGAGTACATTATTTTACAGTACAGTTACTCTGAAACTGTACGTCAGATCGCTTTCATCGTTTGAAATAACATTCGAAACATATTAAACTACTACATGTTAGTTTTTTATTAATATCTGTAGAAGCAAAATGATGCTATCAATCAATACGTTAGTTTTGGTAGCATTGGTCCTATGCTTTAAAATGTCTGATTTTCGAGACGAATAGCTCCTTTTCTGTACGTCATAAGTTTATAAAAAATTAACAGTGCAAGTATTAGGTCATTCATTAAGAATGACATTTCTCAACATTGTGTATAGTTAGAAATTTGGGCAGCGAGCGTTTTTCTACTTTGTCGCGCTAGAGCGGCAAAGTGACATTTTGCGTTGACAAAAGAGAGCGCAAGTGGGTACTTTCTATGTAGACTGTAGAAAAAAATATTTTTATTTGTTGAAAATTAATTGCCGCCGTCAAAATTTTACCGCCGTAGGCTTCATCCTTACTTTGTCTAATAGGAGATCCACCACTAGCCATTTTGATGGCTAGTGATACTTAAATCAATTTAGGTTCTTTTAAAATTTTAATATTTTGACTTTTGTTCACTATTATTTCTAAATTTTCTTCAATTAAATTTATTAAAATACTTTTTCGTCTTGTGTCTAATTCTCCCCACGCTCGCGTTTATTTGTCATTTCTTTAAAATAATCTTATTTTTCATATTTAATAATTGCAACACTTCACTATTTCGCCGCCCTCACATCTGTCAAGTCTGTGGTTATTTTACAGGTTATGCCTACTCTAGTCTAATAGTACTCTTACCTGTATTAACAGATCTTTCATTTCATGCTAACATGTTTATTTCTCTATGTATCTATCCTTCTCATTCAACATTTGCATTAATAGTATAGTAAAGATTTATTTAATTTTAATTACAAATTATAATAGTTAAGTGATGATAAACCAATTTTTAAAAACTGGGCCTACTGAAACGGGATGGTGCTCGCATGTATATTAATAGTCTGTTTCTATTTGGTTAAATCAAAATTATTTTCTTTTATAAAAATAAAAACTATTGTCTAAAAAGACATAATTCACAGAATAACAAGGTAGGTGATTTTTATGAGATATAAACGCCTAGTAAACGCCCACACGGTACAAATATGTTATTATCATTACTGAAATCTGTATACAAAGCAGATGGGCACACCCATCAGTGGGTAATATGCTGTGATGATATATTTTTTTTATAAACTTCTAGTGTGCTTTAAACTTCAAAGGTCAATTATATTGGCTAAATTACAGTTGAAATATCTAAAATATTTTGATTGTTATTTAGTGAAATGAATAAATTTATTCATTTATCTATTGTAACTTCGCAAATATTTACTTAAACATAAAAATAAATATTGGTTACAGCTTACTTTAGATTTTATTGGAATCATTTCTGAAATACACATTGTCGTTTATTTAGAGCACATCTTTAAAGCGAATAGCATGCACTTAAGCAATTTAGAAAACCACAAAGCTACAAATCCCCATTCAAATCTAAATTACTCTTGTGACACCGGCTTGAAATTAGTCCGAGCATGAATCTCCGAGAATGTAAGTGTGGCATAAACAGGCCAAATGGAGCTAACAGAATACCAGTTGTCTCATTACCTAGAACCTAAAGCTTTCCGTTTACCAAGATAAGGTGACGACAATGCTATTTCGAAAATACTACATATACTAAAAATTAAATAATATTTAAATAAAATTTAAAATTACACATATAACCCTATAAGTTTCACTGTATTTTAATGGAAGGCTGAAATCCGAAAGTGTTTTTTCTTCTCTTTATGATCATGTAAATAAATCATAACGTTGCATAACAAAAATTCTGAGAAAAATCGAGTTGAACATTTAATAATAATGAATAATCAAGATACCTACCTCGATAAAAAAATTAAATTTTATTTTTATTTAATTCATTTACATTCATTTAATTTAATAGTGTTAATTTTGTTTGCTTTATTTTTCATTTTTCAGTTTAAAACTTTTCGTATTTCATGTTTTATAAGTTATAAGTTCCATAATCAACTTAAATGTTTTTATCAGGGTATCTTGATTATTCATTGTTCATGGTTTTTCCAATTCATTGACGGGATTGGCGGTAATTTGAAGAGTGTATGTAATATATCTATAATTTTGAATAATTAATAATACAATAAGAAATATTAAATGTCGGTCATAGAAAAAGCCTTTTTTACGAAAATCCATTCAGAGCTTTAAATAAAGTATCATTTTCGGTTGTCCAATATTACCCAAAGTCTAATCAACTCTTTATAAGAATGCAGAAAGCTTAAATATGGAAAATATTTTTTTTCGGAAGTTATCGTATTTAAAAGTTAAAAGTTTCCATACTTTTGACCGCCACTGTATGTATCGTTCTATTTAATAAAATCTGCAGTGGCCAGCACAATACCTCTCGCCACATACGTTTTTGGTTACATAAGTTAGGGCGCGAGCAGTCTTGTGACTCTGTTACTAGTAATTATGTACATAAATGTCAAAAGTCAGAATTTTTCATTCAAAATTTTCTAAGTTCACGCAGTTAATTTGTTACCAGGAGTTTGTAATTTACTTGTCCAGGGAAATAAACCACATCTATGTACTTAATTACTAAAACAAAAATTTACAAAAATAATACCTATTTAGAAGAATACTTCCGGTTGTCCAATTGCTACCAAAACCTTTTCAACTCTTCCCATTAAAGTCCGATTGACAAATAAGTAGTTAAACAGATATTATGTCTTATAGTTTTTGAGAAACCGTCCTTCTATATAACATACATCCACACACACACACACACACACACACACACACACACACACACACACACACACACACACACACACACATACACACACACACACACAGAGAGAGAGAGACACACATCATCGTAAAAATATTAAAATCGGATTGTAGGGACCTTAAAACGTGCTTCTTCTTAAAATTTGGATATGCGATTTGTAGCATGTATCCAATACCTCTCTTAGCGAGAGGTAAAAATCACCAATTAATTCGCTACCAGCGAAGCCAAAAATATAATTCAGGATATTTTCTCACTAAAAAGTGACATTTAACGTCGCGTTAACTTTGTAATTTAAAGCACAAATTTAAAATTAATAATAAATAGCGACTTGTTTCAATTTTTTCAATCACCTGTTTATCTACATATTTAAATCATTCGGATCCCTTTTCATTATTAGTACTTCTGAAATTGGACACAAATTCACTATGCAGTATTTACAAGCTCGTTCCTGGTTCACGCTGAGCTTGCTCGAGCAATCTCGTCGCTGTGATAGCAGGACTCTGTGCAGGAACAGGGACCAGCTGACATACGGTCGCATGACCACGCGATTGGTCGTTTCGTCCCGGGAGACTGCGCAACCAGGCCGCGCAAAAAGTACAAACACGAAATAACGTACCGTACAAAAAAGATAAGTGATACGTTGAAACAAGAGGAAGCGGAAAATTTATGAAATGGTTGTTAAATTATTACGCTGGTTACGGAAAACATGATAATTACTGCTCTGTAGATGCATTGCTTTGTTTTTCAAAAAACCACTCGGATAAAAATGTTAGTACAGATTTCTGTGCGGGAATTTACACGTGGCTGAAATTGCTGAAACTGTGAAATTAACGCGAATTCGCAGCAGTCTGTGCAAATATAGCTATGCTTTATTTTATAAAATAAAGCTTATAATATTCAAATAGGTTACCTGGAATTCTAATTGAGAACGTAGTTATGAAAAAGTTTCATATTTCCCTTTTTCATAAAACTAGTATGTATTAATCTGCGTAATTAGGTAGAAATGTGTAAATAGAAATGTATTAATTATTAAAACGCAATGTAAGTGCAATTTTGCATGTAAGTTATTGTGTAAATTTATGTTTTAACTATAAAAATAAATTTACCAACGAAAAACTAATAATAAAATTAAATACATTCTAAATTTCTATATAGTAAAATATTAAAAATTACTTATACTTTGCGAATTTAAAACAATAAATTGTAGTGTTATTTGTAACACGGTGTTTTAATATTACATATTACATCTACAATAAGAGAGAAATATTATTGTCAGAGATATTTATATAATCTTTTGTTAATATAAACTTTCTTTTCAGTTCATTATCAGTATGCGAATTCAGTCTTTGGACAGATCTCTAGAGATCAGTCTATCCTGTGCCTTCTCTTCAGCGTCTCGTAATTATTGTCCTTTTTGAAATCTATTAACATTCCAAATTTTCTTCTTGGTCTTCTCCTTCTCCCAAATATTTCACCTTTAATTATATTTTTCTGAATGCAATCTCTTCTTAAAATATATCTCCGAGCCCAAACTCATAATAATCGGCCGGTTTACATTTTCAACAAAATAATACCTACACGAATGGTTAGAAATTTCTAGAAAATTCTTTAGGATAATTTAAATGAAGACTTTAAATTTGAGAAAAACTGTGGGCCAAATGATAGGTGATAATAGTTCGAGCGGCATTTTAAGGGTCATCTTCTAGAGCCGGTAGACTTTGAAATATGGCAGTCGACTTTTGATTTTTCAAAATAGCGATTTTTATCGTCTAGTCGAATATACAAAATAGATCGAAATAATCGAGATAAAGTTATTGGTCGAAATAATTAAAAAGTCGAAATAATCGAAAAGTCGTAATAATCGTAAAGTTGAAATACTTGAAGTCGAAAAAATCGTAAGTTCGACATAGTCGGAAAAATCGTAACATAATCGATGTATAAATAAATGTAATAGAGATATTCAAAAAGTAGAAATAATAACAAAAATGTTGTAAATGTTGTAATGGTCTAAAAATCTAAATATGCGTATGTCTAGTAATCTTTCTAAAATATCTGTAAATTGTCAGAAAATTCTAAACTCTAAACTAAACATAAATTTCAAAATAACTTCCAAAATCAGAACTCATTTATATTGAAACGTATTTAAAGGCTGCAAAACTACTTGACTGGAAAGGTGATTGGGAAGAAGAAATTACTGGATATCAGTCAACTAATCATTTATTTTCCGCCTCTACCGGTTTCGAAACCTCATGTGTTTTCTCCAGGAGCTAAAATAGTTATTACAGTTTTTGAAAAGTTCAATGACATTGTATGTAAATTATATTATTTATTAATTGTTATATGTATTTATCAATGTTACTTAAATTCTAGATTTTCACATAAGTTTTACACATATATGTCTCTACAATACGATTTTACTATTTTTACAATGATGTCTATACGTGTGTGTGTGTGCGTGTGTGTGTAATCGAAGTTTCGGCCGCAATATCTCCAATACTAGAATTCCAAAAATTACCATTCTTACGTATTCCTCTTCCTTACATCCATATGCAGACTTGATTACATTTTGGTCATAATTGGTCAACTGTTAAATAATATTTACACATTTAATTTTATTATAAATATTAAAGATTATTCTATTATCTATACGAATTAATTGCATTTTATATTCAATATTCACTGAATATAGAGTTAAAGAATTATAAAGAAATTAAATTTTGTAAATCAGCCAGCTATGCTATAACCATGGAAACAGCTACTATGTATATTAAGACAGATACAGTGTCAATGATAAGAAACTGAATGTGGCAGAGATGAGGATGTTGAGATAGATGTTGCGGAAGACACGGAAAGATACGGTAAGGAATGAAAGAATAAGGGAAATAACTCGAGCATTAGAAGTTTCTAGAAAGATACAAGAGAGACGGTTACATTGGTTTAAAAATGTCATGAAGAGAGATAAAGAATATATTGGACGAAGAATGAACAGCTTAGTAATAGAAGGTGAAAGAAACAGAGGAAGACCAAAGATAAGATGGAAGGACTGTATTTTAGAAGACTTCAGAGAAAAGTAACTGAATGAGGACGACCCGCAAAACAAAAATGAATGGAAGAAGAAAATACAAAATAGCGAACCAGAACGAATGGGAAAAGCTGAAGAAGAAGAAGATGTCAGTGTCAAGTGTCCTTTACATAGTTTGTTTATAAAATAATTATAATTATAAATAAATTTAGAATCTTTTGCAGGAAAATTTATTTATGGAATTCGTACATAATATACAAGATTGACGGAAGGTATTGTGCTGGCCTCATCAGATTTTTTCTTGTAATCTTAAGTTTAAAAAAACTGGTTTAAATTCAGTATGCATTACATTTGGTGCAACTAGCACCTATGACAGTTAATAACGAAGAACAAGATCCTAATTTATGCTATTTTCATTAGATCATTGCAAGCTAAAGTAGACCCTTTACAACGAGAAGGACGAAGGGAAGACAAAGAAAGGAAAATCTGAGGTGATGAGGACTGCATGCTCAGCAGACAGGGGATAAACAATACACTAACGGTGCGGAGTCAGGCACAAGCATACGCACACAAACCACAGGACAAGATAATACAATCACCAATCACATTACGGAATTTTGAAGTGTTAGCAAGTTTTTAAAATTTAACGCGTAAGAGGATATTACTACTTATTCTCTTTATGTTGATATTATATTTTCGCAGAGGAGAAATATAATAAAATTCATCTTTTAATGAGGAAAAATACGTAAATTAAAATTGCGAAAAAGTTTATAAAACAATAAAAATGAGTGTATATTCGAGCCCCACATCAATAAAATTCATACGAATTTCAAATTTAATTATGTGTTCGCACATTATTTCCACAAGTGCTAATGATTTAAATTAATGGAGCTTTTGCGGATATAAAACGACTTTATGAGTTCCAGAGTAAAAAGGAAACGAATTTTATTACTTTCATTTATTAAACATATTTTGACTATGGTAACAATAGCGATATTAAGCTCCGACAATTTTAATGTTTGTAAAAGTAAAACCATAAAAAAATATTTATTAATATTTTTAATGAATTTGCAAAAACTTTTGCATGTCATAAAAAGACAGATAGCAGTCACAGCTAATTTCATAGATAGAGAGAAATAAACAATTATTTTACTTGGACAGAGATTAAGTAAATTATAGGCGTTTTTTAATAATGTTACTATTGTTACCTTTGCAGTAGTTAGAAAAACGTCATACCCGGGACGTTGCGGTTAACGCTGATTGAAATAATAATTGGAATATTTCACTAAGTAGAGATGGCGTTGTGCATCAACGTCAAACCTTGGACAAAGGAGCATATTTCTTTACCTTCCATAAGCGTATCATTGCTGTCTATTTTAGGTAGAGTATATTCCCTTATTTCCTGTTGTATTAATTGTAGTAGTAGTAGGTAGTATTGGCTGCAAAACTTCTTAACTGGAAAGGTGATTGGGAAGAAGTAATTACTGGATATCAGTCAATTATTATTTATTTCCGACTCTAACGGTTTCGACACCGCATGTGTCTTCTTCAGGACTTATTTTAAGAAACTACTACTTCCGATTATCCAATTGTTATCAAAATATTTTCAGCTCTTCCCATGAATGTTAGATTGCGGAATAGGCACGTAATTAAACAGTTCTTAAGTCTTATGGTTTTTGAGAAATCGTCTTTCCAACATTCTCTCACATACATACACACACACGCACTCACACACACATACAAGCACACATATACAGACATCATCGTAAAAATGTTATATTTGATTCTAGGGACCTTAAAACGAGCTTATTCACTATAATCTGGATATGCGATTTTTAGCATGAATCCAGTACCTCTCTTAGCGAAAGGTATAAAACGACGTAAAAACGGTCTTATTTTACATAACGTACGTTCGTGCAATAAAACTACTATTTACTCATGTTGCACAAATAATTTTTTTACCTTTCGGTAACAATTAAACAACCGGAAGTGGTAGTTTCTAAAAAAATTCTAAATATTATTTTTTGAAAATTTGTTACTACAAATATTAAAGATAATTAAATTCTCAATCTGTATATATATATATATATATATATATATATATATATATATATATATATATATATATATATATATATATATATACCTATATATTGTATTATTAATTAAATATGTATTTAAATTATAGGTATGGTAATATTACATATATCCTTAAAAAATTCCTCTAATAATATCAATGAATTTGAAGAATTTTGAACATATTAGAATAGTAAGACAAAATGTCTCAACGAAAGAAGAGATAAAATTTCAATTATTTGTGTGTACAAGAAATGTAAAATTTGTTAATTATAGGGCGCGAACAGTCATGTGACTTAGTTGGCCTTAGCAACCAGATATTATGAGGATCCGTTTCAGAATGGCGGCTAGTAGTTATTTACATAGGTATCACAATTATCATATATCATAAATAGGGCGCGAGCAGTCATGTGACTTAGTTGGCCTTAGCAAGCAGATATTTTGAGGATCCGTGTCAGAATGACGGCTAGTAGTTATTTACATAGGTATCACAATTGTCATATAATCATAACTTCTCATTCAAAATTTCAAAATATTCTGACGTTTATTTGTCATCCATAGTATGGAATATACTTGTCGAGGAAAATAATCCACATGGATTTGGAAAATCATAATGTTTTGAATGAAAACTTATGATACTTGACACCTATGTACATTACTAGCTATCATTCTGACATGGGCCCCCATATCTGCTTGCCAAGGACAACAAAGTCACATAACTGCTCCCGCCCTATGCAACATAAAATGAAAATGGCGAGAGGTATTGTGCTGGCCACAACAGATTTTTTTTTTATTATTATAATTTAAGACATTTTAAGATTTTTTCCAATTAGTATATCATGTAACTACTAAAAATATGTTGTGGCCAGCACAAGGATCGTATTTAACTTTTTTAAACCAATTTGTTTTTATTGAGATGACATAGAATGAACATTACCCTTTATAATCAAAATATCAAAATCTAGTACGCGCGTATTACATTCATCAGACAATATAAACCCCCAATATAAATAAAAGTTCATCCCTTTAATAATAGTCATGAATTTCATATTAGAGAGAGTTGTATGACTTTCTTCACTTCCATTAATGAACACCTCCAGCTCACTTGATCATTGTGCTAACAATAGCTGGTCTGGAAACAAAGTATCCAGCGTCAGCGTGCGAATATGACGCATGGCACGTGGGTGTAGAGTCCAGTATACACAGTGCGGCGGTTATTAGAGGCGGATGGCGGCCGTGCAAACACGTCGGCCGTCGCGCCCAACAAAACCACAGCAGACGAGTCTGTTGTCCGTGTACTGGCATTAATTACTGCGGAGATCGCAGGAAATGAATGTCGCGGCTTGCCCGCTCGGGCGCGCGTGCTTTTATCTCGTAACACTGGCAGCTTTGTCCGGAATCTACTTTGCTTACGAATCGGCTGCGCCTCACACCAAATATTGTGGAATATGTTTCAATTTTAAGTAAAAAAAATCTGATGTGACCAGCACATTACCTTCCGTCAGTTCTATATGTATATTTTGTACAAACTCCTTGCAAAAGATTCTATATTTGCAGTAAAATTATAATACAAACATACTACGAGCCCAACCCCAAATGTATTCGTACCCTCTGAAAAAATATATTAACAGCAAGAAGAAATAATTTTTTAGATTACAATAGTTAAGACTATATTACTTAAATTTATCATTTTAACAATAATCTACGGGCAAATATATGACAACAGACACGTGCTAATTTTTTTAGTTCCAACAGTAAATAATACAATATTTATGTTAGTATTATTTATAAAACTGAAGGATGATTATTACTCCAGTTCAACAAATTTTGATATGGTATATTAATAGAGTGTATAGAACTTGAATACATTGCTTATAGTAAAATTTCTTAGGTTTAATAATAATTTATTTGTAAATAAACCATTGTCTGCATATGACAAATGTTTTCGTCTTTAATAATTTGCAAATAATTTTTATTAAAGTAATAAAATTTAAGATGACAAATTAATTGAGTATATTGTCAGTTATCTTTACTCTCAGTTTTATAGATAATACTAACATAAATATTGTATTATTTACTGTTGGAACCAAAAAAATTAGGACTTTTAGATTATTTAAATGAGAAATTTAGTTGATAACATTTTATTCAAATCCAGTACACTTTATTAATACATAAAATAAAAAAATGCCCAAATATAGTCAACTATTGTAACATAAAAAATATTTTTTATTGCTGTTAATATATTTATTTCAGAGGGTACGAATAAATTTGGGGTTGGGCTCGTATTAGTTCGGCCGGTTAACATTTTCAACAAACACATTATAAAACCTACGCAAATGATTAGAAATTTCTACAAATTTATTTCGACTAGTTTAAAATATAGATTTTAAGCATACCAAAACTGAATATGTTCAAATATTACGCCATTTAATATTGGGTTACATCGACTTTATTAGTAATAGCAGCTTTAATTCTATTAGGCATTGTATCTCTAAGCCCTGCACATTTTCCTGTGAGTATTGTCCTACATGTCATGCAAGCTAGGTTTTACTGTACCTACGCACTGGATTTTTATGAAGTTGTTTTTCAGTATGCCAAACGCAGTACAAGCTAAACTTTGGGTAGAAGATGACCCTTAAAATGCCGGTCGAACTATTATCACCAGTTGGCCAACATATTTTTTAACGTTTTAAGTCTACATTTAAAGATGCTGAAATTTTTTGTAGAGATTTCTAATCATATGTATAGATTTTATAATTTTTTCACAGACATACATACATACATCATCGTGAAAATAGTAAAATTGTATTCTAGGGACTCTAAAACGTGCTTATTCATTAAAAACTCACCACCAATTTTTTTTACCATCCCTTTATCTCCCTTACTAAGCGTAGCGGGAGGTAAAAAGTATCTACAGAAATGCTTTTACCATAAAAACTTATATATTAGAACTTTGAAACCGTCGACTTTACAAACGTTTCTCTAAGAAGCTTGATAGAGGATATTTTTTTTAAATTTTAGAATAGTTGGATAAGACATTCTTCGTGGTAATAACAAAATTTGAAACTATAAAGAAGGAAATTAATTTTTACACGAGATTTGTAAACATGCAATTATTTTTAGCACCATCGATTAATATAACTAACTAAATAAAATAAAAATTTCAGTATGAATATCTTTACAGAACAATGTGGAGAGTATTTATATCAACACGTGTTTATTCAAGATTTTAATCCCCTTGTTGTTAATTCAATTTTAGAGTAGGTAACCTTTTGTAATCCCTCAATCTTCTCAGTATCTTTATAAACCAGCTTAAGACCTGTTCGTGGCTCGTGGAAAGGGTTATTTACGTGTGGCCCTTGTCGTGACGGGCGCCAGCGGTTTATTATATCGTCGTAACATTTTCATGCTCGTGATTGTCACTTTAGCCCGATTATCCAGCGAATGGCGTCCCTTGCGTTAATGCAGGGTTAATGGATAGGTGGACAGCCTGATAACACAAAAAGTAGCTGCTAGTAGCTACTTCATTATTATGTACACGTGATAAAATGGATATTTGACCACTTGGGGAGCGCTTGACATTGGAGAGTTTATGGAAGTAATAGCTGTCGTGGTTTTGAATAGTGTTTACATGAATTTATAAGAAGTGTAGTAGACAATGTTTGTAATATCACGTTGATGTTTAATAATAAAAAACTAGAGATGTTAAATAGTCACTTAACATTGTATTATAAACGCCTAGTTACTTTATAAAACGTGGTAAGTTTGCCGAATCTTCGTTGACTTACCGTTAGCCGTTTTATGAAACGATTAGTCAGATAGTACAGTCTATCTAGTTTTACCTGACAGTTGGGTTAAGGTGCGCAGTGGTGGCTACTGCTTAATGCTAATAAATAACACTGACGCATAACGTAGAAAAAGTTTGATAAACGGCAATGCGTAAGACCATTCATTGCTACAAAATAGTGCTAAACCTAACCCGTAAGCGTAAGCGTAATGTATAAACACAAAATTTTGCGAAATCCAAACTTTTACGCTTATGCATAACTTTGTGTGCGCATGCGTAACAAGGTTATTACCTCTCGCTAAGAGAGGTAATGGATTCATGCTAAAAATCGCATATCCAGATTTTATTGAATAAGCACGTTTTAAGGTCCCTACAATCCGATTTTAACATTTTTACGATGATGTCTGTGTGTGTGTGTGTGTGTGTGTGTGTGTGTGTGTGTGTGTGTGTGGATGTGTGTGTGTGGGATGTTGGAAGGACGGTTACTCAAAAACTATAAGACTTAAAATTTGTTTAACAACGTATTTCCCAATCGGACATTCATGGGAAGATCTGAAAAGGTTTTGGTAACAATTGGACAACCGGAAGTAGAAGATTCTTGAAAAAAAATCTTCTAAATATTATTTTTTGAAAATTTTTCTTGATAATATTAAAGAAAAATAAATTCTCTTTCTGATACATTTAAATATTTTTATACATATTTTATAGATTTAGAGATAAAAGGAATATAATATATAAAATAATGTTGTAATTAATTTTACAACCGAAAGGATGTCATGAAAAATAGTTGCAAATTTAAATTATTTGTAACTGACAGATAAATGTCAGTGTCAGAAATAATGAGTAATGAAAGAAAAATGTATTTGGAGAATCCCTTAATTCTTGATCTGTGACTATTATGGAGATGACAAGTCTAGGTTGAAGGACTTAAATTTGTTTCAAACATTATGGGACAATGTACACCAGTACTGTAGACTAGAGTAACTTTGAATTGCGAAAAAGCTATCAAATTCTTCTCAAGTAAGTTGTAAATATTGACAAAATTACACATCGATATAAGAATAATCGGAGTGCAATCTATCCGTCACTTTATTAAAAGGAATTAGTGTTATTTAGATATAACAAGTATGAAAAAATAAAATGTAAAAGAAGATATATAAGAATAGATGCACAATCCAGATATATACATTTTAGACCGCCCAAAATAAATGTTTTTACTAGAAGAATATGAAGAGAAAGTAAACAAAGTTGTTCGAATTGAAAATTGCTGTTACCAGCCTAATATTTATATATGGTAAACTCTACTTTGTAATTTATTGTAACATAATTTATGGTAAATATCTTTATGTTGAGACATGCTATTATTGAATAATAAAGAAGTTTATACGTCATAGATTTATATGAATATATTATTTGTATTTATAAAAATAATCTTTGCTTTATGCATACAGCCAGGTAAAATATACGGCGAGAGGTTATGTGCTGGCCACATCAGATTTTTTTTATATTTGACTTTGATGACAACTGTCAATATGAATGCTGAATAATTTTTATTTATTCAACGCCAGAATAAAATAATAGCTGCCGCAAGTGTTATATTTATAATTAATTGTGTAAAAAGTAAAATAGCACAAGAAAAGAAAAAATCTGATGTGGACACCACACGACTTCCTTGTACGATTATTAAACTGTACATATTTTTTTAATAAATAAATTACAAAATATTAATTTTAACTTCAAAACAGTAAGATATATAGCGACCATAAAGGTAGTTTTTAAAGAGAGTTTTGATTACAATAAAGAAATATTTGATTACAACAATGAATATGACTAATTTCAAAATTAAAATATAATATTTGTTATTGTACAAATCATAAAATTGCACGTATTTAACGTAATTTGACATGAACATTTTATTTTTTTGTCCTAATCCATAGCAAGCTTTATTACAAAAAAATAATTTTTAAATTTACATATCTCGCTTATACAAAGGGCTAATTTAATAATACTTGATGTGCTAGATGCAGAAATTAATTCTCTAAAACTTTTATTTGAAGCATTTATTTCTAAAATCAAAATAAAATCATTTTATTCAAGAAAAACTGTTAACAACTTCAAGTAATGTACCACTTCCGGTTAGCCTATTTTAACCAAAATCTATTATGTTATTTCGATTGACATAAAAGTCTTTTATACCAAATTTGAAAAGTTTTGGATTATATTTTAAAACAGTTTTTCATTAAAATCTATTATAGGCTTCAAGTAAAGTGCCACTTCTGGAAATTGTGTAATAACCAGAAAGGGAGGTGCACAACTAGATGTTATAGGAGTCCTAAATACAAAATTTCAACTTTCTACGGCTTACCGTTTTTGAGTTATGCGAGATACGTACGTACGTACGTACAGACGTCACGACGAAATTAGTCAAAATGGATTCAGGGATCATCAATATGGATATTTCCGCTGAAATCTGAAAACCGAAATTTTTCGCGATTATAATACTTCCTTTACTTACGTACAAGGAAGTAAAAATCAAGGCGCCGATGGCTCTGATATAGGCGTATAGATGACAGAACCATCGTTAGCGTTAGGTTTATTCTCAATAATAAAGAAAATAATCGAACAGATAACTTGTCTTGAAACATTCTGTATGTTTCCAATACACATTTATTTCTTTTACATATTTGATTGTATTATCGTTTATATATCCTTTATTGGATAGTGCTTCTTTAGTGGTATTTGGTATTTGTTCCTTTTGTTGATGTATTTGGGGGGGGGGGTATTCTTCTATTTAGGCCCGCTCCTACCACCTCTAGTTAAAGTGACAGTGTTAAGCAATCGTCATGTTGCAAAATTGTTCTTACCATCTTTGGATACAGCTAACTAGAAGTTAAAAGGTTAATAAACAGTCACTTTAACTAGAGATGGTATTATGGTATGATCGGCACATGTTTTACTGTTAGCTGGTTATTACCGTGAGTACTTTATTGATTTCGATTCAGTAAATGGGTATGTGTTAATTTAGTGTATTCTATTTTTATTCTTGTGATAACTGTTTGGTCTCTTCTTGTTCCAATTGATGGCCATTCCATATTTTAAAATTCATTTAATTATGCTAAAATAGTTGAGCATAATGAAATGAAAACTTCAAACATTTAAGTTATAATTTATATTGGAGCGAGTACTAAATCATATGCAAATATTATTACTATATGTTTTGATATTAGTTTATCTTGTTAGTTTATCCTCTGTATGTACATAGTTTAGCATACTCTTACTTCTAACTATATATTACAAACCTTCATTTCCAATTTGTAGATAATGCTAATGTACAAATTCTCATTAGTTATGGAAAATTAAATACTTCTTCCTTCCGTATAAGAGGCTACAAGTAGTTTATTGAAATATAATATTATTTAGGTTATTTTTACATCTGTTATTCAGTCAAGTTGTTCTTGAGTAGCTACTATGACTAAACAATAATTTAGTTTTCATTTGAAAGAAGAAATTGAGTTTCAGAATTTTATTTCCGCTGTACTCAAATCGTAATTAATACTTTAATAAACTTTTTTGTTGGATACGATACAAAACATAATTGGATTTATTTTTGTGCTGTTCAAAACGTATTGAAAAATAAAATGAGTTGCAAAGAAAGTAACAAAATTATAAATGACAAAGTATTATAGTCCGTCCTTAAAGAGAAATAAATTCAAATTTACCTTCATATCCGAGCTTATACCATTTATGCTTTGTCTGATCATATTATGCTACACGAATAAATTATAAACTTAAAGCACAGATCTCATATAAAAATAATTGTACAATTTCACATTGATGCTATTTTAACGTTTGAAATTTGTTGTACACATTTGTGCTTATTATAAATTGATAAACATTACACGTATCATATAGTAGCCCATTGTCAGTTAAAATTTATTAATAAGGTCCAGAAAGAAGAAAAATATATACGACATCTGAATTCACCAAAGACAGTAATAAAAAATCTGATGTGGACACCACACGACTTCCTTGTACGATTATTAAACTATACATATTTTTTTAATAAATAAATTACAAAATATTAAATTTAACTTCAAAACAGTAAGATATATAGCGACCATAATCTAACTCGGTTCTTTTTAAAGACAGTTTTGATTACAACAAAGAAATATTTGATTACAACAATGATTATGACTAATTTTACAATAAAAATATAATATTTGTTATTGTATAAATCATAAAATTGGACGTATTTAACGTAATTTGACATGAACATTTTTTTTATGTTTTTGTCCTAATCTATAGCAAGCTTTATTACAAAAACAAAAAAGTATATAATTTTTAAATTTACATATCTCGCTTATACAAAGAGCTAATTTAATAATTCTTGATGTGCTAGACGCAGAAATTAATTCTCTAATTTTATTTGAAGCATTTATTTCTAAAATCAAAATAAAATCATTTTATTCAAGAAAAACTGTTAACAACTTCAAGTAATGTACCACTTTCGGTTAGCCTATTTTAACCAAAATCTATTATGTTATTTCGATTGACATAAAAGTCTTGTATACCAAATTTGAAAAGTTTTGGATTATATTTTAAAACAGTTTTTCATTAAAATCTATTATAGGCTTCATGTAAAGTGCCACTTCTGGAAATTGTGTAATAACCAGAAAGGGAGGTGCACAACTAGATGTTATAGGAGTCCTAAATACAAAATTTCAACTTTCTACGGCTTACGTACAGACGTCACGACGAAATTTGTCAAAATGGATTCAGGGATGATCAAAATGGATATTTCCGCTGAAATCTGAAAACCGAATTTTTTCGCGATTACAATACTTCCTTTACTTACGTACAAGGAAGTAAAAAAAAATGTTTTTACATACCTTTAGTTTTTCATTGTTTAAATTTAAATCAAAATATTTATTGATAGTTGCAGGAAAATCTAACCAATAAAGTATGTCTTCATGGCCGCAGAAGAAACTCTGAAAAAGTACCTATATAAAAATAGAACTACAAGAATATTTACATCAAATTAAAGAATTTATAATCAGTGCCGCTCCATGGGTAAAAGGCGCCTTTGTGCAAAATTATATTTCAGCGCTCCACCCCTTTATAATGCATAATTTGCAAATTAACATACCTACGCTTTAAAGGTTAAACTATAACCGTGTGCCTGAGTGTCTGGTCGCGAATCTGGGGACCCGGGTTCGATCCCGACCGACGCCAAAAATTATATCGAATTTTAATGGCACAAAATTGACCCCTGTAGTGCACTCTCCATGCTAGCAATGAGTTCCCGAGAGGTGACGCCTGGTAAGCGCCCGCACGGTACAAATATTTCATCATTACCAAAATCTGTGTGCAAAGCACATTGACACACCCAGCAATGGGTAATATGTCGTGATGATATATTTATGTATTTACTTTACTATAGTTTTCATTCTTCGAAAAATGCTAGATTTAAATATTGATGAAAATTTCTTTGTTAGATTCATTCTCGTAATCAATATTATTATGTTATGTTCAAAATCGTTTGTTGTAATAAACAATTTTACGGTTATAGTTTGCATTCCAACATAACATCATAACATGTCAGAAAATTATACGTTTCTGTCAAATTTTAATAATAAATCGGGAAAATTCATTTTCCGCAGAAAAGAAAAGTAAAATTATCTTATTAGGATTTCAGAATTGTAAATTTAAGCATTTAATTCTATGATTAATTGTCGGATTCAGTCTTGTAATCAATATTTTTTAAACTATAATCAAAATATTCTTTGTTGTAATCAACATCTTCACAGTTATCATTTCAATATAACAATGCTAGATAATTATCCGTTTGGTAGGATAATTATTTTACTTATAACTCATAACTAGAGTCCTAATGCAAATAAATTTAAAAAAATATAGTTCACTTCTATCACCTTACTGTTAAGTTGTAATTTTTCAAAAATGAGCATTTTATAAAAATTTACTAGTATTTACCGTTTATAAATGGCGTCCCTTATGGCCAGGCGCCTTTGTGCGGAGCACAACCTACCCACCCGCAAGGAACGGCCCTGTTTATAATATTATATTTCAAAATATTACCACTAAACTAAGCATAAGTGTAAGAGCAATTAAATTTTAATTAAACATACATTCAACAAATGGTGGTTTGTGAATACGAGCCAATATTATTTTATAATACATATACAGAGTGTTAAAAAAAGGGGAAAAAATTGGAGGGTATATGTATTTCGATGTGCTTATTCCCAAAGATAAAGAATTTTTCAAAAATTCGGAAAATTATTTATTATTCTTTACGAATTAATTTATTTCCTTTTCGCAACGTCTGTTCCGTGAGTAGATAATTCATTATTTTAAATAAAAATTCCATGTGGGCAATGGCGCTCTAAATAAAATAAGAAGTAATTTTCCGAATTTTGAAAAATTTCTTTTTGATTGAGAATCATCACATTGAAATGTACATATTCTCAACAAAAAATACCCTTTTTTAACACTCTGTATAATTACGCAGAAAGAAGATAAATATATATTAAATATTAAGAAATTTATTTGACACAAACTTTAGTACTTCATAACCAAGTATTAGGTACTGAAACAAGCTTCCTATCCGGTTATCCATAAGTAACCCGGTTACAAGAATGAAATACGCATCTAGAAGAACATGGAAAACACAAAAAATATTAATAACATAAAATGACCTATGATATACCTTTCAACATTCATGAATTTACCCCAATCAGGAAGTTTATTATGAACATTTACCGATTTACTCGCATTTTTCGTAACACATATTTCAAACATGCACATTATGCCAATAATACTGTATAGTTGAAAAATGAAAGAAAATTTATGAGCACAGATTCCGATTAGTGTCAAAATAACAACTTGTCACTTCTGACAATTTATGAATAATTTATTGCGTGTAATATTTATCGCTTATGTAAAAAGAAATCAATATTCCATTTGTCACGTATTTTTTTTTACAAATTGCGTGTTTAATTAGATTCAAATCTATACGACAATAATTTGCACCTTAAAGCAATTTATTCACCTGATTACATAAATAAATGAATAAGGTTAAAAAACCGATGTTGGAATTCAACAACAGAAATCCCATTTACTAAACAGAAGGTGTTAATAATTGAATCTATTGTGAAATGTTCCATATAATTTTCAAATATTAAATTAGCATGTAAACGTGTATGCTACTGACATGATAAAACAAATGTCGATACCAATAATTGTTAAACAGATATGAATGAAAATTACTAATAATTAATCCAGATATCGAAGTAATTATTTCACTTCATTGTTATTGGTCATGGTCCTGGAATTCAAAACTGTCACAAAATCAGTAATCCAGAAAAATTGGTTTATAATAATTTTAATAGTTATTTATTTTATCCTAAATGTTTAAATCGTACAAATCTCCTTGATCTAATAAGTCCTTTTCAACGATTTAAACATAATAATCATTGTTAGATACTGCAGATAATTAAGTGAATATCTATAGATATTGTCCATCTGATTTAATTCACTGTTTAGGTATAGGGATCATGCTAAAAATCGCATATCGAGATTTTGGTAAATGACCACGTTTTAAGGTGATGTCTGTATGTGTGTGCGTGTATATGTGTGTGTGCGGATCCTCTTTACACACTAACTCAAATAGTATCGTTCAGAAAAATTTTAAACCTTGTATTTCTACTTTACTCTTATATGGAAAGATGCCGTTTGATTTTGGAGTAAATCAGATAACCGGAAATGGCACTTTACTGAAAGCTCAAAATAGTTTTTCTTCGAAAAATACCTTTAAATGTTACTTTTTCGAGATTTGTTATTATAAATATTAAAGTATTATATAAACAATACCTGGAAAGGAAGAAATCGGAACAGATATAAAACTAAAGATAAATAACGCTGTAGTAATCCCAATAATTACTTACGGAAGTGAGTCCTGGACAATACAGAAAAAAACATGAATCAAAACTAACAACAATAGAAATGAAGTACTTGAGGAAAGTAATGGGGAAAACAAAATGGGACAGAGAAACCAATGAAAGCATCAGGCAACAAGCAGATCAAGATCAAATACTGTTAAAAATAGAAAATAAACAACTGAACTGGTTTGGGCATATTAGAAGAATGAAGAAAGATAATCTAGTTAAAAAAGTAACAGAATCAAAAACGGAAAGGACAAGGGGAAGACCAAGAAAAACATGGGAGGGACGAATAGTAGAGATAGGCAAAACGCGAGGGAAAAACATGCAGGAAATGAAAAAAACTAGCAAAGGACCAGACAGCATGGAAACATTGGGTCAAGAACGAGAAGTAGCAAACCATATCCGACACCCAATAAAGGGTATTAAGGATCTGTGAAGAAGAAGAAGTATTTTAAATTTTCAACAGGTTTACGTTAATACTTTTTGTATATATTTTATGGATAAATTTCTAAAATTATCTATAATTTTAATCCTGGAGCCTACGCTTTAAACACAACTCCACGGTTACACAGTTCAGATCTCAAATGTATGTAACTGACAGATATATGTCACTGTCAACAAACTAATCATTTTAAATAATAATAGTAACGTTTTAAAAAGAAAATAGTAAATGGAACTATAATTATATGGAAAGGAACTTACAGTTCCCAACATAAGTAAATCTGGTTTGTACACAGATGTCGGTAATAATGATGACATTTGTTCCGTGCAGGAGTTTACCTGGCGTCACTTCACGCGAATCTGGGCAGCCGGGTTCGATCTCGACCGACGCCAAATATTTTACAATTTTAAATGACACAAAATTGATCCCTGTGATGCACTCTCCACGCCAGCAATGAATATAGGTAAGTACCTATATAAATAAATAAAATAAATATATTAAGGCATATTACTCATTGTTGGGTCTGCCAATCTGCTTTGTACACAGATTTCGGTAATGATGACGACATATTTGTACCGTGCAGGCGTTTACCAGGTGTCACCACATGAGCACTTATTGCTGACGTGGAGAGTGCACCACAAGGGTTATTTTTGTACCATTTAAAATTCAGTCGGGATCAAACCTGATATTTAAATTTAATTTAAAATTAAATTAAACGGGAGGTATTGTATTGGCCACATAAGATTTTTTTTAAGAATTTAAATTACAACAAGGAAATGCTTAACTATGATAAAGAAAATTTCTTTACAATATTGAAACAGGTTATTTACAAATAAAGCCGTCTTCTTAAATTTGCTGACCTTTCCATTCGCGACTGAATTATAAGATACTGTTCATGGATATACGCCGAAAAAATAATACTTAAATAATTTTGTTAAAAGTGTTTTAATTTTATTCATGAATTCATGATGCCCAAGAAAAGTTTTATTTTGTTTCCTTTTATTACTAAGCGATTACACCGCACCGTTACAACACAGGTCGTCATTTTACGAGTGCGTTTAAAATAATATAACTGTCGTCTCTCATTTATTACTATTTTATTATTATATCCCTGTTTATTATTTATTAGTTAATTAATATAAATTATAAATAGAGCACAGAGCAACAGATCACGTATTAGGTGAAATTTTACGACATTGGACAAAACACTCCTAATAAAGTTTCGAATAAGTATTCGTTAAATAACTTTATTCTTTACATTTATTCAACGAATAACTCCATTGAGTCTTTTCATACATTTGACAAAAACAAATAGCTATCTGTCGAACAATTTTAACATTCTTGAATTGGTAATCTTGCAGAGTGAATTTGTGTCAGTGCAGAAGGATGGAGTTTTGCGTATCTACGTTACGCAGACAAGGATGAAATGTGTCAACTTCTTTTGAATCCGTCAAAATTTTGTTTGACATCCTTAATGTCATCTATATCCTTCTGTATTTTTAGCCTCGGGAGAGTGTAGTTTAACAAGTAATCTATTGCAGTAATAATACGCGGTAAACGAAATATATGTATATTGTAAAATTGTCCTTATAATTTTTGTATATTCCTTTCAGTTCGAGATAAATGAATATTGTATAAAAGAATTCAAAATCCAAATATATTTTACTAGCATCAAATGTCAGGATCTTTATAATGATTTACCTAAGGAGGGATTTACCTATGTATGCACTGTTTGAGATCAATTACGAAACCCAATTTGTAATAATAAAATAAGAACTGTTTGTTTTCATAATCAGAATCTGTCAAAAAAATCCTTGATGTGTGTGGTTAGGTCGCTGTCTGATCGTGCGTTTTCGATTTCTCCCATTATTTATTTATTCATTCATAGTTCAATCATCAGAATCATTAAAAATATTTAATATATTCCCTGTGTTAATAAATCTGCACTATGTAGAAATGTAATGTACATACGAATAAACCCTTTATTCCGCGAATAACAGATGTTATTCTTTCGAATAAATTTATTTGCAAGTGAAAAGACAACAAAAATATTTATTCGATAGTTAAATTTATCTATAGCTTAATTCGCAAGTGAAAATACCAGCCCTTAATGTAGTTACGAAGGTTAATAGTGAAATTCGCGCCCTAACACGTATAGAGCAGCACCAGACCAGGGGGGTGAAACTGAATTCAGAAACGTGATAACAAGTTTCAATCTAGTAGCGTTTGGAAATACTTCCTGACCCTTTCATAGATGTCATAAGTAGTACAGTTTTTACAGTGATTCTCAAACTTTAATGTCAAAATACTATAAAAAGGTAACATAATGTTTGAGAACTGCTGTAAATTTCCCACAATTCTCTATTACATCGTTCGAAATACTTTGACATTTAAAACTATTATTTGTGAATTGGTATCTTTATAGCAATACAGTACTTTATCATACAATATATTTTCGGTAAGTATGTTATCTTTCATATTAGCATTATTATTCGGGGGGTGAAATAAAAACTTAATGACAAATTAACAATGTTTCAGAAAAATATCACATGAAATATTTGTAACTTCTGTGTAGTGAAGGGCATTCCTGCAGAAGAAGTTGATAGTGCTGAGTAGAAGAAATGGTGTGTATAAGTGGACTAGGAGAATGTACATCATGGCGGTGCTCTTAGAAGTTTGGTTGTAAGAGACCAGCAAGATATCACGATTCTTTGGCAAAATGACGTAAAGCTTCATAAGATTCATCAGAGAATGTTGGAATAGTATGGTGTTGCCAGTTTTCATAAAAAAAAGAGTGTAAAATAGGATAATTGGTTAAAAAGTGTACGAACATCGATAACGAGTCAAAGAAACAGTGCAGATATTTACACTAACATCCCTTTTTTGAAATAAAAATATGTCTTGTAATAATAATAAAAAAATTTGGTTCCTTGGGTAGTATAAGCTTAAATTTTAGTAGTTGTTGCCGCGTAGTTTGAGATTTGTAATTATTTATTTGATTTAAATAGTGTAATGAATACATTTTTAAATAGACATTAACATATTAATTATTTTTTATACTGCAAGATATATTTCACATTTCTTGATAATGTCTTTAATAAATTATCTATTTTCGATAGATTTTTTATTAATTACATTATGAAGAAATAAAATTTAAAGTTTAGAACAATTCGAAATGAATTTATATTTCTCGCCACCTTGTCGGCTGTCAAATTTAGTTCTCTGACCTTTTCATAGATGGCAATAAACTTGTTATCACGGTTTATAAGGGAGATACCCAATCTTCTACTATATATTTTCCTTAATCTATGCACCAGACGTACCATTTTTGTGAGGTTATATAAACAATGTCATGAGTGTTTATTTATTTTTTTATTATCAATCTGGCCTACAGGTTATCATATCCCAATTACATGTAAAATAAACAAAAAGGAAAAAAAAATATAGATAATATCGGTTTTCATAGTACACATATAACAAAATAATTGAAGCATTATATCTCATAGTAACAATATACTGCGTTCTTAAACTTTACGAACGAGCCAAAAAAAGATGTCTATGTAATGTGGCAGGGTATTAAAAATTTCTCATAACATTCTAACTGGTGATTTTAATTTACAGTTAGTACGCGCTGTTCTGAAATGAAAGGTTCTCTTAATGCATAAATTATAGCTAGGAACAAATATTGGTATTTTCTCAAGAGTAACCTGATCCTTTACGATGCAATGTAAAACCTTATACAAGAAAAGAGATGAATTTTTCTTCGTTTATTGGGAGACACTATGTTAATTTCTTCAAGTAAGATGTTGTTATCATTGTCAAAACTGGGATACCGTCTATGAAGTTTGTAATAACAAATTTTCACTATTTTTCGTTAAACGGACTCAAATATACATTGGTATTTATTATAGATTGGACTCCAAACTTGTAGACAATATTCCAGCTTGTTTGCAGAGTTTTACATTAATCACTTAATTTGTGAAAATTGTATTTTTATTAATTGCATTGACTTTGTGGGAGATTGTGAAGCCCTATGCTCCCACTGTTTCATGTCGACTGTTGTCTTCTATGAAGGCGCTTCATAGAAGATAAGAATTTTTTAACGATATTTAACGTTTCCAAGTAAATCTACATTTCGACGATTTTTGCATTAACAGTTATGTGTCAAACTAGAGAGGAAAGCGCTTCTTTTTCCCACTCAGTGTCAGTGTCTTATGTACTTCCATAAAAACTTAGTAAACGAGCGACACTACTGAATTTGACAGAAACGGTGGAGCTAATATCTTAACTCATACAATTCGAAGATGACCTGGATCAGATATCTTTAAAACATTAAACTTAGGTATTTAATCATTACACGGTGTTCTAATTAAAGTCACTGCGCAAAACTTCGTAGAGACACTAATGATAATTCACATAACCTTACAAATAATAATTGTGCGTCTTGTGCTGCCATCATTGCGTTATGCTACGAATTTTTCATTCCACCCTTGGAAACTGCACAGAAAATTTAATGTAGTTACATGTACAAACGTTTTGCAGATATCTCAAACATATTTTAATTTCCGTACATATCACGTTTCATAACTCTGTGAAGTACGAGTATGATATAAAAGATATCTGAAGTTTACACATCAGAAACTAGCATCCGGCAAACAAATTAAACTATCCGAACTTGTCGCACGCATGCGCGCGCCGTCAAGCTATCCAAGTTGAAAATTTCCAATTCACATCACAACAGCGTGTTATTATACCGGTAAGAGTATTCAGCAAAGTCGATTTAAATATTTAGGGTATCCAAACTTCGTCGCAAAGTTTTAACATCCCTTCTTTAACGCACTTTGTAAGTAGATTACCGTGCGGCTCAGAGAACAATTTATTCTGTAGAATATTAGACGCAAGGTGGGCCCATATCACCAACATGTCATAAGCGATGAATTAAGAAGGAAAGGGGGTATAGGTAGTTGAGTGGAGGAGGGGGGAAGCGAACGAAGGCTATTGCGATCCCTTCAAGTGGATATTTAAGTACTTTTATGTAAAGTGCCGGTAATGTACTCCTACTTCATTAATTCATGATGCGATTCATTATTCATTTCAGAAGTAAGGAGAATTGTCTGCTCTTGGTAAATGTTCAAAGACAGTTAAAAACTTCGAATATAAAACCATATGTGACGATGTACACATTAAACTTTTCGTTATACAAAATTTACTTTTAACGACAGATGACAATCAATATATGTATGCCATAGATTAAGGAAAATATATAGTAGAAGATTGGGTATCTCCCTTATAAACCGTGATAACAAGTTTATTGCCATCTATGAAAAGGTCAGAGAACTAAATTTGACAGCCGAGAAAGTCGCGGGAAATATGAATTCATTTTGAATTATTCGAAACTTTAAATTTTATTTCTTGATAATGTAATTAATAAAAAATCTATCGAAAATAGATAATTTATTAAAGACATTATCAAGAAATGTGAAATATATGTTGAATTTTAAAAAAATACAGTACTTAATATGTTAATGTCTTTATTTTAAAATATATACATTACATTATTTAAATCAAATAATAAATAAATAACTACAAATCTCAAACTACACGGCGACAACTATTGAAATATAACTACTCAAAGAATCAAAAATTTGAATTATTATTATTACAAGAGGTAATATTATTTCAAAAAACGGATGTTATATTTTAAATGTCTGCCAGAAATGCAATGCTTCGTTGACCTCGTTACCGATGTTCGTCTACTTTTTAACAAATCTACCCTCTTCTATACTCATTTTTTCTCAAAACATTCAACATTCTTTGATGAATCTTATGAAGCTTCACGTCCTTTCGCCTAATAATGTAATATTTTGCTGCTCTTCTACGGTGTAAATATCTAAGAGCACCACCATGATGTAAATTCTCCTGGTCCACTTACATAAACCATGTCTTCTATTGGGCACTGTAAGCCTGAAAGAATGTGTCTTCACTATGCAGGAGTTACAAATATTTCATGTTGTTTTTCTGAAATATTATTAATTTGTTGTTATATTTTATATCACCCCCGTATAATAATGCTAGTATGAAAACTAATATACTTACCGGAAATATATTGAATGATAAAGTAATATATTGCAATAAAGATACAAATTCACAAATAACAATTTTAAATGTCAAAGAATTTCGAACGATGCAATAGAGAATTGTGGGAAATTTACAGCAGTTCTCAAACATATGTTACCTTTTTATACTATTTTGCTATTAAAGTTTGAGAATCCCTGTAAAATCCGTACTACTAAAGCCATCTATGAAAGGGTCAGGAAGTATTTCCAAACGCTACTAGATTTGAAAACTTGTTATCACGTTTCTGTATGCAGTTTCACCCCCCTGATGTATGCTTACTAAACTCAAGTACAGTAAAAATTTTGAAAGATGTCCGATCAAGGTTATCTACGAATTGTATGAATTCCGATTTTTGCTCCGCCCATTCTGATAAATTCAGTGTCGCTTGCTTAGTTTTTATGAGGGTACATAAGATACTACTGTTATTTTATTATTATAAAAATATACGTTACAATAAAAGCATTCAAAATTCAAAAATAAATCAACTGGTAAGTTTATTAGCAAATGTAAAACCAAATATGTGAAAAATAAGATACTGACATAATGTCAGTGTCAATGACACTGACAGAAAATAACGTTATTCGTACGGCTATGGATTAAGGTAATGTATCTTAATTAATAAATAAACTTACGTTACAGCGAAAGTATTATCAACAACGAGCATCGTTTTAAAGTGAACTGTCTTACCTTAGTCGAAACAATATTAATTTTAGAAAGACAAGCGTATTATATCCATCCTTATCGCACACGCTTACAGCCTTTGCAAAGGAAAGAGATAAATGTATGCCAATTTGTTAATTCGTTCATGATACAAATGACCTTGATCGGACATCATTCAAAATTTTTACTGTACTTATTTGCATTACTTTTATTTTATTATACAGGATGTAACAGAAATAAGTACATTAAATGTAACCAGTAATAGAACTCGTCGAGAGCAACAATATTTCTTAAAAACTTTTTTTCAATATCTCACTTTTTTTAACATTTTTACATAAATAAAACGAATTAACGAATCGTTTAGGTGTTTTAATAATAATTTGATCCAGCAGCAATAACAATTCTTTTTGACAAATGTAAGTTGTCAACTTTATCAAATAAATTTTGACAAATAAGTCGATTAATAATTTTTATAAAAGTTATAATCAGTAAAAATGCCTGACTTTACGGATAGCGAGTATCTACAGACATTGTGCTAGCCTATGGTTAAGCTTAGGAAAACGCTGCCCAAGCCTATCAAATTTATTTGTAATGTCTTTCGAATCGTCGTCTTCCAAATGTTCGTATCTTTGTACATATTGTTCAGCATCTTCGAGATCATGGATCTTTTAAGCCTGCTGCTTAAGTTCGTGATAGAATACGCCCACGATCTAGTACACGAAGAATAACACTACTCACTACAACAGAAAGTGTCACATATGACAATTTGGAGGATATGGAAAGAACAACAGTTACATCCTTGAAAATGCAGCTAAAAGCATACTCAACAACAGGCAGATGCTGGAAAGAATAGAGGATTCATTTCGTCGTCGCCTTCATTGACAACGACCGTGGCCATTTTCAACATCTTGTGATATCATTTCAAACAGTTAAGATGTTCAATTCAAATATTATTAATATTTGGGCATATTTGGCACACTTCACAAGATTTCAGTCTCTGAATCAACCTCTCGGTCATTTATCAGAGACTGGCCCACTCAACCAGAACCACAGACGCGTTTCGCTCTTATTGGAGCTCATCAGTGTGGTGTACTGACGCCTCTTGCGAGGCACTGAGACCAGTTGAGCGGGCGGATTATAAACATCCCACAAAGGTATTAAGCCTGCAGAAGTAACTAAACACATACAGAGCCATCTACCAGGAAAACCGCGAGTTTGGCTAGCACTGCTACCAGAATAATAAAGAAAACTGTACAATGTACAATTTGCGATACTTGGTGAAGTTGTTCTAAATATATTAATATTTGTGCATACTTGGCACACTTCACAAGATTTCAGTCTCTGAATCAACCTCTCGGTCATTTATCAGTACACCACACTGATGAGCTCCAATAAGAGCGAAACGCGTCTGTGGTTCTGGTTGAGTGGGCCAGTCTCTGATAAATGACCGAGAGATTGATTCAGAGACTGAAATCTTGTGAAGTGTGCCAAGTATGCACAAATATTAATATATTTAGAACAACTTCACCAAGTATCGCAAATTGTACATTGTACAGTTTTCTTTATTATTCTGGTAGCAGTGCTAGCCAAACTCGCGGTTTTCCTGGTAGATGGCTCTGTATGTGTTTAGTTACTTCTGCAGGCTTAATACCTTTGTGGGATGTTTATAATCCGCCCGCTCAACTGGTCTCAGTGCATATTTGGCACACTTCACAAGATTTCAGTCTCTGAATCAACCTCTCGGTCATTTATCAGAGACTGGCCCACTCAACCAGAACCACAGTCCACAGACGCGTTTCGCTCTTATTGGAGCTCATCAGTGTGGTGTACTGACGCCTCTTGCGAGGCACTGAGACCAGTTGAGCGGGCGGATTATAAACATCCCACAAAGGTATTAAGCCTGCAGAAGTAACTAAACACATACAGAGCCATCTACCAGGAAAACCGCAAATTGTACATTGTACAGTTTTCTTTATTATTCAAATATTATTAATTGACAGATGTCAGTATCTATTAAGTTCTCTTGCTCAATAAATTATCGCATATGTTGAATAATTTGATAATTCAAGGTAATTTTAACTAATTTTATTTATTTCCTATTTTCTCTTTACCTCAAAATATCTTTTATTTCTATTGAATCATCAGCTTTACTTTCATTTTCACTAATACAATCCTAAACGATTTCGAATTTACTCTTCACCGAGCTCTAAACGTAAATTAATTAAACTATATGGATCTCGTAAAAAATACTTCTTCTCTAATATTTCTTCTAAATTTCTGACCTAATAATATGGCATGTTCTTCAGACTTTTATTCCAATATGTTCTATTCTCTTACTTTTATTATCAAGGTAATTATGCTAAAGATTTTCCTTGCTTTAACATGGAGTGAATATTTAGGCATAAGGTTCAGAATTAGAACGCATAATTAGATAAATTAAATTTTCACTAATTCTACTTATTTTTAAAACTATGTCCCAATCTTTTGGAGTCCTGAAAAAGATGTTATAAATAAAGTTGTTTTACTTATTAGAAATAGTACTCGTATAAGTAAACTAAAAACACCTATTCAGGTTAAAGACAAAAAAATCTGTTGTGGCCAGCACAATACCTTCCGTCAATCCTGTGTATTATGTATAAATTCCATACATAAATTTTCATGCAAAAGATTCTAAATTTCCAGTAAAATCTACTTCTTCTTCTTCTTCTTTAGCCTTTCCCATTCGTTAGGAGTCGCTATTTTTTATTTTCTTCTTCCACTCATTTCTGTTTTGCGTGTCGTTCTCATTCAGTTCCTTTTCTCTCAAGTCTGCCGCAATGCAGTCCTTCCATCTTATCTTTGGTCTCCTTATGTTTCGTCAACTTTCTATTACTAAGCTATTCTTCATTTCTCCTCATAACATGTTCAAATCAATATAATCGTCTCTCTTGTATATTTCTAGAAACTTGTACCAACTAAAGTTATTTTCTTACCGTATCTTTCCGTGTCTTCCCCAACATTTACTTCAACATCTTCATTTCTGCCATGTTCATTTACTTTTCCTTGATACTGACATCTGTCAATTTGAATTAGTTGAATATATTAGCAGTTTTCATGGTTAGCATAGCTGCCTGATTTTTGAAATTTAATATCTTTATAATTCTTTAAGTCTGTATCTATTGAATGAAGTATAAAATGCAATTAAATCGTATAGAGAATAATATATTATTTAAGTTATAATAACGTTAAATGTCAATAAATCATATTTAACTGTTAAATCTTCAAATGAGGCTACATCCGGTTCACTAGTTACAACCAAAATCTAATCACTTGTTCTTCAGGATGTAAACTTGTGGAATACGAAAAAATTATAAGTTTTGGAATCGTGCTATTGAAGTTATGCGATCCGAAAAATTTGTCACACACACACACACACATAAATACATACAGACATCATCGTAAAAATGGTAAAATCGTATTATAGGGACTCTAAAACATGCATATTCACTAAAAACTCATCATTGAATTTTTTGAACAAAAACAATACCTTCCTTACCTAAAGGTGACGGAAGGTAAAAAGTTTAAATTACTCGTAGTTACAATAAACCAAGTGAAGTTGCGATTCGCTATCTCGAAAGCAATGAAATATTTTTATAATAAAATAAAGTTCTACAGAGAATAATGTTTACAATTCTGTCCTGAAAACCGCATGTGCAGTAGTGGGAAATTTATTTGCCAGAAAAGTTTTAGATTTAAACATAGTTAGTCTAATATTTATTAGTCCAACTAAATTTAAATGTCAACAAACAAGTACTCGTACAGTACATAGTATAAATTTGAAGCTTGTTACGGTCACGAAAATAAAGGCATTTTAAACATTGTTTTCAGAGCCAATAAATGTATTTTACCTTTCGTGAAATGGAACAGTCGAAACAGTAAACGAGTAAATAAAATAAAAGTGTCTATAAAACATTTACCGCTAGTCAAAATATACCCGTTTACACTCTGTCCAGTAATTTAGATCAAATGTCAATACAGTAAAAGAATAAATGAATATTATCAATAATTTTTCATTTGCACTGAAAGTGCATATAAACATCAATTTTTAATAGTTGATAAACGACGTGAAATTTAAATGTAAAGTGTAATCAAAACTTTACAATATTTTACAAAAAACATCAAATTGGCGAACATTGAACTCGGAGTGATATCAAAGTAATAATTTAATTTTTTATAGGACAATTAAACGTTATGTTACAGAATAATGAACAAATAGTCCCATAACAACACTAGCCTTAAATAATAATATTGAGTATTAATATTAGTTATCACGTAATGTTTAATGGTTAATATATGAGGTTATTACAGATTGATTTAATTGAAAAATAGTAACATACCGGGTGATTCAAGATTAAACAACCACACTTAAATTTAGGAAAATATCTGGATTAGGTGTTACAAAACATAAATTTAATAAAAAAAATCTGTTGTGGCCAGCACAATACCTTCCGTCAATCCTGTGTATAATGTATATATTCCATACATAATTTTTCTTGCAAAAGATTCTAAATTTCCAGTAAAATTATTTCATAAAAAAACTATTCAAATTGCACTTGACACTGACATCTTCTTGTTTAACTTTTCCCATTCGTTAGGGGTCGCTATTTTGCGTGTCGCTATCATTCAGTTCCTTTTCTCTCAAGTCTTCCACAATACAGTCCTTCCATCTTATCTTTGGTCTTCTTCTGTTTATTCAACATCCTATTACTAAACTATTCATTCTTGTTCCAATATAATTCTTCATTTCTCCTCATGACATTTTCAAACCAATGTAATCATATTTCTTGTATCTTTCTAGAAACTTGTAATACTAGAGTTATTTTCATACCGTTTCTTTCCGTGTTTTCCCCAACATCTACTTCAACATTCTCATCTCTGCCACATTAATTTACTTTTTACTGATACTGACATCTGTCAATTTGAATTATATGAATATATTAGTAATTTCCATGTTTAGCATAGCTGGCTGAATTATAAAATTTAATTTCTTTAAAATTCCTTAACTCTGTATCTATTGAATATGAAGTATAAATTGTAATCAAATCGTATAGAGAATAATATATTCTTTAAGTTATAATAACGTTAAATGTCAATAAATCAAATTTAACTGTTAAATCTTCAAATGAGGGTACTTCCGGTTCACCAATTATAACCAAAATCTAATCACTTGTTCTTCTGAATGTAAACTTGACGAATACGAAAATATTATAATTTTTGGAATCGTGGTATTGAAGTTATGGGATCCGAAACTTTTGTCATACACACACAGACACACACACAGACACACAGACACACAGATACACAGACACACATACATACAGACATCATCGTAAAAATGGTAAAATTGTATTATAGGGACCCTAAAACATGCATATACACTAAAAACTCATCATTGAATTTTTTGACCAAAGACATACCTTCCTTACCTAAAGGTGACGGAAGGTAAAAACCAAAACAAATTAAAGGTATTTGTATGAGAAGCAGCAACTACTGCGGTTCAAATAGTTTTTGTTAAAACAATGATATATGAGTCAATATCAGAATTTCAGAATTTATTGTAGAAAATCTGATGTGGCCAGCACAATACCTTCAGTCACTCCTTTGTATTATGTATAAACTCCATACATAAATTTTCTTGCAAAAGATACTAAATATCCAGTAAAATTATTTCATAAATAAATTATGCAAATTGCGCTTGACACTAACTTCTTCTTCTTCTTCTTTAGCTTTTCCCATTCGTTAGGGATCGCCATTTTTTTATTTTCTTTTTCCACCCATTTCTATTTTGCGTGTCGTCCTCATTCAGTTCCTTTTCTCTCAAGTCTTCCGTAATACAGTCCTTCCATCTTATCTTCCTATGTTTCTTCATCCTTCTACTACTAAACTATTCATTCTTCTTCCAATATATTCTTCATCTCTCCTGATGACACGTTCAAACTAATGTAATCGTCTCCCTTGTATCTTTCTAGAAACTTATTACACTGGTGTTATTTCCTTATTCTTTCATTCCTTACCGTATCTTTCCGTGTTTTCCCCAACATCTATCTAAATATCCTCATCTCTGCCACATTAATTTACTTTTCATTGATACTGACATCTGTTAATTTGAATTATCTGAATATATTAGCAGTTTCCATGGTTAACATAGCTGGCTGATTTAAGAAATTTAATATCTTTATAATTCTTTACCTGTGTATCTATTTAATATAAAGTACAAAATACAATCAAATCGTATAGAGAATAATATATTTAAGTTTTAATAACGTTGAATGCGTTTTTCGTAGAAAAACTGCTAAAATATAATTTTTGGAATCGTGGTGTTGGAGTTATGCGATTCGAAACTTTCATCGCACACACTCGGAGACACACACACACAAACACACACACACACACACACACACATACAGAGAGAGAGAGAGAGAGATACACACATACAGACATCATCGTAAAAATGGTAAAGTCGTATTATGTGGACCCTAAAACGTGGTTATTCACTAAAAACTCATCAATGAATTTTTTGACCAGAGACAATATATTCCTTACCTAAAGATGAAGGAAGGTTACAAACTGTAGGTATTGTCATTTGAAATCAAATTCTCAATTGCACCTCGTTCGTCAAACTTCACACTTGCACGATATTTCTCACTTTCGATACTTGCTATGAAATACACTAATATTTGTTTTCAGTGGTGACTAAAAAATTCCTTTGACAGATAAGTAATTAAGGGATGAATGTATTACACACGTTATGCGTGTTATATTTCTTTCATTAAACAGTTTACGGAGATTACTTAAATCTTAGATTAATAAAATTAAAAATTATAAAAATTCATTGTTGGTAAACTTGATTTCACTCTCCCGTTTCTGGCGCCTGCGCGGTTTTCGTTTTCTTAAGAAACCTGCACCTAATAACTCAGCCACACATCAATCACCCGGTGAAGGATAGGAAATGAACAGACCTATTTTCAGTTCTCTATTTTCATATTCCCGTGTACGTACGTGGCTTGCGCTCCGGCCTATCTGCCGTCATCTATCTCGGCCCGCCGTACGCCAAGCGCCGTACTCTACTACCTACCCTTCCTTGTTGTGATGCCTACATTTACAACCAACATAAGTTCGCGGTAAGTGCACAAGCATTTAGTAGATAGAATAAAGGTGAATGCTAAATGCTACTCATATTTTACAGGTAACAAGAATATTTTGTGTTATCATGTTTAATAACAAAATATCATTATTTGTTAAAAATACTGTTCACTGCTTAGGGCCGTGCGGTGATATGGAGTAAAAGAGCAATCGCTCCAGGCGCCTTTTATTAAAAGGCGCTCACATAATTGAAATGATAGATATATTCTGATTGGTACGCTCTTGATAATGACCCAATTAAGTAGCTAGAGCCAGTTCGTTCTATACTCAAATCGGACATGCAGCCAATGCACGTCATCATTTAGGGGAAAAACCTGACTACATTAAAATCACTAATATGAAAAATTGAAATAAAATTTCAGTCATTTTTAATTGTTAAAAACTATATGGCCTTATAGAATTATTATTAAGATGTACAGTAGAGTTCATTATTTATCGTATACGATATGAATAATAAATAAATAATGTATATCTACTTTATTTTATTCATTTATTTTTTGCTACACTTGGAAACACTGATAATTTGTACGTTTATACGTTCCTCCGCGGTTTTTTTCAAAGGTTATTATTTGACAATTTGAATTGCATCGTGTTCAAAATATTTTTCTTCGCTGTGTCATTTTATTTCCATTCTTGTTTATTTTAAATCAGTCTTTTTTAAGACTACCACAGTTTTTATTCATTCGGTTCAGTTTTATTTGAACTTGTGTAATTTTCATTTTTGTTCGTTTTTATTATAAATCAGTATTTTGCAAGACTACCACAGTTTTTATTTATACGGTTCAGTTTTATGTGATCTTGTGTCTTTTTCATTTTTGTCAACAAAATGTCAAACACTTCAGTTGGAAAATATTATATGAATAATACCATATTGAACTAAATCACCCACCTTTGGTTAGATTTAACTATTATATTCTAAATAAATGCGTGATATTAGTAATGTTATCTTCATTTTACATTTTTCTTAATAATATTACGAACATTTACTGACAATTTAGTTAATATGTCTTATTTATTACAGTGTGAAACAGAATTATTTTCCGGAAATATCACGAAAGTTTGTAATACAATTGTATGCAACCTGTATTACTTTTTACCTCTCGCTAAGAGAGGTATTGCATTCATGCTAAAAATCATATATCCATATTTTATTGAATAAGCACGTTTTAAGGTCCCTACAATCCGATTTTAACATTTTTACGATGATGTCTGTGTGTGTGTGTGTGGATGTATGTGTGTGTGTATGTATGTAGGATGTTGGAAGGACGATTACTCAAAAACTATAAGACTTAAAAATTGTTTAATTACGTATTTTCCAATCGGACATTCATGGGAAGATCTGAAAAGGTTTTGGTAACAATTGGACAACCGGAAGTAGAAGATTCTTGAAAAAAAATCTTCTAAATAATATTTTTTGAAAATTTTTCTTGGTAATATTAAAGAAAATTAAATTCTCTATCTGATACATTTAAATATTTTATTATATATTCTATGGATTTAGAGATAAAAGAAATATAATAAATAAAATAACGTTATAATAAATTTTACAGCCGAAAGGATGCCATGGAAAATAGTTGACCAGTTGAACTGTTTGTAACTGACAGATAAATGTCAGTGTCAGAAATTCATAGATATTACTAAAGAGTTTTTCTGGGAAGTACATATACATTATATTATTTCTTAATGTATTAGTAGTTAAATATTTAAGATTATAGGTCTATTACATATATCCTTCAAAAATACAGTCAATCCTGACAATGAATTGGAAACATTTCGAAAAATTAGAAGAGGACAAAATTTCTTCATATAATGAATTTAAAATTAAACAATCTAAATATAAGGAATAGATATATGTAAGTACAATTTTTGGTGTAGAATGTAGGTATACAAGAAATGTTAAATACAATAGGGCGCCTTGACAAGCAGATATGGGGACTCATGTCAGAATGATAGCTAGTAATTATGTATATAGATGTATCATAATTTCTCATTCTAAATTTAGTGATTTTCCAATTCCATATGGTTTATTTTCCTCGACAAGTAAATTCCACACTCCTGGTGACAAATTAACTACGTGTATTTAGAAAATCTTGAAATTCTGAATGAAACATACTGACTAATTATCATTCTGAAACGGGCCCCCACATCTGCTTGTCAAGGCCAACAATGTAACATGACTGTTCGCGCCCTATACTTATGTAACCAAAAAAGGAAGTGGCGAGAGGTATTGTGCTGGCCACAACAGATTTTTTCAATACGATTCTCAAAGCTAGGTAAACGTACCAGTTTATGACGTCACACATCTAGTTACTTTTATTAATGACGTGCATTGGCTGGATGTCCGATTTGAGTATATATTCTTTTGTATTGAGCCAAATGAATGAAAAATTCACTCTTTTATAAATATTGTTCTTAGGGCCAGTGCTACTCCGTGGATAAAAAGCGCCTTTGTGCAAAGTTATATTTCAGCACCCCCGATAATGTATAATTTGCAAATTAACACACTCTTTAAATTTTAAACTATATTTTTGATTCTTCGAAAAATATTAAATTTAATATGTTGATGAAATATCCTTTGTTAGATTCATTCTTGTAATCAAAATTCTTTGTTGTAATCAACAATTTTACAGTTATAACAATATTAGAAAAATATCCATTTAGCAGAATATTCATTTTATTTTTTTATTTCTACTAAACTCATTGTTAGATTCATTCTTGTAATTAATTCATTGTTTATCATTGTATAAATCAGGCTTCTGGTTACTGTTTTCTCTCGTGGAATATACTATAGGTACCTTCATATTTTATTTATTTTCTTTTGAATTTGTTGCTCGAAGAAGTTTGTGTATATCTTGGTTGAAAGTAAAACTACAACTTATTTGGTGCAATTTTTCTTGTCAAAATATTCCACGCACTTTTAGAAATGTCTTCGCAAAACTTTCACCAAATTTTTAATGCGTTTTCACAATAATAACGCGATGTTTTTTCATGAAGCGTTCTATCTTCACTATTGGGAACAATGACAGATTACATGTTACAAATGTCTAAGTTTCAGAGATACCAACCAAAAATAAGATCATTGGGCGTTGAAAGGATATATCGCTTTAAAATGGCCGCATATCTCTTTGCGATGAGGCGAATACAGGTGGAGTTTCCAATATCAACATCGAGAAAGTAAAGGGAATAATTTATAATTTTTTGGAATCAATTTACATTGTACAAACTAATTATTTATCTACCCTAATTATTACTCACAAAAGTTAATGAAATTAAATTCATTTAACAATACTTATTTTTTATGATATATGACAAGTTATAATGAGAACACCTAAAAGAATATTATCAAAATAATCTATAAATAGTAATATAGAAATTAATTTATTTCACAAAAATGAATTTAATTAAAAATGATTGTGTTCATACACGGAAATAATAGTAATGCATATTTAATTTTGCAACAAAAGAAACTAAATTATTCATATTTTGCTTTCATCACAATATATACCAAACAATAATTGTGTCGTAATAGGCTTCCCTTTTTATTTAATGTAAAAGCATATAAAATTTAATGGAAACCATAAAAAAAATGTAGTTTCATGCTTTAATTCTGAAAACAAAAGTAATAGTGAACACAGTGTGCAAAAAATTAATTACTATTTAAAAAAATCTGACCAGCACATTACCTTCCGCCAATTCTACGTATTTTGTACAAATTCCGCACAGTTTTTTTTTTTGAAAACTATTCTATGGGTGTTTTATTTTTAAGGGAGATATGAACTGATCTTAACTTCATACTGAACTGAACTAGTCCTAAAAAGAACAGTATTTTTTTTTTAATAAGAAGTAGAAAACAAATACTTATATTTATAACAATAATCTGCTGAATTGGCTTCTGGCTATAATCTGATGTATTACCCTATGTGATTTGTTTTTGCCATATTTTTTTTTATATTTCCAGTAAAATCATTTCGCAAAGATATTATGTAAATTTTATTTGACACTGACATCTGTCAATTAGTAATATTTGAATATTCTAACTGTTTCTATGGTGCAGCTATTTAGCAGCATAGGTTGCAAGATATTTCTTTATAATTATTTATCTCTAAATTCATTGAATATGAAGAAAAAAATATAATTAAATCGAATAGAGAATAACATGTTCTTTAATATTTATAATAACATAAAAGGTCAAAAAATGATATTTAACAGGGTTTTTTCCAGAAAATCATCAAATTAGAGTACTTCCGGTTAACCAATCGTAACTAAACTTTAATCAACTCCTCATATGGACATACGAAAGAGAAATATGAAACAATTATAAATAAAATAAATAAATATATCATCAATATTACCCATTGCTGGGTGTGCGAATCTGCTTTGTACACAGATATCGGTAATGATGAAATATTTGTACCGTGCGGGGGCTTACCAGGCGTCACCTCGCAAGCACTCAATGCTGGAGAATGCACCACAGGAGTTAATTTAGTGCCATTAAATTGGAAGTAATTTCTGACGTCAATCGGGATCGAACCCGGGTCGCCAGATTTATAATTTTTAAAATTGTATTATTGAAGTTGTCGAATGAGAAATTTTCGTAACACACGCAAACACACACACACACAAACATACATACACACGCACGCATCCACATACAGACATCATCGTAAAAACAGTAAATTCGGATTCTATGGACTTACGTGCTTATTCACTAAAAATTCACCATCAAATTTATTGACCAAAGACAATACCTTCCTTACTCATATGGGTGACGGAAGGTAAAAATCTGTTGTGGCCAGCATAATATCTCTCACCATTTCCATTTTATGTTCTATAATTTAACGAATTTAACATTTCTTGTACACATAAATAATTCAAATTGTATGTACTCCTTCGTTCAATGAGAAATTTTATCGTACTCTTTTATGTTCAAAATACTTCATATTCTCTGACAGTATTAACGGTATTTCTTAAGAATACATGTAATATTAATATACCTATAATTTTAAATAATTAATTAATAATAAAATAAGAAATTTTAAATGTACTTACTTCCTAGAAAAAGCTTTTAGTAATGTCAGTATAACTGTTGATTCTTAACACTGACATTTTGCATTTATCTCTGACTTATAAACATTGAAATATTTAAAAGGGTTTCCACGGTGTTATTAGGGCAACGAGACATACACACACGCAGACACTCACACACAATTCTACTAATGCCTTAGTACATTGCTATTATTACACACAGCACTGGCCCGTAGAGTCGTACCAAGATGCGAATAGAATATTGAAATCAGCAGCTATTAAAAATTCTGAAAAATAAATCAACGTATAAAGAATTATCTTCTTCCAATAGCTTAGAACTTGACTGCATACATTTACTTTTGAACGTTGGCATCTAGTGGTAATTGATTGGTGTTTGCACGGAGCTGTCTTGAGCGTTGTAGTGCTGAACGAAAGGCTGATAACACAGGGTAACAAGCTGCGAAGCTTGCGAAGTTCACGTCAGCATGAGCACGACTCGCTAACAGCACCAGCCCACCCTCAGTATATTTCACACGCGAGTTCTCAAAATGATATAATCATATCAACGATGCTTAGCTACGAGTAGATGTCCTTTTACTTTTCACTTTCCTTAAGAAAATTTAAAATTTCCTGTATGGTGTTCGTTTTTTATTTGTTTAAATATGAGTTTCCTTTAGCTCATCATTCAATAAGTGAATTATATTTGAGGAGAAAACTTTCAGGAGAGCAATAGAGCAATTCCCTTTTAATAATAAAAATTACAGAGAAAGTTTTGATATAAATCTATTGATAAATGATATATTTTAAGAAGTGATAGTTTGTTAGCCCTTGGTCTAATAGGCGATGTATATTGTCAGGTTTCGCCCAACATTGTGTAGGGTATTTTAAGAAGTTGGTGGCTTTAATTCAGGCTTTACATCCTTTTATGTCAAAGTTAGAGCACAATGTCAAAATTTATTATGTATTAGTAGAAATGAGATCGCAGATAACCGTAGAAGTAGAAATTGATTGAATAATTAATAACAAAAAAAATAATCTAATGTGGCCAGCACAATACCTTCCGTCAATTCTACGTATTTTGTATAAATTTCAAACAGATTTTTTTTGCAAACTATTCTATGGGCGTTTTCGTTGTAGGGAAGATATGAACTGCTCTTACTTCGTACTGAACTGTACTGAACTACTCCTAAAAAGATCAGTATGTTTCTTAAAATAAGAAGTAGGAAATAAAAACATATATGTATAGCATTATTATAACAACATAATAATCTGCTGAATTAGCTTATGGCTATAATCTGTTGTATTTACTTATGTGTTTTTGCTACCTTCAATTATTTTACATTTTTATATTTCCAGTAAAATCATTTCACAAAGATATATTATTTAAATTTTATTTGACACTGACATCTGTCAATTAGTAATATATGAATATTGTTCCCATGATGTAGCTTTTAGCAGCATTAGATTGCAAGATATTTCATTATATTCTTTATTTCTAAATTCATTGAATATGACGAAAAAAATATAGGTAATTAAATCTAATGGAGAATAATATGTTGTTTAATATTTATAATAACATAAAAGATCAAAAAATGATATTTAACAGCATTTTTTCAATAAAAAAGTGTTAAAATCTTCAAATTAGAGTACTTCCGGTTAACCAATCATAACCAATATTTAATCAACTTTTCATATGGATGTACGAAAAAGTAATATGAAAGAATTATAATTTTTGGAAATGTAGTATTGGAGTTATTGAAGGAGAAATTTTTGTCACACACACACACACTTACATTCAGACATCATCGTAAAAACAGTAAATTCGTATTCTAGGGACTCTAAAATGTGCTTATTCATTAAAAACTCACCATCGAATTTTTTGATCCAAGACAATACTATCCTTACCTTTAGGTGACGGAAGGTAAAAAGAATTAGCAACTATATTCTTGATACGGCTTTTTCCACAAATAACTATTATTGCAGCCGATTCATTTTGGAAGACACAAACAGCTGCCTGTTGCAATTTTCGTAATCATTGCTTTCTAGAGTTGCTTGAATCGAAGGACTAGTAATATGATGGTTATCCTCACCTCAATCATGTTGAGTACGAACAAAATGATTTCTTTTTACCTTCCGTCACCTCTAGGTAAGGAAGGTATTGTCTTTGGTCAAAAAATTCGGTGGTGAGTTTTCATTGAATAAGCACGTTTTAGGGTCTTTACAATACGATTTTACTATTTTTACGATGATGTCTGTATGTGTGTGTGTGTGTTCGTGTGTGCGTGTGTGTGTGTGTATGTGTGTGTGTGTGTATGTGTGTGTGTGTCCCCGCCTTTTCGGACACGATATCTCCAATACTAGAATTCCAAAAATTACAATTCTTGCGTATTCCTCTTCCTTACAACCATATGCAGACCTGTTTAGATTTTGGTTATAATTGGTCAACCGGAAGTACCCTCATTTGAAGATTTTAACAGTTTTTCTTGGAAAACTCAGTTAAATGTTATTATAACTTAAAGAATATATTATTGTCTATACGATTTGATTGCATTTTATATTTGATATTCAACAGATATAGAGTTAAAGAACAATAACGATAATAAATTTTATATAAATTTCATAATTCAGCCAGCTATGCTAACTTAACCATGGAAACTGCTAATATATTCAGGTAATTCAAATTGACAGATGTCAGTATCAATAAAATTAAATCAATGAAAGAATAAGGGAAGTAACTCTAGTGTTAGAAGTTTCTAGATATAAGAGAGACGATTACATATTGGTTTGAACATGTCATGAAGAGAGATGAATATATTAATAGAAGGTAGAAGAAACATAGGAAGACCAAATATAAGATGAAAAGACTGTATTGTAGAAGACTTGAGAGAAAAGGAACTGAATGAGGACGATACGCAAAACAAAAATGAGTGGAAGAAGAAAATAAAAAATAGCGACCCCCTAACTAATGGGAAAAACTAAAGAAGAAGATGTCAGTGTCAAGTGCAATTTGCATAGTTTGTTAATAAAGTAACTTTACTGGAAATATAGGATCTTTTGCAAGAAAATTTATGTATGGGGCGCGTGCAGTAACATGACTTTGACCCGTGTCAAAATGACAGCAATTAATTATGTCCATAACTGACAAGTGTTATAATTTTTCAATCAAAATTTCATAATTTTCTTATTTCATGTGGTTTGTTTGTTATCAGGAGTATGGAATTCAGTTGCCGAGAAAGGGAATCATATAATACCAAAAATTTATAATCTTTTGCAAGAAAATTTATGTATGGAATTTGTACATAATACACAGGATTGACGGAAGGTATTGTGCTGGCCACATCAGATTTTTTCAAATTAAAATTACATATTCTAGCACGATAACAATTAGTGTAATCATAATATTCGGAGAAGGTCTATAGAAATGTAAAATAACATCTTTCTAGTTCAGTAGGTAACCTAGAAAAGCTTTTTACAATTGTCAATTGTTTTTACCTTCTGTCACCTCCAGGTAAGGAAGGTATTGTCTTTCGTCAAAAAATTCGGTGGTGAGTTTTCATTGAATAAGCACGTTTTAGGGACTTTTAAATACGATTTTACTATTTTTACGATGATGTCTGTATGAGTGTGTATGTGTGTTCGTGTGTGCTTGTGTGTGTGTGTGTGTATGTGACCGCGGTGTCGGACACGATATATCCAATACTAGAATTCCAAAAATTACAATTCTTGCGTATTCCTCTTCCTTATAACCATATGAAGACTTGATAAAATTTTGTTTATAATTGGTCAACCGGAAGTACTCTCATTTGAAGATTTTAACAGTTTTTCTTGAAAAACTCAGTTAAATTTTATTATAACTTAAAGAATATATTATTCTCTATACGATTTGAATGCATTTTATATTTCATATTCAACAGATATAGAGTTAAAGAATTATAAAGATAATAAATTTTATAAATCAGCCAGCTATATGCTAACTTAACCATGGAAAATAATAATATATTCAGTTAATTTAAATTGACAGATGTCAGTATTAATAAATAGTAAATGAATGAAAGAATAAGGGAAATAACTCTAGTGTTGGGCGTTTGTAGAAAGATATAAGAGAGACGATTACAATGGTTTGAACATATTATGAGGAGAGATGAGTATATTAGAAGAATGAATAGCTTATAACAGAAGGTGGAAGAAACATAGGAAGACCAAAAAAATAAAAAATAGCGATCCCCTAACAAATGGGAAAAACTAAAGAAGAAGATGTTAGTGTCAAGTGCAATTCGCGTAGTTTGTTTATTAAATAATTTAACTGGAAATATAGGGCGCGTGCAGTGACGTGACTTTGCTGACTTTGGCAAGCAGATACAAATGTGGACTCGTGTCAAAATGACAGCTATTGATTACGTCCATAACTAACAAATGTCATAATTTTTCATTCAAAATTTCATTATTTTCTTATTTCATATGGTTTATATATTATCAGGGGTGTGGAATTCAGTTGCCAAGAAAAGGAATCATAAAAACCAAAAAATGAAATTTTGAATGAAAATTTTTGACATGAGTATGACCCGCCAAATGAATGGAAGAAAAAAATAAAAAATAGCGACCCCTAACGAATAGGAAAAGCTAAAGAAGAAGAAAATGTCAGTGTCAAGTGCCATTTGGATGAAATAATATTACTGGAAATTTAGAATTTTTGCAAGAAAACTTATGTATGGAATTTGTACATAATACACAGGATTGACGGAAGGTATTGTGCTGGCCACATTAGATTTTTTCTTTATTTTTATTATTATTTGGGCAACCTTTTGCACAACAATATATACCACCTATTGTTATGTCTACTCTGGTAGTTATTCTTGCGCTGAACCGCCGAGTACAGATACGCAGTCACTGGTGTGTAGCAAGGCATACGCATACCGGAGAATCTCCTTGCGTTATCTGTCCCTGGTCTAAGTTCACGCACACATAGCCATGAGGACACGGACGACAATACATACAAGAGTAAGAGTGTCGCTTCTGTTGACGTCAGTCATGTATACATTCTGTGTCATTACATTCGTAGTGGATTAACCTACAATTGTTGTTAAATTTAATAATTCCAATAACATTAAGAGAATAGCCATCATATCGTATAAACCATTTCTCTGCAGCAATTTCTTGTTGAATACAGAAGATAAATTTAGTAAGGTTTGGTTACGCCAATGTTTGTTAACCATCGTAATACCACCAGTATCTGATTCATCGATAGATAATCTACTTGAATAAACAGCCATAGGAATAGCTTCTTTCTCAATGTTAGTTTGAAGTTTGGAAGTGCAGATTCCGTACGCACGCTTTATCTGCATTACCGGTCTCTTGCAACTCCTATATTTTCCACATTAATTTACTTGCATCCAACGAAGTTAAATTGAATTTGTTTCTATTTCATTCGCTTAGCTTATTCCTAGATACGGCAGTTTAATTAAAATCGAACGTAAACAGTCAACAGCTTCGCACGCCTCAGTAGCCTGGGCCATAGCTTCAGATATTTTAATCAACAGCACTGGTCCTTAGTGTAATTTTGTTACGTTACAGAGCGTTTGTATTGTTGTTAATTATTAAAGTGCTGAATAGATAATTATATTCCGCACTAATTGCCACGAACAGTCTAATTAATGTAATTCAAATATTGCCTACTCAGTCTCTAATATTAACTTTGTTCATCAACTATGAAAACGGTATACGCAAGAAGGCAGAGGGTACTACGGAGCGGAGTATTTAGCACTGTTATGTGAAATTCAGTAGGTTGTGTGCGCGTGTCTTAAGGTAGTTGTTACTCGAGTGTACTTATATTTTTTAACATATTATATACACAGATTGCATCAGAATAGTTAAAAGCTAATATCAAACACTGTAACAGATGAATTTTCTTTATTTTTCCGTAGAAAAGTTTTTTTTTTAACTGTACCACTCGCACTAACACATACACAAGTGTCGTATTTCAATATACTTACACTACAGTATGAATGTTCAAGAATAACTGTGGCAACGTCGCACCTAGACATTTATTGGTACATTCGGGTATAAAAGTAGTAAGATATTTGGAGATATAGTACTAATTCTAAACTACAAATGGAAACAACAAAACAAATTAATATATTTCTTTCTTAAAAATACAAAAGTAGTATTATACTGTTTAAAATTTACATGCTTTTCGTGTAAAATACCAATTAAAAAAAATATTTCCTTCGAATGTACGTCTGAAATTCCTTTAACCAAAGATCACCTCTTATTCACTAATACCAAGCGGGCGTTGTTGACTTAACTGATACTCCATCTGGAACGCTTGTACAAGGTTGTCAAGTATAATTCTACCTATTTTTTATCGTATCTTCATATTAAAATTTTCTAGAGGCAATACAATTAAATCTGGATGGTAAATAATTTTCAAATTTTTACATAAAATCCGTTAATTAGTTTTCTATAACAAACTAGTTTTTCGATTAAATGTCGGTATGGATAAAAAAGTTATAATTTAAAATGTTGTGTTTATTTTGCCATTTACTATTCTTCACGTGTTAAAAAGATTAAATTTAATTGCAAATATCTCAGGTACCGCGTGGTCAATTGTTTTAAAACTTGGAGACCAGGTAGATTATACTTCAGGTGAGATGTACTTAATATTTCAATTAATTTTGGGGAAAATGGTTTCACGATATAGCTACCTTAAGCTAATAGTCTTCTTGCAAAAATATTGTACAGGTATCTGTCATAAAGAATTTTATTTTGAAAATAAATAAATAAATATATCATCACGGCATATTACTCATTGCTGAGTGTGCCAATCTGTTTTATACACAGACATCGGTAATGATGAAATATTTGTACTGTGCGGGCGCTTACCAGGCGTTACTCTACGAGCACTCATTGCTGGCGTGGAGAGTGCACCACAGGGGTCAATTTTGCGCCATTAAAATTCGAAGCAATTTTTGGCGTCGTTTGGGATCGAACCCGGGTCCCCAGATTCGCGACCAGACACTCAGGCACACGGCCACGAGACCCCATATTTTGAAAATTATGTCTGAAAACAGTGGTAAAATAAAAGAAAACAATACTTTGTTAAAATATGACAAATGCCAAAACTGATCAAAACATCAAACTTATTTGAGTATATTGTGAATAAAATTGAATTCAAAGATTATTCTTTATTCATACTAGATCTTGAAGATAGGTCCCTTTAAAAGCTAGCGCGTACGTGCAGAAAGTTTTGCTCGCTGCCAACGTAAGGCTGCCAACTACAAACTGTCATGATGAAATGTACCAAACTTTGGAAGTGTATACTACACGAAAATATATGACTAATGGCCGGTTGCGCCAACGTAACTTAAATTTTAAGCGTTTCTCAAATTGGAAATATTGCATCGACATGAAAAGTCAAATAAATTATTATGTATAGCTGCCAGAATTTCGATCTGCATTTTGCTGATTAAGACTTGCTTAAAATTTAAGCCAACTGGATATTTAAAATACAAAAATTATAATCCGACTTATATTTGTCTTCGAGTTCCAATTGCTTAAACAGTTAATATTTTTCATAGATGTATTCATGGATATCCAAAAAAATTTAACCCTGCAGTAGTGGCATATGGAGTCTCAGATTCGTTTATTTCTGTAATAATTCGAATATTTTCGTGTTTGTTTCTATACCTTGTGACGATGTGAATCTGTCACAAGTTTTGCGGATTAAATAGTTCAAAGCCGTGTAACTCAGCCCTTATTAATCCGCGAACCGCGAAAACTTTTCTTCCCGACAATTGGGATAAGGCGCGTAATTTGACCGGGAAATAAACCACATAAAGGATCGTCAACACCGTGTTCCATTTTTATCCTATTTGCCCTGTTCTTTTATGCAGTTTTGCTACTAGTAAACAAACTTAAGCTGGTTTAATTAGTAGGGCTGTATAAAAGCAGGGCCCGCGTTTGCAGAAGACGGTTGTTGACTGCGAGTATTCCTTTCGACAACTAAAGCCGATTGCGAGTATTCCATCGGCTCTTGATTGCGAGTATTCCGTCAAGACTTCCAAACCGATCTCCAGGTGAGCAATATTTTCATTTTTCTTTGAAACCCGTACCGTGAACTCTCCGTCCGAGTTGTTCAGTTGTTTGTTGAGAGTCCGTCTTAGTGTCTCGTTGTGAGCTTCAGACGCCCAACGTCGCAACGCTTGTTGTGCGTAAGCCAAAGCATCTTCGAAGGGCGTATTGAAAACATCCAGAGACACTACGACTGACGCCGGCCGTAATCATCTCCGTAGAGTAAATTCACCAGTTGCGTGTGTCTAGCCATTTTACAGTGACTCGTTGCGAGTTTTACCGACTTGACGTTTCGACGCCGCCGGCGTGTAAACCCGGGCGTTACAGACGTCAAGTCTGCGTGTTTATCCAGAGTTACTGTAAAACGGCCCGTTATTCCAAATCGAGTATTTTAGCGTCCATCGGCCCAAGTGCGTTTTTTCCGACTCTGCGTCGCGACGCCCCAGTGCGTAAGCCGGGGTACTCGAGGCCTAGAGTCTGTGAGGTTTGCCTGGGTCGACTTTCTCGTCGTACGCCGTATCATCGATCTTCACGTACTCCGCAAACAACCGGTTACAAGTATCAGCGTCGCGACGCCCGGCGCCGATCTGCCAATTGTTGCAGAAACGCATAGCTACACCTCGTCCGTCATAACTACCGTTAACCACCAAACCTACGCGACATCAGCGTCGCGACGCCCGGCGTCGATCTGCCGATTGTTGCAGAAACGCATAGCTACACCTCGTCCGTCATAACTACCGTTAACCACCGAACCAACGCGACATCAGCGTCGCAACGCCCGGCGTCGATCTGCCGATTATTGCAGAATCGCATAGCTACACCTCGTCCGTCATTACTGCCGTTAACCGCCGATCCAACGTAACATCAGCGTCGCGGCGCCCGGCGTCGATCTACCGATTATTGCAGAATTGCATAGCTACACCTCGTCCGCCATTACTGCCGCTAACCACCGAACCAACGCGACATCAGCGTCGCGACGCCCGGCGTCGTTTTGCCAATTATTGCAGAAACGCATAGCTACACCTCGTCCGTCATTACTGCCGTTAACCGCCGAACCAACGCGACATCAGCGTCGCGACGCCTGGCGTCGATTACACCAAAACCATCCGAATACATTCCTAGACAGATCCTTAAGATCACCGTACCTACCGTTTGTCCGCCACCGTCACCGCCGTCACGACGCCTAGCGTCAATCACACCGAAACCGTCCGAACACATTTCCATCTACATTATTGGATACCCGTGCATCTACCGTACATACACCGACATCACCGCCGTCGCGACGCCCGGCGTCGTTTTTCCGAAAACCAGTAAATCGTCTAATTCGCACACCCAGCATCTTATTGTACCCATCAGCGACCATCATACTATTTTGTACAACGAACTACCATACAATAAAGTTGTCTTTTATCTTTTATTACAATTGTGTTCTTCATATTTCACCCTATCTCCAAACCTGCTATCCGACCGTTGGCGCCCGAGCAATCTCACGCCAACTTTCTGACCGCTATTCCCAAAATAGCGTTACAACCTTGTTTGTCTGTAGTATACTTTACGCACAAGTAGCGGGTGGTTAGTCTTGCTTAACTATATACTTAACGTTTACAAACAGCGCGTGTGCTCTTTCGAATTCATCTTGACGTTCCTTTATTCAAAATATAATGAACCTGTCCATTTCTATTGTGTGCACTTTTTAACTAGCCCAGATATTATTTAACTGCTTTTTTTCAAGAAAAAATGTTAAAAGTTGCAAATGGGGGTGCTTCTGGTGCACCAATTATAACCAAAATCTAATCATGTCTTCATATGGATCTAAACTTGAGGAATACGAAAAAAATATAATTTTTGAAATTGTGGTATTGGAGTTATACGATCCGAAACGATCGTCGCATACACACACACACACACACACACACACACACACACATACACGCACAGACGTACACATACATACAGACATCAACGTAAAATTAGTAAATTCGTATTCTAAGAACCCTAAAAAGTGCTTATTCATTAGAAACTCCCTATCGATTTTTTTGACCAAAGGCAATACCTTCCTTACCTTGACGAAAGGTAAAAAGTATTAAAAAATAATTCTTGTGATAATATTGATGAAACAATTTTACAAGGTAGAATTACCGTAATGTAAGATAAAGATCTGTCTGAATCGTCAAAAATTTCTTCGACCAACACGATTAAAAAAAATCTGTTGTGGCCAGCACAATACCTCTCGCCACTTCCTTTTTTTGGTTACATAAGTATAGGGCGCGAAAAGTCATTTTACATTGTTAGCCTTGATAAGCAGATGTGGGGGCCCGTTTCAGAATGATAATTAGTAATTATGTACATATATGTCAAATGTCACAATTTTTCATTAAAAATTTCAAGATTTTCTAAATTCACGTAGTTAATTTGTCACCAGGAGTATGGAATTTACTTGTCGATGAAAATAAACCACATGGAATTGGAAAATCACTAAACATAATTACTAGCTATCATTCTGACATGGGCCCCCATATCTGCTTGTCAAGGCCAACAAAGGCACATGACTGCTGGCGCCCTAATTTCCTATATACCTATACTCTACACCAAAAATTATACTTATATCTTTTCCTTATATTTAGATTTTTTAAATTTAAATTCATTCAATGAAGAAATTTTGTCCTTTTCTATTTTTTCGAGATGTTTCCAATTCATTGTCGGGAGTAACAGTATTTCTGAAGGGTATGTGTAATATACCTATAATATTAAATATTTAACTACTAATACATGAAGAAATAATATAATGTATGTACTTCCCAGAAAAAGTCTTCAGTAATGTCACCGGATTTCTGACACTGACATTTATCTGTCAATTACAAACTTTTTAAAGTTTCAACTATTTTCCATGGCATTCTTTCGGCTGTAATATTTATTACAACAGATTATTTTATATATTATATATCTTTTATCTCTAAATCTATAGAATATATAATAAAATATTTAAATGTATCAGATACAGAATTTAATTTTCTTTAATATTACCAAGAAAAAATTTCAAAAAATTATTTTTAGAAGATTTTTTTCAAGCATCTTCTACTTCCGGTTGTCCAATTGTTACCAAAACCTTTTCAGATCTTCCCATGAATGTCCGATTGAGAAATACGTAGTTAAACAAATATAAAGTCATATAGTTTTTGAGTTAACATCCCACACACATACACACATACATACACACATACATACACACACACATCCACACACACACAGACTTCGTCGTAAAAATGTTAAAATCGGATTGTAGGGATCTTAAAACGTGCTTATTCAATAAAATCTGGATATGCGATTTTTAGCATGAATGCAGTACCTCTTTTAGCGAGAGGTAAAAAAGAAAATAAATAATAATATTTAATAATAATAATAATTTAAAAAAAAAAAAAATATATCCATAGAAACTATACAGAATCAACGAATAACAACTAACTTGTATAAAAGAAATCTGTAATATCGCCCTAAATGTCATAACACACTAGGTAACCTAAGAATAAAGTTACTAAATACCATCAATAGCTGTCAAATTTAAATAAATAACCTATGAATTGAAATATAAACAGAGTTTACTTTTGAGGAAATAACATATTAAAGAATGGCAGAGTTTACAATTACAGCGGCGGTAATGAACATAAGAATACATAGAATTAAAGAATACATAGAATTAAAGTGATAAGAAAAGTTTATATTGTTGTGCAGTGATTTCTAGACATATCTTTCAGCCAGACTGTTAGATTACCATCCAATTGAACAATTTCAGGAGGTGTACATTATAATACTTCAAATTCCGACATAATTGCACACAAGGAGGATATAAAATTGTACAGTTTTTATTTAAACACTAAAACGTGAAAATTTTCACTTCAATGTTTATAACAAAAAGTGTACAAATAAGTATCCATAGCTACAGGGCAATTGAAATCGCAAACGTAATTTACGAAAAATGTAACGTCAGTAGTAGATATTTTTCTTTAAATATTTACGTTTGAAGAAAAAATATAATGTGTCATTCGGAGTGTGCTTCGCTCGTCGTGCAAATTCCCACGTTCGCCACACAAAGTATCACTTTACTTCTAATAACACTATATACTATTGTTCGATGACTTGTACGAGGTAGATATAATATTGACTTTTTAGCACTCATACGTTTTACCAAAAACGCGAAATTTGGACAGGATGTTCGATGAGCAATATTTCATAACTAGATAATTCACATTTATCTGAATCGACTCGCGTGGTAATTTAGATAGTGCAGACAGAAGTGGGGGCGACTAAATGTCAGATTTGAAGCTGTTTTGGTGAACATGAAATTTGTTGTTATTTTTATTTGTTTTAAATTGAAAATAATAGATGAAAATTTTACAATTTTTTTTTATTTTCATTCGCCTTTTGAACTTATTGTGTTTTTTCACACTTGTGAACTAGAGCAGACTGTACTGACTTGCACCGCACGACACTCGTACTTTTGAAATACTCATCGAACCAACCTAATAAAATCCGAATATACTGGTTGTCAAATAGCGGTAATGTATTTGTAGAAAATACACAACAGCAACAGTAACAATATACCATGTTTGTATAAGGTAGTATTTCATTTTATTTCAATAACCGAACAATATTTATGAAGCCTCATGTTTAACACCTGGTGATATTTAGACTAGTGTGTTGTGCAAATATATCGCCACATAAATACGACCATGTATTTATTTATAAGCGACAGATGATACATGAATGCACAAATAAAATAAATGCGAGCAAACATGACAACCGAAAAGGTGAACGAATGCATAAAATACAAAACGTAAATAACTAAATATTATGAATCAAAGTTACATGTGCACCGCTAATTAGCAGATAAAAATGAAAATTTCCGAACATCACTCCCGTATCGCACTCGTATTTCTCTATTTCCAGCGCAGTATTTCATAAAATGACAACCGGAGTGATAAACATCCATTTTAATTAGACATTAAATTAATTATTATTTGCGTTATGAATCCGATTTCGACACTTGATTTAGCGTCCATCATGATACTCTTTTAAATAAATCACGGATGATAATTGCGTTTCCTGCAAGCAATGGAGTCGGAGCAATTTTGACAGCAGCGTATTTAAAGAGGGGTAATTTGAGCGCTCATGCCCTTTCTTAACTAAATTGGTTGTTGATAATATAATATTTAACACAAATAAGCAGGGACCTGGAACGGAACAGAATCGAAAACGATAAACAAAATGAACGAAAAAAAAACCCCCCGGAACAGAAACAAAAAAGAAACGAAATTCGTGATCTTATTGCTGGAGCAAAAACGATATAACCGAAATAAAAAAATCTGTTGTAGCCAGCACAATACCTCTCGCCACTTCCGGTTTTCGTTACATAAGTATAGGGCGCGATCAGCCATGTGACATAGTTGGCCTCCACAAGCAGATATGGGGGTTCGTGTCATATGACAATTAGTAATTTTGTACATAGATGTCAAATGTCAGAATTTTTCATCAAAAATTTCAAGATTTCCTAAATTCGCGTAGTTAGTTTGTCATACTTGACCTAGACAAGCACATATGGAGGCCTTTGTCAAAATGACAGTTAGTAATTATTTACATGAATGTCAAATGTCATAATTTTTCACGTGGTTAATTTGTCACCAGCAATATGGAATTTACTTGTCGAGGAAAATAAACCACATGGAATTGGGATATCATGAAATTTTGGATGGAAAATTGACATTTGACATAAATGTACATAATTACTAGCTGTCATTTAACTCGGGCCCCCATATTTGCTTGACAAGTCCAACAAAGTCACATGACTGCTCGCGCCCTATAAATTTCTCATTTCTTTTCTTTATGTTTAGATTATTTTTATAATTTTAAATTTATTTGTTGAGGAAGTTTTTTCCTATACTTCTAAATGTTCGAATTTCTTCCAATTTCTTGACGGGATTTCTGATGGATAACTATAATTTTAAATATTTAATTGTTATTATTGTTATACAAGAACAAATAGTAAACTTACCAATATCACAGAAAAAATCTGCAATAATGTCAATTAAACTTCTTCATTTAACGTAAAAGCGTAATTTGACGTTTTACTATGTTGCCAAAAAATAATATCTAAGATTTATTTTCAGCTAAAATCTACAAAAAACCATATTCTTACTGACAAATTCTGAATCGGTTCTTATCCACTGTCATATGTTTAGTTTAAATAGACTTAAGGTCAAGTTTTAGAATTGAGCTGCCAATACCGCCCAAATAGGTTTATGAACTACTGTTGGTTTTTGACAATGACATTTTGCTGTCATTTATAAACATCTGATGGTTATTATAGAGTTGTTTAGACTCTGAAATTTATTACAACACAATATTTTATATATTACTTTTTTATCTCAATATATAGAATATTTTTTAATATATAAAACTAAAATTTTAAAATGTATCGAGTAGAGAATTTTACGTTCTTTAATACTAATAATAAAAAAATTCAAAAAAATAATATTTAGAATTTTTTTTTTAAGATATAACTACTTCCGGTTTTCCAATTGGTACCAAAACCTATTCAACTCTTGCCATTTAATGTTAGATTGAGGAATCCGTAGTCAAACAGGTCTTTAGTCTCATAGAATTTGAGAAATTATGTCTCCAACAAACTCACACACACACATTCACACACAAACAGAATGTTAAGTACGAATATACTTTGTTTACATGATATGTAACAATCTGAAAGTGTGGGTTGTAAGAATAAAAGCAGTTTCACTAAGATTTCGTGTCATTGTCAACACCTTATTGTAAAATAAAGAATTAAATATGATAGTAAAATATAATTGTTTGTATAATTGTTTGCAAATGTCAAGATGGTATTGTCGCTGATAATTTGAATTGGTCATAGAGAGGAAACTAATTGATACAAATTTGAATCCAGTTCAAATTGCACTTCTTATTAATATTTTAAATTGATTGTAAATTAAGTCAAAATTAATTGTATTGTATTTGATGAACCCTCCTTTGAATATTCCAAGATACGCCACTGATTAGTGATTTAAGCGGAATTTTATTGGTGTAAATTAGCTCGGACATATTACATTACAAGCAAGTCGTCGTAGTCGTAACCGCAGTTGCACTATCGTAGCTCTACACCGCGTGAAATTGAGACTTCCAGGAGGAAAAACGATTTAATCGACTTCATAAAAGATTATTCCGCGCGGCCAATATTTTATTTGTCGTGACCGGAATTCAAACCGGCGTACTTTATTGCGCTTGAAACTGAGAAGCGCTGTTTTCTTTCTTCGTCGAGAACTCATTGGAATGTTTTCGGACTTTAAAAGTTAAAGTTGGTATTATGGGCGTATTGCGGTTCACCACTATAAATATTTGACGAACAAGGAATGGAACTGCAAATGGCATTCAAAACAGTTTGCTGGCGAATAAAATAGTAGGGAAAGAAAACGAATTAGAAGCACGACACCAGCTCGAGTCGATGTCGACGCACTGGGCTATGCTATGCCAAGAGTATAGGTACCTGTTTGATGTTGGCGAGTTCGTTTCAACGAGTTTGCGGAACATTTTGCATTATGCGCTCAACTTTCAATGGTGCCCTTATTGCGGTTGCCCTATCTACCTTCCACGTGCTTGTTCACAATGTGCTATTCAACTTAAAGATGCTCGTTAAAATACACCGCAAAAATACTGGTCATTGCTGTATTTACTTTTACAATAAAACGACAAATTTGTTTTTCAGCGTACAGGCTATTATTGAAGAATATGTGCGGTGTATTTAGAACTAAAAGAAATTTTGTTCCAATTTATATATTTTATTAATTTTCTTTGAAATTACATTCTAAATTTTGTATAAAATAATATACTACCTTCTAAGTATTCTAATATAAGTTTCTAATAGTGGTGTAAAAATATAGAGCCAGGCTCATAACCTTTTACTAAATTTTACAACTACGAGTTACTTACTAAAATAGGTTAGTGTAATATTAGTGATACTGGTTCTCATAATTTCACTACTAACTTATTTTAAATGTGGCAACCCTGTACTATATATACTTATATATATCCGATTTACCAGAAACAAGTTCAAGAAAATTTGGCTATGCAGATGACCTTGCTCTTACTACACAGCACACCAACATAAGCACTTTAGAACAGATATTGTCTGAAGATTTAGAAGTATTAAGTGATTATTTTAGGAAATGGCGATTGTCTCCAAGCACCGCCAAAACTGAAGTATGTTGTTTCCATTTGAACAACAGATTGGCAAGATCGACAATGAATACTTCTTTTAATGGTGTAATCTTACCGCACAACTTCTTTCCAAAATACTTGGGTGTTATATTAGATCGTACACTTTCATATGAAAAACATTTACGCACTCTAGCAGCAAAGTTGAGAACACGTAATACTATTTTGTAGAAATTGGTAGGAACAACGTGGGGAGCCGATGCCAATACACTGCGGACAACTGCATTGAGTTTAGTATACTCAACTGCTGAGTACGCAGCCTCTGTTTGGTTAAATAGTGCCCATGTAAATAAAGTTGATATTGTTCTCAATCAGACAATGCGTATAATCTCTGGCTGTATTCAAAGTACTCCACTCAAGTGGCTTCCAGTCCTTAGTCACATTGAACCGCCTAAGATCCGAAGATGCAAAATTTTAGTTAGAGAGTATTAAGGCATGTCAAAATTTAGATTTACCAGTTCATCGGGATGTAATTGAATTTAAAAGATTGAAATCCAGAAATCCTCCAATAAAAACTGCTAAACATTTCGTTAATGAAAACTTCAACGGGTCAGATGCGTGGCGTATTGAATGGCAGAATCAAATTGATTCTACTGGGTATTCAATATTAAATACAAAAAAAAAAAACGTCCGGATGGCTTTGATCTTCCACGCAAAATTTGGGTTTCATTAAACAGGGTTAAAACTGGGCATGGTAGGTGTGGATCTTCATTTTACAAATGGGGTTTGCGGTCAGATCCAAAATGTGATTGCGGCGCTGAACAACAAACAATCAACCACATTGTAAATGAATGTCCACTTCGAGCATTCCAGGGAACAATGGAAGACTTCTTTCAAGTTACTCCAGAAGTTATCGTATGGTTGAACAACCTTGACTTGGACCTATAATAAATATTTATTTCAAATTTGTATTAATTTTATTATAATATTTGTGTATGTAATGCCATAAGCTAATAATAATATATAGAAAAATAAACATGTTAGCATAAAATGAAAGATCTGCTAATACAGGTTAGAGTGCTACTAAAGTAAGCATAACCTATAAAATAACTACAGATTTATTGACAGTTGGTCTCCCAACTCTCGATATGTATTTGTATTGGAAAATTCATAATGACAAACTGTCATATTAATTGTCATAATAACAGATCCATAGAAATATTGTAACGATAGTTAAGTTTGTTACATAAAAAAATAATAGAATGTAATTGTGAGTTGATTAAAATAAAATTGTCAATTTTAGTAAACGTATTTTATTACAAAACTCAGGTTTCCTGTCAAGTACCTAGCTGTTTGTGTATTCAAATTATCCAAGAAATACTTAAATGTGTACAGATATTAAGACAAATTATCACTAGTATTATTAACAAACCCCAAAAATATTTCATATCAAATCATCTACAAATCAATCAAAAACGAAGCTAATATTTTTGTACAGCATAAAATAGGTCATAGTTTTACTTTTTTTCGTGTATGAAGAATTGGTATGGCTATAAAAGTTATTAAGCGACCAAATGCAATACGAATACATTCAAACAAAACATGATATATTCGGCGATTTGTTTAATGTTGCAAAAAAAGAATTATACATTTATTTCAAGTTACGAAAATAAATAACATGAAGTTGTTTATCAGATTAGTGTAAAAGAATGAAAAGGTTTATAGTATGCGTTATACGACCAATTATGGTTCAGGTAACCCGGAATCAGATAATTATTTTCGATTTTCAAGTCGTAGATATGTTATTCGTTTGATGCATTCTGCACGATATATTTGAGTGCTTGTGAAATGACGAATAGTAAGAGCAAAGCGCGACAGTTGTGCTACACACAACTGGGCGATGGTTAATAAGACAACAGTCAAAAAAACTTTTAAGTTTTTTTACGCTTAGTATGCATACGATTTGGCGGAATAATATTTGCAACAGTAAAATTAATTAAAAGTGGAGCTCTGGCTGGCTTTTCTAAACATAGGTACCGCCAAGGGCGTATCGTAATCTTTGTGGGCCCTGGGCTGACAGTGTTTGTTCATTGCAACATTGTGTTTTTTGGGTATGTTTATAGTCAACGCAACCAGGAAAATTAGCTTATATTGTAATAATTATGAATTATGATTACCTTGGTACATATATTAAAAACAAATTTGAAGCTATGTAAAAAATAGCGTTAATAGACAATTTTAATATCATGCATGAAAACGATTCTACAAATAATTAGCGCCTTGTATGGGAATGGCTATTATTGTATCTATATAATAAAAAATCTGATGTGGCCAGCGCATTACCTTCCGTCAGTTCTATTGGGCTTCCAAATTATCAAGGGATGGGGCTGATAATAAAGCCAAATTGTAGCGAAACATACATTTTTCGCTGGCTCCCATAAGATTAACATAGCTGTCAGACTAATTTTCTTAATTTTTAAAGTTATTTTATGTTTTAGTTACAAAACCTGTTTTTTAAAGTATTGTATTACTCTATTACTGTTTATAATAATTGTGGCTCCTGAGGAAGGCACAGGTGCTGAAAGTAGTCGAGGCCAGAAATAAATAATTGTAACCATTGAATGAATCTTCAGAAGTGTTTCCTTTACCCATCAAGATTTTCCCAGTTAAGAACATTCATATTTTATATTTATGGGGTCTCGTGGCCGTGTGCCTGAGTGTCTGGTCGCGAATCTGGGGACCCGGGTTCGATCCCGACCAACGCCAAAAATCACATCGCATTTTAATGGCACAAAATTGACCCCTGTGGCGCATTCTCCACGCCAGCAATGAGTGCCCGTGAGGTGACGCCTGGTAAGCGCCCACACGGTACAAATATTCCATCATTACCGATATCTGTGTACGAAGCAGATTGGCACACCCAGCAATGGGTAATATGCCGTGATGAATATTTATTTATTTTATTTTATATTTTAATATACTTTTTTCAAGAAAATCTGTTTAGAGCATCCAGTAAAGTACTACTTCCGGTACATCAATTTTAGAAAAAAAAACTAATATGTTGTTTACATTAATACAAAAGTCTTAAATACCAAATTTAAAAAGTTTTGGTTTATATCATAATATATTTTTCACGAAACTCTGTTAATGGCTTCAAGTAAAGTATCACTTCCGGTGTATCAATTTTATCCAAAATCCAATACGTTGTTCCTCTTGATATAAAAGTCTTAAATTCTAAAATTGAGGGGTTTTGGATTATAATGTAATACTATTCTTCATTAAAAACTGATATGGACTTCAAGTAAAGTATCTCTTTCGGTTGCCCAATATTACCCAAAATCTAATCAACTCTTTACATGAATGCAGAAAGTTAAAATATGGTAAACAGAAAGTTTTGGAAGTTTTATATAAAAGTTATCATGGAAGAAAAAATCGTCATACACACACACACACACACACACACACACACACACACACACACACACAGAAAGATACAGGCACACACAGAATAGTAGAATAGTGTTGTGGGGACCCTAATTCGTGCTTATTCACTGAAAACTAACTATCAAATTTTTGAACCGAAAACAGTACCTCCCTTACCTATGGTATGGCGGGAGCTAAAAAGAAAATAATCATTCATATCTCATATATGTATTCAAAAAAATCTATAACACAAAACCAGAATTAAACAAAGCGTAGATATTTTCTTGGAGCTGATTATTCTGTTATTTTCTAATAGAATCCACACTGTTTTTGTTTTAAATTCCTCTGCTGCACGAAGCACGAGAATACCCCATTAAAACAGACGCTGAGCTGAACAAACATATATTTGGCGTTGTTAAGAGAGTGAAGGTAAAACAATAATTTAGTGCAATGTAGTGTAAGTGTATAAGGAAAGGTAGAAGTAGTGCGCGGAGGGAAATGAGAAAACGGGAAAGGGAAAGGCATTCCTAACCGTAGCATAATCGTTCCAATATAACTATACGGGACGAGCAGAGCCGAGCCGGGCCGGGCCGTACATGTGGCGTGCATTTCCAGGGCTGCTTTGCATAATGTTACCCTGGGGTAGACAAACCCCGTTATACAATGAGATTCTTTTTTGTATTCTTCCCCGTTCTTCTTCGCATTCTCTTTCCGGTTACCTATACACATTTCTTGCCGACACTTCCGCTACTTCCGTTATGGATTTTTGTATTTATCTGCGACTGCTTCCGGTACGAGTTCACTTCATCCGCTGTTTTGTTCCCTTCTCGGCTCGCTATGGAAACAGAGGACACACAGAAGTATTCGTAGAATAAAACATCCTAATTGTCGGATTTATGGTAATATTTCCTCGTCTCGTAATGGGAAGAATTATGCTCCTACGACGGACTTATGAACTACTTTATTACCCAACGAGAAAAGAATTGGCGCGCTTTTTTGTACGCGTTTGTTTAACGACATTCATTCCCGCCACGTTCATATCAAAGAAATGGACCTTAATTACGTTAACGTTAATTACTTAGTTAGGTTGAATTTATGTATAAAATAAGATTTCCTCAAAAATATGAGAAAAGACATACACCTTCCTAAGGCCCACTCCTACTAACTCTACTTAAATTAACAGTTAGTGTTAAGTATGCTAACCAACGGTTATGATTCAAAATTATTCTTACCACCTTTGGTTACAGCTAAACTGCAGTTTAATTCTTATCTAATGCATAATAAACTGTCACTTTAACTAGAGGTGGTAGGATCGGGCCTTAATAGTTCAATTTATCTACACTAGTTTATTCACCAGAGTAACAAATTAGAACATGGGTCAGTAAATGTAAACCAGCCAAAATATTATGGACTTGGACTCGAATACTCTATAACTTTATGACTAATGTACGAGTATATGATAAAAACATATTTTAGTTATGCAATTAAGAGTAACTGCCGTAAAATTGTTGGATATGGACTATTATAGTTTAAAAAGAGTTTAATTTTAAAATCATCGAGTTTTTAATGCTCGTCTTACATTTACTGTACCCAAATTCTTACTTTCAAAGCTTCTGATTTTTTCCTTTTTGAAATACGGAATCCATTATAAAGTAAATGAATGCAGAATGTAACGAAACAACCTAAGTAAACCAAAAACACTTGAATTTGTGATGCCACGCCAGTGCGTGCATTTGTATAAAAATGATAAATACGTTGAATGATATAGGATGTCGGTGGTCAGCAAAAGTTGAACTATACTATATGTATACCTTTAGGTAAGGAAGGTATTGTCATTGGTCAAAAAATTCGATAGTGAGTTTCTAATGAATAAGCACGTTTTGGGGCCCCTAGAATACGAATTTACTATTTTTACAATGATGTCTATACAGTGTGTTAATTAAAAACCTGGCCATAGGCGTTTAACATGGGAAATCAGTTTTTCCTTGCGCAAAAGTTCCCAAATTATTTTAGACAAAAATACTTCAAATAAATGTTGTAGAGAATTAAATTCTGCACCCGATTCAGTAATAAGATTTTATTTTCGACGTTTCATAACCGAGAAAATCAATTTCAAAATTTTTCGAAAATTGCTGATTTATAGCGATAGCCATGAAACTCAAACAAAATTACAAACAATTGTATGACATCCTAACTGTCAAAGAAAGTTTGTGTTTTGTGATTATCGTTCAGTAACATATTTTTTTGGAAGTATGGAACAGTTTTCTCATGAAGAAAAGCTTCAGATTATAAAATGGTGTTACTCTGGACAAAGCTATAGAAAAATACGTGATTTAATAAGTGTAATGTGGTCACATCGACAAATTCCAAGTAAAACCACAATAGAATCTTTTATTAAAAAATTCGAAAAGACTGGAACATTCAATTTTAACAAACAAGAAATTAATAATGTGTCTTATAAAAATGAAGAAAATGTGCTGGCTTTAATTGAAGCAAACCCAACCCTTAGTTTAAGGGAAATCGCTACCGAAGTCGGAATTAGCCATGTAACAGTTTATAATATTTTAAAGAAATATAAATACTATCCGTACAAGTTTCACTGCCATCAGGAACTTCTTCCCCAAGATTTTGAAAATCGTGCCAGTTTTTGCGAAATTATTATGGAAAAAGCAAATGAGAGTAGAGATTTTATAAAAAATATTTGTTTTACGGACGAATGTACGTTCACCTTAAACAAAAAGCCAAATTTACATAATTCTCGGTATTGGTCACAGCATAATCCGCACTACATTTTAGAAACTAATTCTCAATACATAGAAAGAGTAAATGTGTGGGCTGGTATACTTGGTAGCCATATTATTGGACCGTTTTTTATTGAAAAAATCAATTCCGACAAATATTTAGAACTTCTTATAGAGAAGGTAGGACCAGAGATTGCTAATTTAAATTTGGAAACTGTGTGGTTTCAACACGACGGCTGTCCTGCACATAATGCTTATGGAGTACGAGAATATTTAAATGACACATTCCCGAACAGTTGGATTGGCAGAGGAGGAACAATTAATTGGCCTGCACGGTCGCCCGATTTAACACCGTGCGACTTTTTTTTGTGGGGACATTTGAAAAATGTTGTAAACAGAAAAAGATATGAAAATATTGAACAACTTAAAGCTGTAATTTCCAATGAATGTAGAAAAATAAATGCCAGACAGCTGCATAATGTTCGACATGGCTTTTATAATAGACTTGGGTATTGCTTAGCGCAAAATGGAGGGTTATTTGAACATTTAATATAAAATTATATTCATTCTAGTTTTCTGTTTTTCTTTTTAAATAAATACATTATTCTTGTTTTCATTTTTATTTTATTTTGTATATGTTGACAGCTATGTATTCTAAAAAAGTTAAATTCTAATTCATTGTGTCAATGTCATACAATTGTTCGTAATTTTGTTTGAGTTTCATGGCTATCGCTATAAATCAGCAATTTTCGAAAAACTTTGAAATTGATTTTCTCGGTTATGAAACGTCGAAAATAAAATCTTATAACTAATCTGGATGCAGAATTTAATTCTCTACAACATTTATTTGAAGTATTTTTGTCTAAAATAATTTGGGAACTTTTGCGCAAGGAAAAACTGATTTCCCATGTTAAACGCCTATGGCCAGGTTTTTAATTAACACACTAATAATACAACGTACTACTAGTTTACAGAGCTGGGCAAATTACTTTCAAAAAGTAATTGAATATGTATATATATATATATATATATATATATATACCTATATGTGTGTGTATGTACATCTGTGTGTGTGTATGTGACGATCGTTTCAGATCGTATAACTCCAATAACACGACTCCAAAAATTAATTTTTTTTCGTATTCCTCAAGTTTAGATAATATGCAGACATGATTAGATTTTGGTTATAATTGGTCCACCGGAAGTACCCTAAATTGCAACTTTTAAGTTTTTCTTGAAAAAACGCAGTTAAATATCATTTATTGACATTTAATGATTATAAATTTTAAAGAATAAATTATTCTTTATACGATTTGATTGCATGTTATACTTCATATTCAATAGATGTAGTTAAAGAATTATATAGTTTCTAGAAAGATACAAGAGAGACGATTACATTGGTTTGAACATGTCATGATCAATGAAAAGATATTGAATGTGGCAGAGATAAGGAAGTTGAGATAGATGTTGGGAAAGACACGGAAAGATAAGGTAAGGAATTAAAGGATAAGGGAATGGCTTGAGTTTCTAGAAAGACACAAGAGAGACAATTACATTGGTTTGAATATGTCATGAGGAGAGATGAAGAATATATTGGAAGAAGAATGAATAGCTTACCAGTAGAAGGTAGAAGAAACTGAGGAAGACCAAAGATAAGATGGAAGGACTGTATTGCGGAAGACTTGAGAGAAAAGGAACTGAATGAGGACGACACGCAAAACAGAAATGATTAGAAGAAGAAAATAAAAAACAGCGACCCCTAATGAATGAGAAAAGCTAAAGAAGAAGATGTCAGTGTCAAGTGCAATTTACATAGCTTGTTTATGAAATAATTTTACTGGAAATTTAGAATCGTTTGCAAGAAAATTTATGTATGTAATTTGTACATAATAGGGCGCGAGAAATTACCAAAAACATGACTCAGAATTGCTAAAATTCTGACTGTTATATTACAAATAAAAACTGAAAAGAACTAACTTATTACAAAGCAGATCGAATTTTAGAAAAAAAATTAACTAATAAGAAGAAAATAGTGTAATAGTCATCAGTCATTTTTCAATTTAGTTAAACATGTGAATATTTAAAAAAAGAACTAAGCTGTTGCCCGTTTAATAGTAATTTACATAACAAGTCCCAAAAATGATACGTTACCTGAAGTTTGTAGCCATGTAAAGACACTTTCAGGTCGTGTTGGGTACAAAAAATTTTTCACAAAAAAAAAGAATGTACAAAAATCTATAAACAACTAATCATCATGGTAAGATTCATATAGGGGTCGGAAAGTAACTTTTCGATCCTTTATAAACAATTGTCCGAGCTAACTCCGGTCTAAAAAGTGATCTGAAATAGCATATTTTCTGAACGGTCGGGAAAAATATACAATATTCATAAAATTTATTTAAAATATTATTTATTTTTAAAATATCTCATGTACTTTATAAATAAATAAATGCCAGAATGTATACACACATGTTGCAACAATGTATCATTTAGTTTATATCACTAATGCACATAATAGAAAATCAAAAATAATTCATATAATAATGGAATTAATGTCATTTAAATTTTACAATTTAATGAATGGGTACTCATCTTCATAAAATGTGAAATGACATTTATAATGATTATTTTAATGTATATTAATATCACTTTGCAAATAATTAATAATAATAATTTCAAATACGTGTTAAATAAATAATATAGTGTTGTATTATTTATTTTGTTGTGAATGAAATACATATTGATGTCTGTACAGCGTGATTTAACACTGCGTTTAAATAATCATAAAAAAATTAAAAATATCTATTGATATATTTCATTAACATTATAAAACTAAACATTAAAACACAGCCAGGTACTTGCAATTTTAAATTAATAATTTTATTTCAACTTATTAATAAATAATGTAATAGCGCATATTTATTGTAACAAAGCCACATTTTAAGATATATACGTTTTATCTTGGGAGGTGAAATTTAATATTTGTTTCTGCGTAACCTAGTCAAGCAGATATGTATTAACAGATTTATGGGTCCGGCCACGTACATATTCTTAGTTATATGCGTTTTATCCAGCTCAAAACGGAAGGGGGGGGGTCATATTTCAAAATTCAATCTTTTTCATGAAGGGGGAGGGGGAATATGGGATGACATGCTGTAATACACAATAACTAAAGGAAACAACACCATTTATTAAAAAATATTAATTTTAAAAAAATAATTAGCTGCATATTTATTACCTACAACTTCCACTAATTGTTACTTGTTCGCGTAAACCGACTGACGGTGAACGCATAGCTAACCCATTTAACCTATATTCACCAATAGTGCTTCTTAGCCATGTTTTCATTATTAATTTTATCAGAAAAATTAAAATTTAAGTTCTTCTCACAGATGGCGTGACGTACGAAAATAATAGATAGCGCTTGAGAGCGGACCGTTTTTACATGCATTAAATAAATAATTTAAATTCGTGAAACCGAACTTTGTCAATAATAAATATTTTTATCTGTAAAAGTGTACTAAACCTGTATATTAAAAATTACAACATAACAAGATTAAACATCACTGAATTCTGTAGATTTCATTTAATAACTGACAACTGGCAGGTGATATTTTTTTTGTGAACTAGGTCTGCATTATGACCAATAAAAAGTCAGAATTCACATGAAATGAAGTATAGTTTCTTCAAAAATGTTTAAATTACTTAACTTGACTTGAAAATCAAGCATTCACCCAATAGTGGAATGTATACTAGAATGATCCGAGAATAGGTCGACAAAATTTGAAGTCCTAATCATTATTATTAAGATAACTGTAGATGGTTCTAGTATATATTCCAATAATGAATGGATTTTTTAAACCTCTTAATATCTCGGAGAAAAATAAAGTTCCAAAATGTGCCAAACCCGAATGTTATGTAAATGGGAAAAAATCAAAAGCATTTAGGCACTGTCAAATATTAAAATTAAGCGGAATCATATTTTTTTTTTACTTATTTGGAACCACTTTAGGCGGCGGCTCGGTTAAAATTCGACTTGCTCCCTTTTAAGGTCACCCGTAATACATATACTATAAATAGTTTATGTTAATTCATATATAATACCTTTAAATTGTTATAAAACATAAGGAACTATATGAAAATGAAATGTAGTCTTGAAAACTACTTGATTTTTTCAAATAATTGAAAAATGACTACTTGATTTTTCAAGTACTTGAAATTGTTTGACTTGACTTGATTTTCAGCTACTATTACTTGACTTGAGCTTGGCTTGATTTCAAGTCAAGTCAAGTAACTTGAATATCAAGTCAAGCCGTGAAACCCTATGCATTATGACCAATCAAAGGTCAGAATTTACATGTAAACCAATGCTATTTTCTTACATGAAATGAATTATAGTTTCTTCAAAAATGTTTAAAGGACAACAACAAACCAGTTAATCATTTTTCAATAATTTGTTATTTATATTTCTATTTTTTTTTTCACTTTGATAGGGGGGCAGCTGCCCCCCCCCCCCTTTCCCCTCCTTAGGCACGCTTCTGCGTTGGTCTCCCTCCCCTTTTAATTGTGGAGTAAACATGTAGTTTTGTATTTCGATCCGCGTTTAGGACCGCATGTATTTTCGCCCTAAAAGTATGATACTACCATCTTTAGTTTGTATTAGTGTAATTAATTTAGTGCATTTATGAATATAAATGTAATAATCATGTAAATAAAGTTATTTTAACTGTAAATTTCCATATTGGCATAGTGGACTTTTTTCGTTGTTATATTATTAACCACTTTTTTTAAAACCGCGTTCATCAAAAAAGACTTTCACTTTATAATTTCAATTAATAAAATATTTTAAACAAAATAAAATAAAACGTTTGTTTTTGTTCCGCATAGGTGTAAAAAATCTGATCGATTTCGGTTTTTTACACTGTGAAACAATGCACCAGGTGTTTTGTTTTATTTGTTATTTTTACTACAGTACAGTGGAGAAACCAGATCAACACTGTGTTGGAAATACAGGAATTTTCGCAATTAGCAATCAGCAATAATTTAGGAGTTAGGCCACTTCTCTGCAATGGTTTTGTGCACAGTTTTCCATTGCCGTGAAAAAGGAATCTCCGAAGAAGCTGCGCCTTCATGGTCTTCATTAATGCGGGGCAGCGAATCAATCTTACTGACTGTAAAGTCAACAATACAAGTTATAATAAATAACCCAGAAGATACCTTAGATCGCGGCATATGGAGATGGGCATGCTAATAAGTCATGCAGATCCTGTAGGCATGTAGGATAAACGCAAAGAAAAAGAAGAATATTTCAGCTTCTGCTATGCTACCGAACTGTAATTTACTTTTTTCACGACATGCACAAAAAGCTCAACTTTATTCTCCCGAAATAGTGAGGAAAATATAGAAGTGCTACCAACATGAATGTTATTTACAAAAAATATATTGTAAAAATTATAAATAAATTCCTAATTTTATTGAAAATCCTTATTTAGTGATATACATACTTTAAATTATCTTACAATTATTATATCTTATATTTTTCTTTTTCTAGATTAAATCACAATTTGACAACTTTAATTTTGATTTAAGATTGGTTCATTGGCAACACGCCTTGCGTCTGATAACCTAACTTTTGACGTGTCAGTTGTGTGTTGTGTTGTCAAAGCGTAAATATAAATTATAATAATACATATTGATTCAAATAAATAAAATATTACCTTTGAATATATAATACATATAAGAACGGCAACGCATATGGCCTAGCAAGATACTATATCTGTCTCTTTTTAGTTACGAAATTATTATAGATATAGCTAGTGACTCCTACCACAAAACTATGAACTACGGTAAACCGTGCTGACAGCATTGCCAGATACTATTTGTTAGAGGTATTCAATAATCAATAATTCAAAAATATTGTTTCATAATAACCAGATAATATATTTTGAATCTTCATTGTACATGTATTCTTGTTTTACAGTAGCAAACTTAAAAACCCTTATAAAATCTTAACTTGCTGTTCTAGCTACGTGGCAACACTGTGCAACATCCACCTATTATGTATTTTTTGAACTAACTCAGAAATAATTCGTATACGGGGGGATAGATGGCACCATCTCTCGAAATATTTAATCTAAATACATTACGTTGCCATTCTTATATGTATTATATATTCAAAGATATTACCCTTATTCTACTAGTCATGTCAATATAAACTATTTTGATTCAAATAAACAAAATATTATCATTATTTTACTAATCTTTTCTTAAAGTGTATGTAAGGTTCGAGGAAATCGATTTTAGAAACATGTGAAAAAAATGTGTCTAACACGAGAAGGAAGCTCTTTCCTTTCTAGTTTGACAAATAACTATTTTATCTCTCGCTAAGAGAGGTAGGTAATAGATTCATACTAAAAATCGTATATCCAGATTTTAGTGAATAAGCACGTTTTAAAGTCCCTAGAATCCGATTATAAAATTTTTACGGCGTACGTGTGCATGCGTGCGTACGTGTGTGTGTATGTGTGTGTGTGTGTGTGTGTGTTGGAGGGACAATTTCTCAAAAACTACAAGACTTTTAATATTTATATAACTACGTATTTCCTAATCAGTAATTAATGGGAAGGGCTGAAAAGGTTTTGGTAACAATTGGGCAACCAACAATCTTGAAAAAAATTCTTCTAAATATTGCAAATATCAAACAAGATTAAATTCTCTACTAATACATTTATATATTATATTATAGCTTCTATAGCTTTAGAGACATAAAAATAAAATATGTAAAATAATCTGTTGTAATAAATCTCACAGGCCAAATAACGCCACGGCAACCAATTGAAAAATTAAAATGTTTGTAATTCACAAATAAATGTCAGTGTCAAAATTCCAGAGAAATGTCTTAATATTGGCTGTCATTTTTTCTGGGAAGTACATGAACATATTATTTCATATTGTATTAATAGTTAAATATTTAAAATTATAGGTATATTACATTATAACCTTCAGAAATACTGTCAATCCCGGCTAGGAATTGGAAAAATCTCGTAAAATTAAAAGAATATGATAAAATTTCTTCATACAATGAAAAATCTAAATATGTACAAAGAATAGGTATAAGTAGAATTTTTAGTGTAGAATTTAGGTATACAAGAAATTTTAGACAATACTTATGTAACCTAAAATGGAAGTGGCGAGAGGTATTGTGCTGGCCAAAACTATTTTTTTTTATTAAGCTAATTTGAAAAAATGTGGATGTATAAATAAAAATAATTACAACAGACGACTAGTATTTTTAAATTGCTTGTGGAACAGAATAAAACTGACAAAAATAAAATTTCATCTAAGTTCGTTAGCCTTGTTCCTTTATCCTGATATAGCTAGGTACAAACCAGGATGTAGCACGAGTTGGTGGTATAGCAATGCTCTTAAGGAATATCCATTTAGAACAATTACGTTTCTCTGTGTTTTCTTCCATCGTGACGGGAAATTGTCTACGGAAGTTCGTTCTTCACGTAAAAATGAGTTGTGTCGTTTTTATGCAAGCAACCCGACTCGTTGCGTTTATATGGAGTATGAAGCCACTGTTCATTCCAAGCAATATAAAGAGATTGCACGTGAAATACGAGTTGCACTTTTGCAATTATCTCCCATACATAATTGAAGCACAAAGCCTTACTGTGCATAGATTTACTATCGTAGCAATAATGTCAAACGGTTTAACTAAATCTCCGTAGGTGTTTCAGAATAAAATATTCATAAATGGCAATTTCCTTCCACAAATAATAGGAATATTAAATGCAGATGAGCTAGGATTTGTTACAAATTTATTCGTAATATCGCTGGAAAAATTCGTAACATATTATAAGAAATATAAAAGAGTAATTGAAGATTTTATCTGCATAAACTGAACGTGTTCAAAAAATCAAAGTTTTAGGAAACAAAAAACTTATTAACAATAAATATACATACATATATCTACAACACAATGGGGCATACCAAAAAAATATATTGATTTATTTTTCATTACCTAATGAAAAAATTACCTAATATTATGTATATATTCAACAAAAATATTTAATATTATTATACTTTTCATTTATGATTTACCTTATAAACATGAGTGTGATTTTATGACGTCATAATTTTGTGCACACATACAATGGGGTATTCCAATAATCTTTTTTTTTCTGAAACTTCAATAAATTTGAAATACAAATGTGAAAATGTCGTAGACTACAGCTGTTAGTCGCTTGGCTTGGAGCGAGTAAGGGGTAGGGGATTTGGTTTGTTCACAGTGTCAGATGCTATTTTGTTTTGGATGACTTTCATTTGTTTTATTTTTATTATCCGTGGATTTTAGTTGTAACTATATTAAAGTATTATTAGTTAAGTCATTCTTACAGCAAAATATCAAAACTAGCAAGCAATACAAACAAAGATCAGCTGAGAAACGAGAAAGTATCAATGGTAAACGCACTGCTTCTTCTGTTTCCACAAGCAGACAAGTACGTCATTACATACGTAATAGAACGAATGGACGTCATACACCACGTGTAATCTTTTCCGCGCTAAAATAAAACAATTGGAAAATCATATTAAATAAAACAATTTTGAGTTTATTTTTCAGAATTCGGTCGTTTTTCAACCTAGTTAATAACATTATAATATTTTTTCTTTTAAATTTTACTACACTGGAATACCCCATTTCAGCACAAATTTCTGTTTTGTCGGTTGGAGTGATTACAAAGGTCGCAAAATTTTGAGGTCATTAGAGATTTTATATAAAATTTTAAAAAAATCTGTAAAAAAAAGTTATACTGGACTAGTTTCACAAAATTTCAGTCCCTAAATCCACCTCTCGGTTATTTATTACATTAGAGACTGGCCCACTCAACCAGGACCACAAAGGCGTTTCGCTCTTATTGGAGCTCATCGGTGTGGTGCGCTGATAAATGACCGAGAGGTTGATTCAGCAGAGACTGAAATCTTGTGAAATGCGTATGATTTTCTGAATATTATATTAAAAATTAGAACAGTTTCACCAAGCGTCGCAATTGTATTTATTGTTCATTTATTATTTATTGCTGGCCAAGCTTATGGAGTTCTCGATAGATGGCTCTGCACGTGGTTAGTTATCTCTGCATTCATCACATCTTGGATGGTTTATCATCCGTCCACTCAATCACTCAACCTAGTCAATTCTTTCTAGAGGCTTCAATACACATCATCCAGAACTCAGAATATTAAAATAAAACAACCTTTTAGTTTTTTATTTAATTTTATTTATGTTTTTACCCTGAAGGGAGCAACATATGTGCTCCCGATCACGAAACGCTGGTTTGAATTGAAATAAACAGAATTTAAACTAAAAGGTTGTTTTATTTTTATATTTAAAATAAAATTATAAAAGTTATTAACCACATGTCTTATGCTGGGTTTATGCATACAATTAAATCAAGAAATAAATTTAATTGTAAAACTAAACTAAACCCTGTGAGGTGACGTCAGGTAAGCGCCCGCACGGTACAATTATTTCATCATTACCGATATCTGTGTACACAGCAGATTGGCACACCCAGCAATGGGTAATATGCCGTGATGATATATTTATTTTATTTATTTATCTTTAACATTTTGTGTTAACTTTTATAGGTGAAGTTGAAATATATACAGTATGTCCCTGGATTGAGTTTACAAAAAGGAAAAAAAATCTTTTTTTGATTTTACAAAAAAATGTTATAGGAAGACCTTTTTTTGCTTGACGTAATATTTTAATTTATTGCCAGGCGTCTCCTCATGGGCACGCAATCCCAGCGTGGAGAGTGCATCACAGGGATCAATTTAATGCCATTAAATTTCGAAGTAATTTTTGGCGTCGGTTGGGATCGATACCGGGTCCCCGGATTCGCGACCAGACACTGCATAAACGACGTTATTTTAATTTAGTTGCTAATTTAATTTTATAATTTATGCCGCATAAACCCAGCATTGATTTCAACAATTTTTGCGTGTCCCTCGTAGTAATGTAATCTATATTTAGTGCTTTTAACCTGTTATTAAATAAACAATATTGCATAAACTTGTACTGTGTACTAACAAAATTAATGTTTTTAATATTCAATATTTCATTGAATATCCACCTTGCATTTGTAAAAATAAATAATGTATTAAATACTTGGATACATATGTATGATTACGTATGTATTTTATGAAAAAATACCGCGTATATATATATATATATATATATATATATATATATATATATATATATATATATATATACGTATTTGCTGATTTAGATTTTGAAACACGAAACACAAATATTTACCATTCCAGATAGGTTTCGATCGGTACGCCACTGATGATGACGTGTATATCGGCAGAGGTTTCATAAAAAAGGAAAACTTATAGCAACAGAAAATTTCCACCCTGCATATCCGGTGTGCGAAGCCATACCGCGGGAAATATAAAATATTTTCCTTTTTCCCACGACGATGTCAGAAATGAAATTCAATCCTGAAAAACGTATTAATTTTTGTCAGAACTTTTCGCAACGAAGAAAGTAATAGAGAAAAAAGAAAATGGCCCGAATAAGAAAGAGAGAAAATTCGATGTACATGATAAACTGAAGTACGTGCGAGTTGTCGATATTTATATTCCCAACTTCTGAAATGTGTGACAGTGAAATATCGAATCGGTATTTTCTTATCAGGAACCAAATTTTTCAATATACTCAACAGTATTTACAAAGAAAAATACGGCATGCGGGAGCAGGAACCTGAATGCGGCATATTTCAAGTTTCGGTGCACGCATGACCGTATGCTCTTGATGTTTCTCTTTTTCACAACACTCTATATGTCTACGTGCCAACACGATTTTACTTCTCCATTTTTGAATTCAGGACCATCGGCTCAACTATTTTTCCGAGGATTATATTCTTTATTTTTATAGCACTCAATACGTTTAATGCCTACGAATACACGTACGAGAGTGAATTTTCAGTATTAAATGCGTACCAGGGGTCCGATTCTTGAAATTTACGCATACATAAGTGGGAGAGATGCGTATGCGAACTGCATATTGGTATTCTTGAAACGAAATCGAGAGGTCGTACACCTGGTAATTACATCGCATGGGTATGAATCACTTGAAAGTATAATTCGCACACGAAACTGTGTATGTCACATTGTCACTGTAACTTGAGATTTGTGTATTAGTACTTTACTCAGGTCACATTAATCAAATTATGATTTTAAACAATTCCGGGTACGTTTTATGATCTTATATATTGACGCCAATTGTAAATCTAGGGTCTCCATACACTTTGAGTAGGTATCATGATTATAACATCCGACAAATGTGTGCTCCTGCATTGTTAGAACAATGCAATGGATTGTTAAAATAGAATTTTAGGTGCCTTTCACCAAGTATTGAAATCCAAACCTGAAAAGGTTTGCAAAATTATTAATGCATGTTTAATATTACAATCACTTGCATATTAATATTGCCATATTGTGTACGTGCATACTATAACATTAGAAAAATAATATTTATTTAAAATAATATACGTATAATAAATTTTTAATATTGAAATTCCAATACTTATAATTTATGACAGCTTCGCTGAAAGCTTTCTTAACAGTGACAGTTAAAAAACAATGAAATGATGAAGCATTCACGTGATACAAATGTATCGTTTTGATTGGCTGTAACAAACTTCGTTCGTTTGCTTTCGATAATCGTAGACGTAGGCTTCGGCCGGGTTGCGTTTTGCGTTTGGTATTGAAGAATATCACTCACGCGTACAGTACTGTTCGTGCACGAAACAAACCAAACGATTTTTTTCGCGTGCGGAAAATTCCGCATGATTTCAAGAATCGGGCCCAGGTATTTTGTGAAACCTCCCTACCAGGGTTGTGGAATTTTGGACACAGTGGTTTTATCCCCCCGATTTTAAGCGGTTTAAACCGTCCTGGACAAAAATAATTTTGGACAGTAGTCAAAAAATAAACAATTAATAATATATTTTAATATACATGATTTATATGGCTATTCTATAAGCATCGTTATGAAATACCGAATCGTTAAAACGTTATATCGTCATGGTAATAACGAAAATCGTTTAATAGGCTTATAGGGCTATTCTGTAAGATCGTTATGACATAACGAATCGGTAAAACGTTATATCGTCATGGTAATAACGAAAATCGTTTAATAGGCTTATTCTGTAAACGATCGTTATGACATTTTTCATTGTTAAATCGTTATCATAACGATAATCGTTAAAGTGGTATTCTGTAAACAATAATTTAAGTCTACATAACGAAAAAAATCTGATGTGGACACCACACGACTTCCTTGTACGATTATTTAACTATACATATTTTTTTAATAAATAAATTACAAAATATTAATTTTAATTTCAAAACAGTAAGATATATAGCGACCATAATGTAACCCGGTTCTTTTTAAAGAGAGTTTTGATTACAACAAAGAAATATTTGATTACAACAATGAATATGACTAATTTCACAATAAAAATATAATATTTGTTATTGTACGAATCAAAAAAATTGCACGTATTTAAAGTAATTTGACATGAACATTTTTTTTTGTCTTAATCCATAGCTAGCTTTGTTACAAAAACAAAAAAGTATATAATATTTAAATTTACATATCTCGCTTATACAAAGGGCTAATTTAATAATACTTGATGTGCTAGACGCAGAAATTAATTCTCTAAAACTTATAGTTGAAGCATTTATTTCTAAAATCAAAATAAAATCATTTTATTCAAGAAAAACTATTAACAACTTCAAGTAATGTACCACTTCCGGTTAGCCTATTTTAACCAAAATCTATTATGTTATTTCGATTGACATAAAAGTCTTGTATACCAAATTTGAAAACTTTTGGATTATATTTTAAAACAGTTTTTCATTAAAATCTATTATAGGCTTCATGTAAAGTGCCACTTCTGGAAATTGTGTAATAACCAGAAAGGGAGGTGCACAACTAGATGTTATAGGAGTCCTAAATACAAAATTTCAACTTTCTACGGCTTACCATTTTTGAGTTATGCGAGATACGTACGTACGTACGTACGGACGTACGTACGTACGTACGGACGTACGTACGTACGTACAGACGTCACGACGAAATTAGTCAAAATGGATTCAGGGATGATCAAAATGGATATTTCCGCTGAAATCTGAAAACCGAAATTTTTCGCGATTACAATACTTCCTTTACTTACGTACAAGGAAGTAAAAAGATACCGATATCGTTATTTCTTAACGATAGGAAAAATCATTCGTTATCTAAACGTTTTGTCAATAATTCAGTATTTTAATTCATGTCAAAATAAAATTGCTATTATGTTGAATAGTGATCTCAAAAACCAGTCATATTACAGTTTTCTGCAAGGTAATATTAAAATAATTTAATAAGTTTTTATTCATAGCGCCTAGCGCAAGCTTCTCAATTTGTCTACAGATGGTAGTAGTTGCTCTAGCATAACCTACAAAAAGAAAAATAATGGTCCGACAGCTGACAGGTTGACAGCAGAATTAATCTAACCTAGAAGTTTTGTGAGTTATATTGAATTATTTTAGATATTTCAATTAAAATTATAATTTGATTTTAGGAAATAAAGTTCTTAACTTGATCCCAAGTTTATTATTTTTCAAAATGTGTTACATAATACGGATACAAAGATAACGATTATCGTTAAGTAGAGATAACGATTTTCATAATAACGATTTCGTTATGGTAACGATTCGATTTTACAGAATAGGCCTATTATTCTGTGAACGATCGTTATGACGTTATGACATTATGCATTGTTATATCGTTATTATAACGATAATCGTTAAAGTGGTATTCTGTAAACAATAATTTAATTCTACATAACGGGAAAAATATAACGATATCGTTATTTTTTAACGACTGGAAAAATCATTGGTTACATAAACGTTTTGTCAATAAGTCAGTATTTTTATTCATGTCAAAATTTTGTCTACAGATGGTAGTAGAAGCTATAGCATAGTCTACAACAAGAAAAAGAGAGGTTCCGACAGCTGACAGGTTGACAGCTGCTCCCACCAGAACTAACCTAACCTAGAAGTGTCAGAATAATGATTGTCAAAATAAATACTATAATTTGATGTATAAAACGTTACGCTTTAACTTAAAGAATATATTATTCTCTATACGATTTGATTGCATTTTATACTTCATATTCAATATAGATATAGAGTTAAAGAATTTTAAAGAAATCAAATGTTATAAATCAGCCAGCTATGCTAAACATAGAAACTACTAATATATTCATATAATTCAAATATATCAATAAAAAGTAAATTAATGTGGTATAGATGAGGATGTTGAAGTAGATGTTGGGGAAGACACGGAAAGATAGGTAAGGAAATAACTCTAGTGTTACAAGTTTCAAGATACAAGCGAGATGATTACATTGGTTTGAAAATGTCATGAAGAGAAATGAAGAATATATTGGATGAATGCTTAATAACAGAAGGATGAAAATACAGACGAAGACCAAAGATAAGATGAAAGAACTGTATTGCGGAAGACTTGAGAGAAAAGGAACTGAATGAGAACGACACGTAAAACAAAAATGAGTGGAAGAAGAATATAAAAAATAGCGACCCCTAACGAATGGGGAAAGCTAAAGAAGAAGATGTTAGTGTCAAGTGCAATTTGCATAGTTTGTTTATGAAATAATTTTATTGGGAATTTAGAATCTTGTGCAAGAAAATTTATGTATGGAATTTATACATAATACACAGGATTGACGGAAGGTATTGTGCTGGCCACAACAGGTTTTTTACTTCCTTGTACGTAAGTAAAGAAAGTATTGTAATCGCGAAAAAATTCGGTTTTCAGATTTCAGCGGAAATATCCATTTTGATCATCCCTGAATCCATTTTGACTAATTTCGACGTGACGTCTGTACGTACGTACGTACGTACGTATCTCGCATAACTCAAAAACGGTAAGCCGTAGAAAGTTGAAATTTTGTATTTAGGACTCCTATAACATCTAGTTGTGCACCTCCCTTTCTGGTTATTACACAATTTCCAGAAGTGACACTTTACATGAAGCCTATAATAGATTTTAATGAAAAACTGTTTTAAAATATAATCCAAAACTTTTCAAATTTGGTATACAAGACTTTTATGTCAATCGAAATAACATAATAGATTTTGGTTAAAATAGGCTAACCGGAAGTGATACATTACTTGAAGTTGTTAACAGTTTTTCTTGAATAAAATGATTTTATTTTAATTATAGAAATACATGCTTCAAATAATTAGAGAATTAATTTCTATGCGTCTAGCACATCAAGTAATAGGTTTTTTCATAGAACATATTTCCAACGGTTGGAGTTTGAGTTTGAGTGCGCATGCGTGGTTTCAAACTGGTTGCAAATCAAACTGTTTGAATTCTTCTGTGACTGTGAACAGCATTATGTCACTTAACTTTTTAAAATGAATAATAAATGTCTCTGCTTAATTTTGGTAGTAAATATATCGATATTATCGATCACTGTAGTGACACTTGTCAGTGAGTCAGTCTTTTATTATTTTATTACATTAATTTACAATTATTTACTTACCGTAAAATATTTATTTCACTAATTTATTTTGTATGTAAGTATATAACCAAACATTAAATGAAATCAAAACCTGTAATCAAAACAAATACAAATGTCTTGTCAAAACAGTGTAAGTGCGCATGCCTCAAATTTAAAATTTCCTCCCGAGTTGGAAATTATTCTGATAGTTGGCAACCGATCAGCAACCAGTCAGAAAGTTTCTATGAACATTGAACTAATAATTAGAGTTGGAAATTTGTGACTCTGCGAACGCTTTTATGTAACTGCGCATGCCTCTGACGGTTGCTGACGGTTTCAAACCGTTTTATGAACAAACCTATTATTAAATTAGCCCTTTGTATAAGCGAGATATGTAAGTTTAAATATTATATGCTTTTTTGTTTTTGTAATAAAGCTTGCTATGGATTAGGACAAAAAAAAAAAATGTTCATGTTAAATTACGTTAAATACGTGCAATTTTATGATTCGTACAATAACAAATATTATATTTTTATTGTGAAATTAGTCATATTCATTGTTGTAATCAAATATTTCTTTGTTGTAATCAAAACTCTCTTTAAAAATAACCGGGTTAGATTATGGTCGCTATATATCTTACTGTTTTGAAGTTAAAATTAATAATTTGTAATTTATTTATTAAAAAAATATGTATAGTTTAATAATCGTACTAGGAAGTCGTGTGGTGTCCACATCAGATTTTTTTTGTCACAATTTTCACAATATTTGTTAATAAAGATTATATCACCTATTAAATTACTAAACCCCATACACAGTTGTAACGTCACTCAACGTAGGTACTTCCAAGCTCGTTAGATCATCGAAGACTCCGAGTAATCCTTGCACATGTTCTCACCAAACTGAAAGATCTAGCCAACCCTGATCACATGCTCACGTGACTTGGGCGCTGGGCGCTGAATGCCACAACGAGCTATTAAGAGCGACCTCGGCTTTGTGTGCTTCAAGTACGGAAAGATTAAACTGGAATAACTTAATAATAAATCATATTTGTGGCACAATGGCGGCCGCGCCAGGTGACACAGCTCCCAGATGACGATTTGAAGAGCCGCAAGCCGCACAGAATCACACACTGCTCTGTATATATTCCGTTGTAGCAAGCAGAGAGTGAATGTTTATTCGGCAGGGCTTCACCGACGCTTCAAACTGGGGAGAATAGAGACACGGATTTCGGATTTTGGTGTTGTGTGCATTTCTGTACCTTCGCACATATTTCATATTTGTGAAAATGAATTTCGTGGAAATATATAAATATTAAATTTAATATAACATGATAAAAATAATATTCTCGATACAGTTGTTTAAAAAACGATATTGTAATGAAAACAATTTTTTTACCTCTCGCTAAGAGAGGTATTGGATTCATGCTAAAAATCGCATATCCAGATTTTATTGAATAAGCACGATTTAAGGTCCATAGAATCCGATATTAATATTTTTACAATGATGTTTGTGTGTGTGTGTGGATATATGTGTGTGTGTGTGTGAGGTTGTTGGAGACACGATTTCTCAAATTCTATAAGACTAAAGACCTGTTTGACTACGGATTCCTCAATCTAACAGTAATGGGAAGAGTTGAATAGGTTCTGGTAACAATTGGACAACCGGAAGTGATAGTTTCTAAAAACAAAATTTCTAAATATTATTTTTTGAAAATATGTTACTACAAATATTAAAGATAAATTCTCAATCTGACACATTTAATTTTTTTATTATATCTCGTATAGGTTTGGAGATATAGTATATAATAATATAGAATAATTTGTTGTAATAAATCTCGTTGCCCGAAAAACAATTGCGATATTTAAATTTTTGTAATTGACAAATAATTGCAAAATGTCAGTGTCGGATTTTTATGGGAGGTATATTATTGTATTACTAATTAAATACGTATTTAAATTTATGTTAATAATGCATATATCCTTAAGAAATACCGCTAATACCGTCAATGAATTTGAAGAATTTTGAACATATAAGAGTAGGACAAAATTGCTCATAGAACGAAAGAAGATATAAAATTTCAATTATTTGTGTGTACAACAAATGTTAAATTCGGTACTTGGCCTTGGCAAGCAGATATGAGGATCCGTGTCAGAATGACGGCTAGTAGTTATTTACATAGATGTCACAATTGTCATATGTCATAATTTTTCATTCAAAATTTCAAAATATTCTGATGTTTATTTGTCATCCATTAGTATGGAATATACTTGTCGAGGAAAATAATCCACATGGATTTGGAAAATCATAATGTTTCGAATGAAAACTTATGATACTTGACGCCTATGTATATTACTAGCTCTCATTCTGACACGGACCCCATATCTACTTGCCAGGGCCAACAAAGTCACATAACTGCTCGCGCCCTTTGCAACATAAAATGAAAATGGCGAGAGGTATTGTGCTGGCAACAGATTTTTTTCGTATACAATAGATTGTAATTTTGAAATTCACGTGAACATTGTTTCTGAAACAATATTGTATACAAAACAATAAATTGAAATGTCAAAAATTTATCGTAAACTATACAATTTTTGGTATTCAAATGATCAAAATTGTATTGTATGGAAACAATAATTGTTTTAAAATATTGTATTCTGAACAAAAAACTAAGCTACTTGTTACGGAAGCAATAATTTTTAAAATAGTATCTAAATTGTGAATAATGATAAATACAATTTTTGTTACATTAATTAGTGTTATTATTGACTATGAAAAGAGGAAATATATGTTAGAGGAATATATAGCCAATGTACTTACATATGTGTTTACACTTATGGATTAAATATTTTAGGCATTGTGCTCAATTAGAAAAAACCTTTAAAGAGTATGAATGCTATAGAATAAATTTAAGTATCATCTCTGCTAAGTTATCCAAATCCAGATCGAGATAAAATTTCTGTTCTATGAAAATAAAACTATGTAGATATCTTACTGGATTGTTTATTTTTTATTCATTTGTAAACACTGTAACGGTTTATTTATATGGGTGAAGTGTAAAACTCAGACAAATATTATTAGTTAAAATAATACGTTTATTAATCGATAAATAATTAAGACTAAATATTAAATATTAAAAGATTTTAAGTAACTAACACTATGATTAAATAATTATAAACACTAAGAATATTATTAAATACTTAAACACTAAGATTATTTATTTAAACAATATTTATGTCCCTATATTTATTTATATAACAACATTTATTTATGTTAACAACTCGTAGACGGTTTATTTATATCACCAGGTTCATTGCTCGTTGCTTCTATATATCAGACTATATCTCCGCTGTTATTGAAATGGTATTTATATAGCCCAGCGTCCTTCTAGAACCCTCCGGCGCCACAGTGATACCGAGTACAAAAGAATTAGGTCAACGGTGCAATTAAACGTCCAGGCGATCCGTCGCCGGGGATTGCATCATCTGGGAAATTCCGGCGAAGGGATTACTCATCGTTCTGGTACATTCTTTCAGTAGCGGTGCTCGTATATTCTCCTCGGCGCACGTCACAATACATATTACATTTATTTTATTCAATGAAAAAAGTTATCTACTGATGTTAAATAGTGTTATTTTTTATATCAGTTAGTAGATGCTTATTTCTGGTAACAAATGTAATCAATAATTATTAAATGATTAATTTCAACATATTTGTACTATATTGTACTTAATGATGAAGGTGAACAGAAACGCAAACGTAACTGAATATATCAGCAGATTATTACTACAATTTTATGATAGATAGAGCCCTATCTAATTTTATTAAATTGTAATACGATATTAACTGTTTTTCGCCAGTTTTCTTCGTCTCTAAATGACCCATTTCAACAATAATCTAAATTAAAAACCATTTCTTGTTATACCTAAAATATTTAAGAATTTAAATTACTTTTTTTCACGTGTTCAAACTGGTTGGATGCCAATACAAGATGAACCTCGACCGTCCCGGCCGAGGTATATCTTCAATTTCTGCCAGACTTTATGTCAACGAATTTTGATCAAAATTTGAAGATGAAAAGTGTCACAACGGGATTCGTTCCATGTTCGCTTTCTAACGACCAGAGAGCTAACCATTTGAGTGTGGGTAAGAATTTGAAAGAACACTGAGAAATCTCCCAAGCATTGCTGCTTATTTTTTGACGAAAGACAATACCTTGCTTACTTAAAGGTGACGGACGGTAAAAACTATACAGGGTGTATCAGGACTAGTGTAAAAAAAATAATAGCATATTCCTGACATTATTTTGAGTAAAAAATGTTGTATGAACATAGGTCTTACTCCTCTTGGTTACCAAAATACAAGAGTTCAAAATTTTATAAATAGCAGCAATTTTTAAATTTTTCTAATCAAGATACCTTCAATCCAGAGTAATAAACAATGGAAAACAATGCAAAATTAATCTAAAATTGTTTTTTTTTACCTGAGTTATTGTTATTGTGAAATGGATGGGTTTAGTGTTGCAGAATACGCAACGTTTCAGCGTAAATATTTGGGCTGGTATAATTATAATCAGTTTCTGGAAATCGAAGTTTTAAATAACCATTTAACTTTGGAGCTATACACAGAATTTTTAGAAAGCAAACATTGTGAAATGATAGAAGAAGTACCTCTCCAGATACGACAACAAATGTGATATCAGCATGACGGCGCCCCTCCTCATTACGGAAGACAAATGACTGCTTGGTTAAATCAGCATTACCCGAATAAATGGATAGGACGCGGAGGTCCTGTCCGATGGCCCGCACAATTTCCCGATTTAAATCCTCTGGATTACTATTTATGGGGGCACATGAAGCAATGGTGTATAGTGTTCAAATAAACAGACGCAACCAATTGATAGAAAGAATAAGAAACGCTGCAGCTGACATTCGTAACAACCAAAATACAATTAATTTTGTTTATGATTCCATGATTCGTGGATGTCAAGCTTGCATTCGAGCTCGATGGACACATTTTGAACACTTACTATAAGACAAAATGAATATATTTAATGTTTGTTACTATATTTTAAATGTATCTTCATTACAAAAAATTAATAAAATTGCTGCTACTTGTAAAACATTGATCTCTTATATTTTGGTAACCAAAAGGAATAAGACCTATGTTCATATAACATTTTTTACTCTAAATGATATCAGGAATATGCTATTAATATTTTTTACACTAGTCCTGATACACCCTGTATATTTACATTTGTTTTTTTCAATCACTATGATTTCTAATTGTTGCAGATATCAATATTTTCAACAAGCTACTATATTTTTGAAATATAATACAAGATTTGCTTAATTATTGACAATATCATTTTTTCCGCATCGGCAGCAGCCGTGATCTAATTTTATTAACATTTCTCACTTCACAACTATCTACCAAGTACAAAATTATGTACCCAAACATCGCGAAATATTTCTTCGTTTAACAGAAAAAGTTCCCGCTGTTCGATTTTATTATTTTAATTGAAAATTTACGAACAATGATCGATTTGAAAAAAATTAACTTAATATACTACATTGTCATTCTATAATTTCAAACACTATTTACAAATTACGTAATGTTAATACGTAACTTTCTTACTTACATTTTAAAAAATGTATAAATATTAAATTATATTAATTTATTTGGAAAAATACGCGCGGGCCTAGTGCACCATTTCCTCCTGCTCCAAGCCGGTCCTGCACTTGATATACTACTACTGAATGCCGGATGGCAAAAGCACAGCCATTTTTACACCCCGGATGATTAAAATGCTTGCCCGAGGCGGCAAATTATTTACAGATAAGATTAATGTTTTAATACGACGGAAACTGTAAAGCACCAAGACTCAACCTGTCACGTATAAATTTCTCAAATTCATAAATTAGCTCATCAAAATTTTGTTCTTTATACCAACGCTCACATAATGCGAATATATTTTCCTTACCACTGGAATTTTTAAAACTTTTGGAAATATTAATTTTATTACCTGGGAAAAATTTCAAATATTTATCAGAGAGGGTTTAATTAAATAGTGGTTGCATTTTTATCACGCCACATTTTCTCATGATCATCTTTTTAAATGTGTCATATCTTTGGAAAGTAAATTTAGTAAAAATGGAATTATTTAACAGTTGGCATTTCTTTGATATAAATAGTAGGTGGAGTTTATTTATTTCAAATTTCAAATGAAATTAAATCATGTAATTTTACCTATTTAAATAACATTTTCTACTTGTTTAACGCTTTTATAAAGTAAAAAAATAATAAGTAGCATTTATGATCGTAGCAAAACAAAATTTTAACACATTCCAAACTTTATAAATGTTTTTTTTTTTATTTTCACAACCATAAACATAAACTTCTGGCAAAAAAAAACTGAACCCAATTTTAGTTTATATATTTCTCTAAGAGAATGTTGATTACAAGAATGAAAAAATATACTATATAGTACCATTAAGGAAGAATAAAAAGCTTCTTATTAACTATAATATCTTGTTTCACTCTTTTAAATAGTAGTAGAATGGGGAATATTAGTGTATTTTTTTATTTTTTTACGAATGTCTTCAAAAATGACATTCTATATTGTATTTCACTCAAAGATTTCTGAAAAAATTAAATTTCCTAAAATAATGACGTCACAGAAGTTCACGGAGAACGTATAGTCTACCTTAAAGGTGGATTTTTAAATCGCACAGCGCACAGAAATAATTTAGCACAGCACAACACAGCATAGCATAGAATTTATTTAGGGGATTTATAAATCGCATAGAAAAATAGACTAAAGAAGTAGGTTATTGTTAGAAGGTTAATGGACGTAGAAACTCATCTAAGGGCCAATCTTACAATCTCTGGTTAAAATTTTAACTTTCAGTTAAATAAACAACACTGAAACGAAAGAAACTGTCAAATGAAAAATTTATATCGATATATTGTTCATTTATCTGGAATTTACAATTTCAACTTGGGTTTGTAAAATTACCTTATTCTAATTTTATTTAATAATTAATATATTATTTATAAAATGCCTAATATGTTAAACGCTCTCGTGGCGCTTATTTCAAATACTAAGTCAAACTATCACGAAATACCACGAACATACTCGACGCACACACAACGCACAGGGAAATGAACATTGGTCAATTCCTATGCTGTGCTAAATTATGTTTTGTGCGCCGCTGTGCGCTGTGTGAATTATAAATGGATGTACGTATTTCCACATGTTCAAATTCTGTGCTATGCTATGCTAAATTATTTCTGTGCGCTGTGCGATTTATAAATCCACCTTAAGAGGTGCGCGCTGGTTTCATATCGCAACAGGAAGTTTTAAAAATGATCTCCACATGTTTTGAAGTTTATAAGGAGTTATAGTTCTATGTTGTGATTATTATAGTTTTGTTGTTCTTCTTGTGCAAAACGATTGGTTCTATTTATTTCATTTAGTGTATTATTGTATTTAATATTAAAAATTAAGTATCGTATAATAGTTTTGAAAACAAATATAATTCCAATTCGAACTAAAAACTCATATCTCACTCCGCGAAAACGTAAACAAAGCCAAGTGAACTAGCCAGAAGTGTGTAGTGTAATGCCTCAATATACGTTCAAAAAGTCAGGTCTCACCACCCTTTCTAGGCATGCGCATAAGTCACTTATGACGTCACAAAAGTTCGATGATATTAATTATAAATAAATGGGAACATAATTTTAACTTTCAATTACATTTTAAGTTATAATTATTCATATATTTACGATTAAAAAATATTTTGCATATAATTTCAATCACGCTAAACTTCCCCATTTTGAAATCTTGGTAAGATCATACGAACCCCCTCCCACATCAGTTGACCCACCCGCTTTAATATCATTTTATTTAGTTAATTTGTGATACAAATAATAACTAACATAAATAAACACCAGTTTTTTTTTTTAATATTACGGACATATTGTCGTTATAATGACACATAGCAAGGTATGTTTCTTAAATATATAAAGAGGAAGGGAGCCCTGAATATTCTGTGCGTTAATTTTTCTCCCAGATTAATTTTCTGCAATAAAGTTCCGTAATCCGTGACAAGAAACTTAGCAGTTAAAAATTTGATAAAACGAGTGTTAAAATAACTAAAAGTTAAAATAAAAACTATTTGTTTTAGTGTGCACAGCTGAGAACTAGTCAATTAGAAGAATAGATCCGACTACGGAATTATTTAAATTGCTCTTCAAAATAAAGAAACAAACTATAAGTAGTACTATTATCGCCATTTGAAGTACATATGTTCCACAATACACATATTTGCTGTAATTACTTCTATTGGGCAAATAATTTGAGGTACCAGAGAACTTTGCAACATTAACTTTGATCAAATTCTATTTGCTGATAGAATTAAATAAAGCCGTGTAAATACCTCACACCCATAAACACACCTTAAAATTCCATTTGTACGTGGCTGCGAACACTCACAATAGCAGTAGATACGATAGAGTTAAATAACAACAAATTCTGTTTAACCCATAACATGTCGCAAAGTCTGTTCGTTATTGTTATCGCTGCCAACGGCCACGAGTGCAGCAGTAGTAGTAACGGAACAAAGAGAATTGGTATAGTGCAGAATTACCTGAAATGCCATCGTATGTCCACCATTCCTCCCAGCTGACCGCCGAGGTACCTGCAACACGAACAAAAACTCACATAAATATAAATCATCAGGACGAGGAAAACAGTTTTGATATACTTTCCACAAACAATATCCTTAGTTTTCAATTCAGGCTCAAGAAAAAACTAACCAATTAAATTAAAGTAAACGATTATGAATAGTTTTTTGATTGAGGGGGTTCTAAAAATTGTCTTTGTAAAATAGAAATTGTTTGCCATTTAACTATCTTTGTAGCACTTATAGTTCTCGAGATAGCAATGGTGAACAATTTAAAATTAACATCGTGTATATTTACAAACGTACATACGTTTCCAATAATTCTTCTATTATTAACAAACTTATTTTTTTACATCCATTGTACCTACACAGATACTTTTCACAACTCAAAATATATTAATTTTGGCAGATTTCACTGGCAAGAATTGACGATCGTAGTAGGTAAGTGCAAGAAAGTGTGCACTTATAGGGCTATTCTGTAAGCATCGTTATGACATAACGAACCATTAAAACGTTATATCCTTATAATAACGAAAATAATTTAGCAGGCTTATTCTGTAAACGTTCGTTATCGTTCGATAATCGTTGAAAATTCTGTAAACAATAATTTCATTCTACATAACGAAAAAAACATATAACGATAACGTCATTTTTTAACGACTGGAAAAATCATTCGTTACATAAACGTTTTGTCAATGATTCAGTATTTTTATTCGCGTCAAAATAAAATTGCTAGTATGTTGAATAGTGATATCAAAAACCCGTCATATTATAGTTTTTTGCAAGGTAATATTAAAATAATTTAATAAGTTTTTATTCCTATTAGTAGCTCTATCATAGACCACAAGGAGAAGAAATAGTCTGCCAGCTGACAGGTTGACAGCTGATTCCCACCAGAACTAATCTAACCTAGAAGTTTTAGCCATATTCTTTCGGGCTGTGATTCGCAATCTATATCATCAAGGAGATCATGATTAAGAAGAAGTATGTTTTTTCGTTTCTTATTCGTTATCCCCACTTTCTCATTTTGTGATCACTTGACGATCTTCCCATTTCCCTTCTGAATCATTCTTTTTGAATGATTACACGGATTCATTTTGAGAGCAAATTTAAAAATCTGATGTGGCCAGCACATAACCTCTCGCCGTATATTTTACCTGGCTGTATGCATAAAGCAAAGATTATTTTTATAAATACAAATAATATATTCATATAAATCTATGACGTATAAACTTCTTTATTATTCAATAATAGCATGTCTCAACATGAAGATATTTTACCATAAATTATGTTACAATAAATTACAAAGTAGAGTTTACCATATATAAATATTAGGCTGGTAACAGCAATTTTCAATTCGAACAACTTTGTTTACTTTCTCTTCATATTCTTCTAGTAAAAACATTAATTTTGGGCGGTCTAAAATGTATATATCTGGATTGTGCATCTATTCTTATATATCTTCTTTTACATTTTATTTTTTCATACTTGTTATATCTAAATAACCTTAATTCCCTTTAATAAAGTGACGGATAGATTGCACTCCGATTTTGTCAATATTTACAACTTACTTGAGAAGAATTTGATAGCTTTTTCGCAATTCAAAGTTACTCTAGTCTATAGTACTGGTGTACATTGTCCCATAATGTTTGAAACAAATTTAAGTCCTTCAACCTAGACTTGTCATCTCCATAATAGTCACAGATCAAGAACTAAGGGATTCTCCAAGTACATTTTTAATTCATTACTCATTATTTCTGACACTGACATTTATCTGTCAGTTACAAATAATTTAAATTATCAACTATTTTTCATGGCATTCTTTCGGCTGTCAAATTTATTACAACAGATTATTTTATATATTATACTTCTTTTATCTCTAAATCTATGGAATATATAATAAAATATTTAAATGTATCAGATAGAGAATTTAATTTTCTTTAATATTACCACGAAAATTTTTCAAAAAATAATATTTAGAAGATTTTTTTTCAAGAATCTTCTACTTCCGGTTGTCCAATTATTACCAAAACCTTTTCAGATCTTCCCATGAATGTCCGATTGGGAAATACGTTGTTAAACAAATTTTAAGTCTTATAGTTTTTGAGTAACCGTCCTTCCAACATCCCACACACATACACACATACACACACACACACACACACATCCACACACACACACACACACACACAGACATCATCGTAAAAATGTTAAAATCGGATTGTAGAGACCTTAAAACGTGCTTATTCAATAAAATCTGGATATGCGATTTTTAGCATGAATGCAATACCTCTCTTAGCGAGAGGTAAAAATGGCTGACGACAATAGGTTTTCGAGCTTAGAAATTTATTAATGTGGGATTTGTTGCATCAAAGAACATATGATTTTCTTAAAAAAGCATGTAATGACGCAACATACTTTTGAAAACAAAGAAAATATGTTACATAAAAGATTTGTTTTAAGTAAACATAAACATACTACATATTTCTTTTCAACAACATTTTGTTTACTTCTATATGATCCATTTTTAATGCTGACTATAACACTTGACAGTAGATTATTTATATAATAAAATAATTTAGTTTGCATTGGTCTGCATATGATATTTAACGCTAGTTGGTGTTTTTATTATTGTTTCTTATCTATGTGTTAGAAGAAAAAGAAAATACACGATTTGAAGCAATTATCAGAATGCCATGAAAAATAAAACAATAATTTATGTTTGTTTTTCTAACATATCAGACAGATTTGACACATCCAAGGAGGAACAGGAGAAATCACTGAAATAGACAACCATTGTCCTTTGTGCCGCCATCTAACGGCTAGGGCCCCAACTACTCATTTTTAAATTTACCAATGAACAAGCAATCTTTTTCGTATCCTTTGCAACGTATTGTGATTACAAACAATAATATTAATGTGAAAATTTTCTAAAATTTTCACTGAGATTTTGATCGCTCTTTATTAAAGTACTTTCTGTATAAAGAATGATTTGCTGCATTCTATGACTTTTCTTCAAGGTAAACAATAAGTTACTTCATCAGATACTATTATTAGTTAACATTTACTAAAATTTTGTTGTAGATGGCGAAGAGGTTATGTTGTTTAGTTATATATTATTTATAAATTTTTATTAGAAGCCACTCCAAATTCAAACAGAATTTTCAATTAGTTGTTCAGCAACAATATAATCTTAAAAATCTGTTGTGGCCAGCACAATACCTCTCGCCATTTTCATTTTATCTTGCATAGGGCGCGAGCAGTTATGTGACTTTGTTGGCCTTAGCAAGCAGATATGGATGACAAATAAACAGATTATGAAATTTTGAATGAAAAACTATGACATATGACAATTGTGACATCTACGTAAATAACTACTAGCAGTCATTTTGACACGGATCCTCATATCTGCTTGCCAAGGCCAACAAAGTCACATGGCTGCTCGCGCCCTATAAGTAACGAATTTAACATTTCTTGTACACACAATTAATTGAAATTGTTTCCCTTCTTTCGTTCTATGAGAAATACTTCAAATTCATTGACGGTATTAGCGCTATTTCTTAAGGATATATGTAATATTGACACCTGCAATTTAAATAAATATTTAGTTAATAATACAATAATATATATTAAATGTACTCATACCTCCCAGAATTGACACTGACATTTTGCATTTATTTGTCAATTACAAAAAAATTAAAATAGCAACTGTTTTTCTGGCAACGAGATTTATTACAACAGATTATTCTATTACGAGATATAATAAAAAATTTAAATGTGTCAGACTGAGAATTTAATTATCTTTAATATTTGTAGTAACAAATTTTCAAAAAATAATATTTAGAAATATTTTTTTTAGAAACTACCACTTCCGGTTGTCCAATTGTTACCAGAACCTATTCAACTCTTCCCATTACTGTTAGATTGAGGAATCCGTAGTCAAACAGGTATTTAGTCTTATATAATTTGAGAAATCGTGTCTCCAACAACCTCACACACACACATCAACGCACACACACACACACACACACACACACACACACACACACACACACACAGACATCATTGTAAAAATGTTAAAATCGGATTATATGGACCTTAAATCGTGCTTATTCAATAAAATCTGGATATGCGATTTTTAGCATGAATCCAATACCTCTCTTAGCGAGAGGTAAAAAGGTAATATTTTCAGTTTATTTAATTTAGAGAAACAAAATTATCTGACTTTTTATTATCAAACAGAAAATGCAGATAACGGGCGTATCAATATTGAAGAAAGTAAACCACACATTTCTGGACTCTTCCTAGAAATACCAGAAAACGAATCAGAGAAGGAATAAAGATCATCCTGGTATATTTAGTCTTAATTCCGTTGACAAACTACCTTAAATCTTGATATTTAAGCGATACCATAAAAAAATTCCATTGAAATAAGTCGTTCGTTTAATATAAATAAATAAATTCAATTATAAATTCCCATTAAACCAACTCAACTTCAATATAAATGTCCCTTATCATTAATTATTTTAGAAAACCGTAAAATAAATATGCTGTTGATTATGTGTTATAGGTTAGCAAATGCATATTATGTATCATCTATTTTTTTTGTATTATAGGTCTGTGATGAAATATAATGACATAATATATCAATATCTGGTGTTTGTTTTAATTTTGTTTGTAAAAGAAATTAAATTTTAATAAAAATATTTGGAAAACTGCCATGAGAGTTATCTTGCGGCTCGGGCCCCAACTAATCAACATGCCACCTTGACGGTTCTATTGTTTTAACATTGAGTGCGCACATCTGATCCTCCTTGGACACATCGATGTAAATGTCGTCCAAAACCTAATGCTAGGTGTCCGGAGAAAGTTGCGCCTTTTGTAAGATCACGCCCATCTTTATTTAAGTTCATAATTTTGTTACTTATGAAATAGTTACAAAACTTTAAGTAAATGCATTTTACATTACAAATATTGAAATTTGTGCCAAAACTTACTGTACGAGCCTGAAAAGTACGCAATGAAATAAAATTATTGAATTCACTGCCAGTTCGATAATTTCTTGACCATTCCTAGTAAAAATTATATATATCATTCTATTTAAAAAATAAATAAATGATGATAATACTACCAGTGCAATCAAGAGTTAAATTCAGGACATATTATACAGAAAAGACCCATTTAAGTTCACTATTAAGTTTGTAATTTAAAGTAAGGTAATAATGAAAATAGTCATTTCATATTTCCCTGTTTTTTTTCAATTACCCTGTATAAAATTGTAATATTTCATACTTGGATTACATTACGTACATATTTTTTAAAAAATAACAAATACTTCCTTTCAGAATTCATGTTTATTAATTATTTATAGACACCAGTTTTTAGGATCAGAGTCCTACATTCATGTTAGGATAATCCAAACGAATTGAATATCGTTGGCAGTAAATTAGAGTTAGGCAGAAAGATCTGTTGCGTTTACATGGAGTCTATTTATAACACAAACAGAAAATAGTTTTAGAATGTAGGGGCCAAGCGCAGGCGATAATTTGATATATCGTCGCGAATCTTTCCGCCGTAAGCCCATATTTTGTTGGATTTGTCGCGGATTACACGAACGGTCAACCTGCGTCGCCACTGTCACGCTGTAGACGTATCTCACGTTTAATCTGGCTTATCCCGCAAATCCGCCTGCTCTATTTCAACAGTTACGTTTTTTACGCGCGTATTACAATGAAACGCATGTACTCTGTCCTTTGCTTTTTGCAACGGACGGGAGTTAAGAATTAATGTGTGGACACAAAATGGATTTGCACCTAAATTGAATTACATCTCTGGATTTTCTATTTCTGAAAGAACGTTAATTCAGTTATTTATTACTTTATCTTGTTAAAAAAAGAAACAAGAATTTATGAAGTAGGGCACATTTTTATAAACCCTGTGAATGAAAACAACTAATATAAATAAATCATTACTGACAACTTTCAAAACGGGGCTCTGTATTAGTGATTAGCCATTTTCATTATTGTAATCATATATTCTTTGTTGTAATCAAAGACCTTTTTTAAAATAGGAATCTAATCAGAGGAACACATATTCAATAAATTATCAATAACCTTGATACATAATTAGTACATGACTCGTCTTAAACTAAACACGTACAGTAACAATAATTATTACAATCAATTTTTGTGTGATTAATCACTTTCTTTATTGTAATCAAATTTTCTGTATTGTAATTAAGTAGGTATTTAATTAATTAAAATTACAAAAACCGAAGAAATATAATTAGTATTTATATACTAACCTTATATGTATACAGGTGCCCATCTGTAAGAATAGGCAAGACAGAAAAGATTTCACTAGCCACTTCGTGTAAATCGTTATTTTTTCTGCCTTAATCAGCAGCCATTTATTCGTTAATTATAAAAATCAAAATTTTAAAAACAAAATCACTTATGAAAAGTATACCAATTTAACATGGGAAAAGTTTTTTAAAAAAACATTTGTCTGTCCTGTCATATTTTATGGGATGCTTTGTAAATAGAATAAGAACATTACAAAATTCCGATATTTTTATAGTAAAATAAAAGTTGTATGCGATTATTAAAAAATATAACTGCTTATCTGCCAAATGTCGAACCAAGTAAAAGTGGTGTTTTGCAGTTAGTTCATGTATTGTACATTGTGTAGAGACAAAGTTTAGTTTCACGAATTTAAATTTTTATATAAAAACGTTCGGCTCTGGAACGCATTCTGCTAATTTTTTAAGTAAACCCACTATACTAACTGTCAATATCAATAAAATCATTCATATTTGTTTTTAATAATAAGTGTTATGCAAAAATGATGACAACGACGGTGGTTTAGGTCGTCGCGTGCTCTAGGCTGTGGACATCTTTTTATTTTTTAAACTCTTACCAAATCAAAGCGCCTCAACAGGGCCGTGCGGTGATATGGAGCAAAGGAGCAATCGCTCCAGGCGCCTTTTGTTAAAAGGCGCCCACAGAATTGAAATGATAGATATATTCTGATGGATACGCTCTTGATAATAACCCAGTTAAGCAGCTAGAGCCAGTTCGTTCTATATTCTGTATTGAACCAAATGAATGAAAAATTCACTCTTTTTTAAATAAATATTGTTCTTAGGGCTAGAGCTGCTCTCTGGGGAAAAGGCGCCGCAAAGTTATATTTCAGTGCTTCCCAAAATGTTTAATTTGCAAATCAACACACTCTTTACATTTTAAACTATATTTTTGATTCTTCGAAAAATACTAGATTTAAAATATTAATGAAATATTCTTTGTAGATTCATTCTTGAAATTAAAATTGTTTGTTGTAATCAAAAAAATTACAGTTATAACAATAGCAGGAAATTTTTTCTAGTAAATTCATTGTTAGATTCATTCTTGTAATCAATATTAATGAGCTATAACCAAAATATCCATTGTTGTAATCAACAGCTTCACAATTATTATTTGAATTTAACAATGTTAGAAAAATATGCGTTTGGCAGGATAATTATTTTACTTGAACTTAATTAGGGCTCTAATGCAAACAAATTAATAAAAAATATTGTTCACTTATCACCTTACTATGGAAGTTGTATAGGCAATTTTTCTATACCAATAAGAGTAGTTTGCAAAAAAAAATTACTATTATTTACTGTCATGAAATGGCGTCCCTCGTGGCCAGGCGCCTTTGTGCCCACCTTCACGGTAGCGGCCCCGCTTAGGGCGCCAAATTGAATAGTATGTGCTTCAAGCGCCAAATTGAATATTATGTGCACCAGGCGCCAAAATACCACCGCACGACGCTGCACCTCAAAAGCTATAATGAAACGATAAAATTGTGCACCCCCAAGATCTATGTGTAGCAGGCTCGCCTATTATCTATAATGCTGCTACATGGCCCTCTCGACCAGGAAAGCTAATAGAGTAACGATAGTGATAATTTTTAGAGTTTGTTTTGGTTTTTTAATTTTCGATGAAATAAAATTGACGTTTTTTGTATTTGGTGTTTTTTACATTTTTACAATTTAAGAGTTCACTTATTCTTTTTTACTTCCTTATATGTAAGTAAAGGAGGTAATGTAATCGCGAAAAATTTCGGTTTTCAGATTTCAGCGGAAATATCCATTTTGATCATCCCTGAATCCATTTTGACTAATTTCGTCGTGACGTTTGTACGTACGTACGTATCTCGCATAACTCAAAAACAGTAAGACGTAGAAAGTTGAAATTTTGTATTTAGGACTCCTATAACATCTAGTTGTGCACCTCCCTTTCTAGTTATTACACAATTTCCAGAAGTGGCACTTTACATGAAGCCTATAATAGATTTTAATGAAAAACTGTTTTAAAATATAATCCAAAACTTTTCAAATTTGGTATACAAGACTTTTATGTCAATCGAAATAACATAATAGATTTTGGTTAAAATAGGCTAACCGGAAGTGGTACATTACTTGAAGTTGTTAACAGTTTTTCTTGAATAAAATGATTTTATTTTGATTTTAGAAATAAATGCTTCAAATAAAAGTTTTAGAGAGTTAATTTCTGCGTCTAGCACATCAAGTATTATTATTTAGCCCTTTGTACAAGCGAGATATGTAAATTTAAAAATTATATAGTTTTTTGTTTTTGTAATAAAGCTTGCTATGGATTAGGACAAAAACATAAAAAATTGTTCATGTCAAATTACGTTAAATACGTGCAATTTTATGATTCGTACAATAACAAATATTATATTTTTATTGTGAAATTAGTCATATTCATTGTTGTAATCAAATATTTCTTTGTTGTAATCAAAACTCTCTTTAAAAAGAATCGGGTTAGATTATGGTCGCTATATATCTTACTGTTTGGAGTTAAAATTAATATTTTGTAATTTATTTATTAAAAAAATATGTATAGCTTAATAATCGTACAAGGATGTCGTGTGGTGTCCACATCAGAATTTTTACAAAGCACTGCAGCGGAGTGGTCTGCCACGCCGGAGGTAGTAGTTACTATAATTCCTATGTTTTTGTAACTACTACATATGCACCTTAGGCTGCAGCCTAGTAAGCCTATCCGGTAATTAGGCACTGGTAATGACATTTAAAATCATTATAAAACTAATAGATAATTAATATAAACAATCGTTGAAAAATTATGTGTTAAATATTGCAAAAACATATAAAATTACTGCCTCCGCTAAATTCAATGATGAATGATGAAAGACCGGCGGGGCAATAAATCATTTAATGCACTGCAATAAAGGTTAAAAATACGTAGTAGTATGTCTATTTTATTTTATATTATAAAAATAAATTTATAACGTTAAATAAATAATAAATTAATTAGTATTTTCACAGATAAAGTCTAAAATTAATAATGTTAATTATTGTAAATAAGTTATATTTTATGGCATATATTTATGTTACTTATTATTTAAAAATGTTTAAAAAAGGTTTTTGATTACAACAGTTATTAAATTAATAAAGCATTACAATAATATTAGGTAAAATAAAAAATCATAAAGTTTCTCGTAAAACAAAATCTACTCTACATTTATTTTCTAATTAAACAAGAAATGCTATATATACAATTAAATTATTTTGTTTTCATTCCACTACTAATTTATTTATAATTGCTATAACGACAGAAAACACCGTTGAAAGTTAACATGAATAACAATAGATCATATTTTGAAGTTGAAATGCAAAAGTTTTCCTGGAAAATCGTTTCTTTTATGTAGTACCAGCCCATGAGAAATAACAGTAAAGAACAAAACCACTTTGCAGAAATAGCCGTCGCCGTCGCTAAGTTTCTTTATAGAAATATCGTCAGAACGGTCGACAATTCAAATATCAATTACTCGGCACGCCATCTAGTGGAAATCATCTCACACCATCTTGGTTTGCGGGGTAAAAATAAGAACAAAAATCCACAAAAAAGCGGGCAAACTTATTTTCTCGCGGGAGGTGAGGTCTCGACTTTCACAAGAAGTTATGTAACATTTTGTGTGACCCCGGGGAAGGATATAATAAAGACGTGACGCGAAAATACTACACTGTGCACTGTCCCGCGACCAAAGAAATAGGAAAGAATGGTCCGCAGCTCTTGCTGGCCGCTAGCCACAGCTTGGACGCGAATGTCCCCAAAGAGGAAACTAAAAACACGTCATGTGTTGATTTCAAATGCGACACAATATTTTATCATCAGTGAAAGGGCCCGCACGCCCAAATGGAAAAGAGAGAGCCGAGAGTCTTTGTAACGGCCGGATTTATGGCGGAAACTTTTACGGGCCCGAATCCAATCTTCGAATATTCTGCCACCAGTTAATGAAAACAGAACGACAGGGAGTCTTCAGATCTGTGCGAAAAACGACGCCTGCGAACTTAACCCAACAAAAAAGATAACATGTTTTTATACGGATTGAAAATAAATTATTATTATTATAATACAATAAAATTTTAGGACTTGTACATACTTTTACTGAGTTGATTACAATATCTGTTCTATGTATACATAATTAAATCAATTTAAAAGAAATATTTGACATTTGCATTGACAACCCGCGAAAACAAATTTAATAATTAATACTCTTACCATTTCACATTTTTTACTACTCGCTAAGAGAGGTATTGGATTCATGCTAAAAATCTCATATCCAGATTTCAGTGAATAAGCACGTTTTAAGGTCCCTAGTATCCGATTATAACATTTTTACGATGATGTCTGTGTGTGAGTGTGTGTGAGGTTGTGGGAGGTTTCAAAATATTCTGATGTGTATTTGTCATCAATAGTACGGAATATACTTGTTGAGAAAAATAATCCACATGGATTTGGAAAATCGGTGTTTCGGTAACGGCCTCAAAATTGGAGGTAACTTAAAGTCAATTTGACACTTGAGAATTGACAAGACGAATAATATGACAATGACAGTGACGTTTCTAAAATATGACCTTCCGTCACCTTGGTCTTGTCTAGTCAAAAAAATTGGTGGAGAGTTTTCAATGAATAAGCACGTTTTAGGGTCTCTACAATAAGATTTTACTATTTGATGTGTGTGTGTGTGTGTGTGTGTGTGTGTGTGTGCGTGTGTGTGTGTGTGACCGCGGTTTCGGCCGCGATATCTCCAATACTAGAATTCCAGAAATTGCAATTCTTACGTATTCCTCTTCCTTACAACCATATGACAGCTCAATGTACATATTTTAAAATCAATTTACCAAAGCGTTGCCGTTAAAATATCTTACAGCGATACTAATAAATGCGGGTTAAATTCAGAATAGCCTCCTTTTAACACAGATAGTTTATTACGAGCTTAACCCACAAATGTATACTAATAAACTGGAACAAGCCTTAACTGTAGAATAAACTCTCCATAAACGTCATTTTAACCATAGCTAATTATTATATGGAGTTCTTTGAATATTTAGATTTAGATTCTGCTACGATGAAACCTGCATTATGGTTACATTGTGTTGATGATGGTCGCTATTTGGCCCCATGGACGTCAAAACTTATCTATTTTCTTAAACCACTTAAATACATCCGTGAAAATATAAAGTTCACCGTAGAAGTCGAAGAAAATGGCATTATTCCTTTCCTGGATGTATTCCTGGAAAGAAAAGATTATGGTTCCTTACTATATTCAGTCTACAAGAAACCTACACAAACTAATCAATATATTAATTCCAATTCACATCATTTAGAAATATGGTACAATTAAATGCCTAATGAGAAGAGGTTCAGAAATTTGTCATTCAGAGAAATTAGAAGAAGAGATGAAAGAAATTAAGAATATTTTTATGAAGAATGGTTTTTCTAAATATTCTGTCGAAAAATGTCTGAAACCGAAAAGACCTATTAACAATGCTAATGAAAGGGACGTATTGCTTGCTTCGCTTCCTTATGTCAAAAATGTCATGGACAAGATTGGTAGAATTCTTCGTAAGAAGAACATGAAGATTTCGTTTTCTCCATGTGTTAAAATTCGACATATCTTGAGACAAGTAAAAGACGTCATCCCTATTCAGTCATCAGGGATTTACCAGATATGTTTGCGGGAAAGTTTATATTGGCCAGACTGGTAGAAATATTTCAACAAGATTGAATGAACACCAGCGTTCGATCAGATTGAACCAGCCAGAAAAATCTTCTGTTGCAGAGCATGTCCTGGAAGAATTCCACCGTATAAAATTCGAAGAAACAAAAATACTGGCGAGACCAACACACCTCAACAACAGGTTAATTAGAGAAGCCATTGAGATTTTCAAAACCAAGAATAATAATGTCAATCATTGTGACGGTTTAGATCTTAGTCGGGCATGGCTTCCTATATTAAATATGCTGTAATTTGTCACCGTGGTTACCTGTTACTAAGGTTTTTTATTATTTTTACCTTCCGTCACCTCTATAGGTAAGCAAGGTATTGTCTTTGGTCAAAAAATTCGGTGGTGAGTTTTCATTGAATAAGCACGTTTTAGGGTCTTTACAATGCGATTTTACTATTTTTACAATGATGTCTGTATGTGTGTGTGTGTGTGTGTGTGTGTTCGTGTGTGCGTGTGTGTGTATGTGTGTGTATGTATGTGTGTGTGTGTGACCGCCGTTTCATGCACGATATCTCCAATACTAGAATTCCAAAAATTACAATTCTTGCGTATTCCTCTTCCTTACAACCATATGCAGACTTGTTTAGATTTTGGTTATAATTGGTCAACCGGAAGTACCCTCATTTGAAGATTTTAACAGTTTTTCTTGAAAAAATCAGTTAAATGTTATTATAACTTAAAGAATATATTATTGTCTATACGATTTGATTGCATTTTATATTTGATATTCAACAGATATAGAGTTAAAGAAGAATAACGATAATAAATTTTATATAAATTTCATAATTCAGCCAGCTATGCTAACTTAACCATGGAAACTGCTAATTTATTCAGGTAATTCAAATTGACAGATGTCAGTATCAATAAAATGAAATCAATGAAAGAATAAGGGAAGTAACTCTAGTGTTAGAAGTTTCTAGATATAAGAGAGACTATTACATATTGGTTTGAACATGTCATGAAGAGAGATGAATATATTAATAGAAGGTGGAAGAAATATAGGAAGACCAAATATAAGATGAAAAGACTGTATTGTAGAAGACTTGAGAGAAAAGGAACTGAATGAGGACGACACGCAAAACAAAAATGAGTGGAAGAAGAAAATAAAAAATAGCGACCCCCTAACGAATGGGAAAAACTAAAGAAGAAGATGTCAGTGTCAAGTGCAATTTGCATGGTTTGTTAATGAAATAACTTTACTGGAAATATTGGATCTTTTGCAAGAAAATTTATGTATGGGGCGCGTGCAGTAACATGACTTTGACACGTGTCAAAATGACAGCAATTAATTATGTCCATAACTGACAAGTGTTATAATTTTCATAATTTTCTTAATTCATGTGGTTTGTTTGTTATCAGGAGTATCAGGAGTATGGAATTCAGTTGCCGAGAAAGGGAATCACATAATACCAAAAATTTATAATCTTTTGCAAGAAAATTTATGTATGTAATTTGTACATAATACACAGGATTGACGGAAGGTATTGTGCTGGCCACATCAGATTTTTATTTATATATTTGTTGTGTATTAACTGAAGAAGGCAGCAGTTCATGCTGCCGAAACGTCGGTTTTTATAACAATAAACAGAACTAAAACTAAAAAGATTGAATCATTTTAGGAAATTATTTATTATTACCGCTGTAAAAATTTAACTCGGTCGCAATTTTTTTACCTTCCGTCACCTTTAGGTAAGGAAGGTATTGTCTTTGGTCAAAAAATTCAATGATGAGTTTTTAGTGAATAAGCATGTTTTGTGTGTGTGTGTGTGTGTGTGTGTGTGTGTGTGTGTGTGTGTGTCTGCGTGTATGTGACGAAAGTTTCAGATCGCATAGCTTCAATACCACAATTCCATAAATTATATTTTTTTTCGTATTCCTCAAGTCTACATCCAGAAGAACAACTGATTAGATTTTGGTTATAATTGGTGAACCGGAAGTAGAAGAGAAGAACTTGTTATTTCGTTTGAAAAGGGTGCGAAGGTGAGAGCAAGGAGGCGGTCTTTTATCTATCTGGAGTTTCAATGTTTATAATTTGTTACTTTTATCCCCATCTTTCCAACTGCTATCCCACTATTAATTTAATTACAAATAGTACTGTAACGTTTTTATTTATATGGGTGAAGTGTAAAACACAGACAAATATTATTAACTAAAAGAATACGTTTATTAAACGATAATTAAATAAGGATTAAATATTAAATGATAATAAAAACAACTAACACTATGATTAAATAATTATAAACACTAAGAATATTATTAAATGCTTAAACACTACGATTATTTATCTAACTAACATTTATATCACTACACTTATTTATATAGCTACATTTATTTATGTTAACAACTTGTAAACTGTTTATTTATATCACTGAGTTCATTTCTGGTTGCTTGTATATATGAGACTGTCTCTCCGCTACTCCGCTTTCTTTCGGCCGGTATTTATACAGCTCATATACTTCTAGAAAACTTCGGCGCGACAATGACCTGTATACAAAAGAATGAGGTCATGGTGTAATTAGCCTCTAGCGCCGAGGATTGCGTCATTGCTCTGGTATATTCTTTCAGTGGCGGTGTTGTATACTCTTCTCTCAGGGGCGCACGTCATAGTACGAAACTCTCAATACTACTAAGGCCCTCCAAGATTTGTTTCTATTGACTTTGGTTATTATTAGAATAAGAATTTTATTATTTTATGGTCTGATTGACTCATCGGATGCCGATTTCTATAGGGTCCTTTACAGTAGTATTTGACTGTTCTATTATAAAATCAGTTTCATTTTGATAAAAACTGCCATTGGTTTTTTTTTCATTAAGCCACAGATATGGAGCTTTTAGCATTAATGATCTGTACGTCTTAGTACATGCATATGAAAGTGAATAAAAGAGTACATTGTACTTCATATTAACTCCGAGATATGTAACCATTCAAGTCAGAACGCAAATGTAATACGCTGGTCACGTTTTACAACATTCTATTCAGTCTAATGTCATTTGTAATTGAATAATTTAACCGTCAATTTTATTCGCACTTACTATTACTATATACTATACTATTTTTACCTTCCGTCACCTTTAGGTAAGGAAGATATTGTCTGGTCAAAAAATTCAATGATGAGTTTTTAGTGAATAAGTACGTTTTAGGATTCTGTAAAATTAGAAATGGATAATATAAATGATAATAAAGGTTCGGACACAATAACAAGAGATGTAGCGCGTCCTCAATTAAAATAAAATCTGTTGTGATCAGCTCAATACATCTCGCTCCTTCCATTGTGGGAAATACTCGTATAAGTATTGCATTTAACATTTCATGTACACCCAAATAATTCCAATTACATGTATTCTTTATATTTACATATAATTTATAATTTTAAATTCATTCTATGAGGAAACTTTCTCCTACTATTCTTAATGTTCGAGATTCTCTCAATTCATTGACGAGACTGGCGGTATTTCTAAAGGGTGTATAATTTTAAATATTTAATAAATAATACAATAAGAAATATTAAATGTCGTTCCCAGAAAGAGCTTTCAGTACTATATCTGATTATTTAACACTAACAGTGACATTTATCTGTCAATTACAAATATTTTAGTTTCTCAACTGGTTACCATGGAGTTGTTTGGGCTGTTAGATTTACTACAAAAGATTGCTTTATAGATTATATTTTTATATCTCTAAATCTATAGAAGATATAAAAAAAATCTGTTGTGGCCAGCACAATACCTCTCGCCACTTTCTTTTTTGGTTACATAAGTATAGGGTGCGACCAGTCATGTTACATTGTTGGCCTTGACAAGCAGATATGGGGGCCCGTTTGATATGATAATTAGTGGATGTCAATTGTCAATTTTTCATTCAGAATTCAAGATTTTCTAAATACACGTAGTTAATTTGTCACCAGGAGTGTGGAATTTACTTGTCGAGGAAAATACACATTGAATTGGAAAATCACTAAATTTAGAATGAGAAATTATGATACTTGACATCTATATACATAATTACTAGCTATCATTCTGACATGGGCCCCCATATCTGCTTGTCAAGGCCAACAAAATTACATGACTGCTCGCGCCCTATTGTATTTAACATTTCTTGTATACCTACACTCTACACCAAAAATTATACTTACATATATCTATTCCTTATATTTAGATTGTTTATTTTTAAATTAAGTTTATGAAGAAATTTTGTCCCCTTCTAATTTTTCGAAATGGTTCCAATTCATTGTCAGGATTGACAGTATTTTTGAAGGATATATGTAATATACCTATAATTTTAAATATTTAAGTATTAATACATTAAGAAATAATATAATGTATGTACTTCCCAAAAAAAATTTCAGTAATGATTTCTGACACTGACATTTATCTGTCAGTTACAAACAATTTAAATTTTTAACTATTTTCCATGGCCAATCTTTCGGCTGTAAAATTTATTACACAGACTATTTTATATATTATATTTCTTGTATCTCTAAATCTATAGAATAAATTATAAAATATTTAAAGGTATCAGATAGAGAATTTAATTTTCTTTAATATTACCATTACTATTTAGAAGATTTTTTTTCAAGAATCTTCTACTTCCTGTTGTCCAATTGTTACCAAAACCTTTTCAGATCTTCCCATGAATGTCCGATTGGGAAATACGTAGTTAAACAAATTTAAAGTCTTATAGTTATTGAGTAATCGTCCTTCCAACATCCCACACACATACACACACACACACACACACACACACACACACCACACACACACACACACACACAGACACCATCGTAAAAATGTTAAAATCGGATTATAGGGACCTTAAAACGTGCTTATTCAATAAAATCTGGATATGCGATTTTTAGCATGAATGCAATACCTCTCTTAGCGAGAGGTAAAAATTGAAATGTATTGGATAGAGAATTTTACGTTCTGTAAAATGTGTAATAACATAAATTTTCAAAATATAATATTTAGAAGATTTTTTATTAAAATACTACTACTTCCGTTTGTCCAAGTATTACCAAATTCAACTCTTCCCATTACTGGTAGATTGATGAATCCGTCGTTACAGAGATTTTTAGTCTTATAGAATTTGACAAATAATGCCTCCAACATCCACACACACACATAGAGACATCATCGTAAAAATCTTATGATCGGATTCTAGGGATCTTAAAACTTGCTTATTCACTAATATCTGGATATGCGATTTTTAACATGAATCCATAACCTCTCTTAGCGAGAGGTAAAATATGTAGGCATAAAAAGCTTTGCATTATGAAATTAATAATTTATGTGTCTAAAATGTTTATATTTATTGCATCTAATATAAAACTTGGATGAAACATAATTTCAGAGTTAACTTGGAAAAATATTAGAAATTTTTTCTTTATGAAACATGAATGCGTTTTAATCTAGTTTTACATTTTAATTTTTATGAATTAATTTTGGTTTCAAAATGCAACTTATCTTTAATATCTTTAATATAAATTACAGAACAAGTATATTTATTTTCTAAAAATGTAAATTCTACTTCAAAAAATCTGATGTGGCCAGCACATAACCTCTCGCCGTATATTTTACCTGGCTGTATGCATAAAGCAAAGAATATTTTTACCTCTCGCTAAGAGAGGTATTGCATTCATGCTAAAAATTGCATATCCAGATTTTATTGAATAAGCACGTTTTAAGGTCTCTACAATCCGATTTTAACATTTTTACGATGATGTCTGTGTGTGTGTGGATGTGTGTGTGTGTATGTGTGTGTGTGGGATGTTGGAAGGACGGTTACTCAAAAACTATAAGACTTAAAATTTGTTTAACAACGTATTTCCCAATCGGACATTCATGGGAAGATCTGAAAAGGTTTTGGTAATAATTGGACAACCGGAAGTAGAAGATTCTTGAAAAAAAATCTTCTAAATATTATTTTTTGAAAATTTTTCGTGGTAATATTAAAGAAAATTAAATTCTCTATCTGATACATTTAAATATTTTATTATATATTCCATAGATTTAGAGATAAAAGAAGTATAATATATAAAATAATCTGTTGTAATAAATTTGACAGCCGAAAGAATGCCATGAAAAATAGTTGATAATTTAAATTATTTGTAACTGACAGATAAATGTCAGTGTCAGAAATAATGAGTAATGAATTAAAAATGTACTTGGAGAATCCCTTAGTTCTTGATCTGTGACTATTATGGAGATGACAAGTCTAGGTTGAAGGACTTAAATTTGTTTCAAACATTATGGGACAATGTACACCAGTACTGTAGACTAGAGTAACTTTGAATTGCGAAAAAGCTATCAAATTCTTCTCAAGTAAGTTGTAAATATTGACAAAATCGGAGTGCAATCTATCCGTCACTTTATTAAAGGGAATTAAGGTTATTTAGATGTAACAAGTATGAAAAAATAAAATGTAAAAGAAGATATATAAGAATAGATGCACAATCCAGATATATACATTTTAGACCGCCCAAAATTAATGTTTTTACTAGAAGAATATGAAGAGAAAGTAAACAAAGTTGTTCGAATTGAAAATTGCTTTTACCAGCCTAATATTTATATATGGTAAACTCTACTTTGTAATTTATTGTAACATAATTTATGGTAAAATATCTTCATGTTGAGACATGCTATTATTGAATAATAAAGAAGTTTATACGTCATAGATTTATATGAATATATTATTTGTATTTATAAAAATAATCTTTGCTTTATGCATACAGCCAGGTAAAATATACGGCGAGAGGTTATGTGCTGGCCACATCAGATTTTTATAAATACAAATAATATATTCATATAAATCTATGACGTATAAACTTCTTTATTATTCAATAATAGCATGTCTCAACATAAAGATATTTTACCATAAATTATGTTACAATAAATTACAAAGTAGAGTTTACCATATATAAATATTAGGCTGGTAACTGCAATTTTCAATTCGAACAACGTTGTTTACTTTCTCTTCATATTCTTCTAGTAAAAACATTAATTTTGGGCGGTCTAAAATGTATATATCTGGATTGTGCATCTATTCTTACATATCTTCTTTTACATTTTATTTTTTCATACATGTTATATCTAAATAACACTAATTCCCTTTAATAAAGTGACGGATAGATTGCACTCCGATTATTCTTATATCGATGTGTAATTTTGTCAATATTTACAACTTACTTGAGAAGAATTTGATAGCTTTTTCGCAATTCAAAGTTACTCTAGTCTATAGTACTGGTGTACATTGTCCCATAATGTTTGAAACAAATTTAAGTCCTTCAACCTAGACTTGTCATCTCCATAATAGTCACAGATCAAGCATTAAGGGATTCTCCAAGTACATTTTTCTTTCATTAATCATTATTTCTGACACTGACATTTATCTGTCAGTTACAAATAATTTAAATTATCAACTATTTTTCATGGCATTCTTTCGGCTGTCAAATTTATTACAACAGATTATTTTATATATTATACTTCTTTTATCTCTAAATCTATGGAATATATAATAAAATATTTAAATGTATCAGATAGAGAATTTAATTTTCTTTAATATTACCACGAAAAATTTTCAAAAAATAATATTTAGAAGATTTTTTTTCAAGAATCTTCTACTTCCGGTTGTCCAATTATTACCAAAACCTTTTCAGATCTTCCCATGAATGTCCGATTGGGAAATACGTTGTTAAACAAATTTTAAGTCTTATAGTTTTTGAGTAACCGTCCTTCCAACATCCCACACACACACACACACACACACACACACACACACACACACACACACACACACACACACACATCCACACACACACACACACACAGACATCATCGTAAAAATGTTAAAATCGGATTGTAGGGACCTTAAAACGTGCTTATTCAATAAAATCTGGATATGCGATTTTTAGCATGAATGCAATACCTCTCTTAGCGAGATGTAATTATTCATGTAACTACTATTTATAAATCAGATATCAAATTCTTCATTTAATACTTTTATTATTTTAAAAATTAGAAAATATTTCGTTAACAAATACATTTACAATAAACAAATTACATTGTCACAATATTCTCGTAGGATGAACCAGCATGTGCAGAATTAGCCCCGTCTGATTCCCTATACCGGCGAATTTACTGGAGAGAAGAGTTTGAGATGGGCTGTGAATAATCAGCGATTCCGATTCCCATTAAGACGCCGGCCGTCTTGTTCACCCTCGATTGACTTTATACGTAAAGTTTGTAAACAAAAAGAACGTGATTGTGCCGGCGCTGATGCCGATGCTCTTCTGATAGCGTTCACTGCTTTGCATCTCTTTTCAGCGCCAACTAAGGTGTAATGAGATGAATGGCAATGGAATCTAGCATAATGAATTAAATTGCTTAAATAGTTCTATAATAATGATTCCAAGAAGTCAATTATCAATTATTTTATACAATAGTATGCTATAAACTGAATAATGTTATTCGTTATTCCTTTTATAGCTCTTCTTAAGTAGAATGATTTCGAGAAAACAATAGTCAATAGATGTTTTTTCGCGATGCATTGGTTTGAAACTATTTCGTAGTGGTTTGAACCAATGCAACGGCGACGTCACAAACGAAATCGGTTCAACCAGTTTCGTATGGTTTTAAACCATTTGTCTTGGTCGGTTTGAACCTGATTCGTAAGAGTGGAGTTAATACAACAGCTGATCAGCTAAAAAGTTTACATACATAATCTGTGTTGAGTGAAAATATTTATTTTTAATTAAGAACGGATGAGTTTAAGGTTATGGTGGAAGTTCAGTTAGATAGAGGATTTTAAAATAACAGTTGATTTATCTGTCATATTGACACTTTGAAATAACCTTTAAACGACCCCGAACGACCGGTTTGTATCACAGCATTTTGGCGATTTATACTTTTATGACGTCATTTACTAACCAGGTTCGAACATTTATGCATCGTGAAAAATCTGTTGTGGCCAGCACAATACCTCTCGCCACTTCCTTTTTTGGTTATATAAGTATAGGGCGCGAACAGTCATGTTACATTGTTGGCCTTGGCAAGCAGATGCGGGGACCCGTTTCAGAATGAATGTCAGAATTTTTCATTAAATTTTTTAAGATTTTCTAAATTCACGTAGTTAATTTGTCACCAGGAGTGTGGAATTTACTTGTCGAGGAAAATAAACCACATAGAATTGGAATATCAGTAAATTTAGAATGAGAAATTATGATAGTTGTCATCTATGTACATAATTACTAACTATCATTCTGACATGGGCCCCCATTTCTGCTTGTCTAGGCCAACAAAGTGACATGACTGCTCGCGCCCTATTGTATTTAACATTTCTTGTATACCTACCTACACTCTACACCAAAACTTCTACTTATATCTATTCCTTATATTTAGATTGTTTAATTTTAAATTAATTTTATGAAGAAATTTTGTCCTCTTCTAATTTTTCGAAATATTTCCAATTCATTGTGAGGATTGACAGTATTTTTGAAGGATATATGTAATATACCTATATAATTTTAAATATTTAACTATTAATACAATAAGAAATAAAATATGTGTACTTCCCAGAAAAAAATCTTCGGTAATGTCTTCGGATTTCTGACACTGACATTTATCTGTCAGTTACAAACAATTTAAATTTTCAACTATTTTCCATGGCATTCTTTCGGCTGTAAAATTTATTATAACAGATTATTTTATATATTATATTTCTTTTATCTCTAAATCTATAGAATATATAATAAAATATTTAAATATATCAGAAAGAGAATTTAATTTTCTTTAATATTACCAGATTTTTTTTTTAAATAATATTTAGAAGATTTTTTTTTCAAGAATCTTCTACTTCCGGTTGTCCAATTGTTACCAAAACCCTCAGATCTTCCCATGAATGTCCGATTGGGAAATACGTAGTTAAACAAATATAAAGTCTTATAGTTTTTGAGTAATCGACCTTCCAATATCCCACATACACACACACATACATCCACACACACACATATAGACATCATCGTAAAAATGTTAAAATCGGATTGTAGGGACCTTAAAACGTGTTTATTCAATAAAATCTGGATATGCGCTTTTTAGCATAAATCCAATACCTCTCGTAGCGCGAGGTAAAAAACAGCTAATAATAGTAATAATTCTCAATTATTTTATACAATAGTAGCTCTGTTCGATGACGTGTATCAGGATGCCTGAGTGTTAACTTTTTTGCACTAACATGTTTTATGAGAAACGGGCAGCTTCTGGCAGGCTGTTCGATGACAATTTTTTTAAGAAGTATTGCTCACGTTTCTGACCCGATTCGCGAAGTAGTGTGTGTAGAAAGTGCAGACTAGAACTGGGGGTAACTAAATGTAGTTTTGTTGACATTTCAATTCTATTTGTCACATCTGTTTAACTTAAAACTTTAATATTGAGAAATTAAAACAATGGATTCAGAGATAATATGTCTGATGAAGAATTGTGTGACGATTGATCTTCGTTAGAATCATTTATTAGTTCTAACACTATGCTTTTTAACACAGACATTTCTGTAGTCACCTTTTTGTAGCTTTATGTGTTGTGTTTACAAACAACCTAACCTTTACATCTTTTGCTACGCTTGACAGCTGATCAAACTTGCCCAAACATACACTAGAGTGTTTTATGAGAAGACAAGAATTAGACTGTAATAGTGTACACTACACTGCACTGCACTATTCTACTCTGCACTTCAAGCACTTCTCATCGAACAGAGCTATAATCAGTGTTGAGTAAAAATATTTATTTTTAATTAAGAACGGATGAATTTAAGGGAATGGTGGAAGTTCAGATAGGTAGAGGATTTTAAAATAACAGTTGATTTATCTGTCAAATTGACACTTCGAAATAACCTTTAAACGACTCCGAACGACCGGTTTGAAATACAGCGATTTATACTTTGATGTCGTCATTTACAAACCAGATTCAAACATTTGTACATCGCGAAAAACTGCTAATAATAGTAATAATTCTCAATTATTTTATACAATAAATGAATCATTATTACTCTTTCTATTATCTTGGCTCCAATTTTTCTTTGCTAATATATTTATACAGAGTATTCAGATTCAGAGTAACGTAATCAACACAGAAATTTAACTCATGTAGAGTTTCTCCTCTCGCCATGGAGAATACTACTCTTTTTACCTCTCGCTAAGAGAGGTATTGCATTCATGCTAAAAATCGCATATCCAGATTTTATTGAATAAGCACGTTTTAAGGTCTCTACAATCCGATTTTAACATTTTTACGATGATGTCTGTGTGTGTGTGTGTGTGTGGATGTGTGTGTGTGTGTGTGTGTGTGTGTGTGTATGTGTGTATGTGTGTGGGATGTTGGAAGGACGGTTACTCAAAAACTATAAGACTTAAAATTTGTTTAACAACGTATTTCCCAATCGGACATTCATGGGAAGATCTGAAAAGGTTTTGGTAATAATTGGACAACCGGAAGTAGAAGATTCTTGAAAAAAAATCTTCTAAATATTATTTTTTGAAAATTTTTCGTGGTAATATTAAAGAAAATTAAATTCTCTATCTGATACATTTAAATATTTTATTATATATTCCATAGATTTAGAGATAAAAGAAGTATAATATATAAAATAATCTGTTGTAATAAATTTGACAGCCGAAAGAATGCCATGAAAAATAGTTGATAATTTAAATTATTTGTAACTGACAGATAAATGTCATCCCTTAGTTCTTGATCTGTGACTATTATGGAGATGACAAGTCTAGGTTGAAGGACTTAAATTTGTTTCAAACATTATGGGACAATGTACACCAGTACTGTAGACTAGAGTAACTTTGAATTGCGAAAAAGCTATCAAATTCTTCTCAAGTAAGTTGTAAATATTGACAAAATCGGAGTGCAATCTATCCGTCACTTTATTAAAGGGAATTAAGGTTATTTAGATATAACAAGTATGAAAAAATAAAATGTAAAAGAAGATATATAAGAATAGATGCACAATCCAGATATATACATTTTAGACCGCCCAAAATTAATGTTTTTACTAGAAGAATATGAAGAGAAAGTAAACAAAGTTGTTCGAATTGAAAATTGCTGTTACCAGCCTAATATTTATATATGGTAAACTCTACTTTGTAATTTATTGTAACATAATTTATGGTAAAATATCTTCATGTTGAGACATGCTATTATTGAATAATAAAGAAGTTTATACGTCATAGATTTATATGAATATATTATTTGTATTTATAAAAATAATCTTTGCTTTATGCATACAGCCAGGTAAAATATACGGCGAGAGGTTATGTGCTGGCCACATCAGATTTTTTTGATCGTTTTTGCTACAAGTTGTCAATATATCCTGGATTCATGATAACATTTAAAAATGTAAAACCAGAATATAATGTACCATTAATTGTCCGAAACGTCCATTTGTTATTATGTAATAAAAAAAAATCTGATGTGGCCAGCACATAACCTCTCGCCGTATATTTTACCTGGCTGTATGCATAAAGCAAAGAATATTTTTATAAATACAAATAATATATTCATATAAATCTATGACGTATAAACTTCTTTATTATTCAATAATAGCATGTCTCAACATGAAGATATTTTACCATAAATTATGTTACAATAAATTACAAAGTAGAGTTTACCATATATAAATATTAGGCTGGTAACTGCAATTTTCAATTCGAACAACATTGTTTACTTTCTCTTCATATTCTTCTAGTAAAAACATTAATTTTGGGCGGTCTAAAATGTATATATGGATTGTGCATCTATTCTTACATATCTTCTTTTACATTTTATTTTTTCATACATGTTATATCTAAATAACACTAATTCCCTTTAATAAAGTGACGGATAGATTGCACTCCGATTATTCTTATATCGATGTGTAATTTTGTCAATATTTACAACTTACTTGAGAAGAATTTGATAGCTTTTTCGCAATTCAAAGTTACTCTAGTCTATAGTACTGGTGTACATTGTCCCATAATGTTTGAAACAAATTTAAGTCCTTCAACCTAGACTTGTCATCTCCATAATAGTCACAGATCAAGAACTAAGGGATTCTCCAAGTACATTTTTCTTTCATTACTCATTATTTCTGACACTGACATTTATCTGTCAGTTACAAATAATTTAAATTATCAACTATTTTTCATGGCATTCTTTCGGCTGTCAAATTTATTACAACAGATTATTTTATATATTATACTTCTTTTATCTCTAAATCTATGGAATATATAATAAAATATTTAAATGTATCAGATAGAGAATTTAATTTTCTTTAATATTACCACGAAAAATTTTCAAAAAATAATATTTAGAAGATTTTTTTTCAAGAATCTTCTACTTCCGGTTGTCCAATTATTACCAAAACCTTTTCAGATCTTCCCATGAATGTCCGATTGGGAAATACGTTGTTAAACAAATTTTAAGTCTTATAGTTTTTGAGTAACCGTCCTTCCAACATCCCACACACACACATCCACACACACACACACACACACACACACACACACACACACACACACACACACACACACACACACAGACATCATCGTAAAAATGTTAAAATCGGATTGTAGGGACCTTAAAACGTGCTTATTCAATAAAATCTGGATATGCGATTTTTAGCATGAATGCAATACCTCTCTTAGCGAGAGGTAAAAAACCTGGAACAGGAAGACCTATTTTTATTTCTACGTAAAATCCTAAGGAGTTTCCCAAACAAATTATGAAACCTACGCAAATGGTGAGATATTTCTAGAAATTTGCTTGGACTAGTTTAAATATAGATTTTAACTTACATTATGTTATTCAATTAATCCGCCATTTAATATTGAGTTACGCTAGTAATACCAGCTTTATTTCTGTTAGGCATTGTATCCCTAAGCCCTGCAAACTTTTCTGTGGATATTGTCCCATATGTCTTGGAAGGTAAGTTTTACTGTACGTAATGAGTTTTTACGAAATTGTTTTTCATTGTGCCAAAAGTAAAGCTCTCGGAAGAAGCTAGGTCTGGACTAGAAGATGACCCTTAAAATGGAGGTCGAACTATTATTTCCCGTCTTTTAAGTCCATATTTGAAATAGCATAAAGAATTTTGTATAAATTTCTAACCATTTTGAGTAGAAGTCTATCGTCAACGTCTATTGCCTATTTGCAATAGAGACCTTGACGACTGTTTAGGTACCACTCCTTATCTTCTCTACATTCGAATATGCATCGCACCGAACAATCATAGATAAGCACGTAAACATCATGCATAATTTATAAACTTTTTGGTAAATTCTCAGTAATTCATTGTTACTAAACAAAATTTGGTAATTTACTGTAAATTACGGTAATTCAATTGGTAGCTAATGGGTAATAATAATTTGAAGGGAATAATATTAATATTGATGAATAAATTAGTATTACTTTTTTAAACAAATGTAAGTTTTCGTTATTTATTTTTTAAACCTCTTATACACACAGTACATACTCGAGTTCATACTTAACAATATAAGTGTAATATCGTATCCATTAGATGTTAGAGATATTATGCATAAGAGAAAAATAAAGCAAAATACTTTAAATAATTTCCGAGACAAATGGAAATAATCTACGTGTCACTTATTTAAAAGTAGTTCGTATTTAAAGATAGCGCAGCCCCGCATACAAATGGTAAGTTATCACCATTTCTTTCTCTTTTTCGAAGAAAGGAATTTGCCTTGTTCCCGCCGTGTAGTGAGTATAAGTGCTGATATTAAAGATTTAAAACATGAACGTGGAAGAATTTAGAATTGTACATTACTGGTAGTAAAGGTCGAACGATATGTTTTACAGCGTACTAACGTCCGTTGCTTTGAAAGAATTTACGAGATAATTATGTAAAATATGAAATATTCTAATGTCTCAGGAAATACCTGCAAGAAGCTTGAGCGAACGATGTTTTTCACATTGTTGAGAATTTTAAACAACAACCATATCATGTTTAACATTGTTTACTGCTACGTTTGTAAACTTTGTTGTGACAAGGTAAATTATTTAGTAGTTGAATGAATAATTTATATGTAACATAAATTTTTAATAATCAAGCAAGAACATATACCTTTCGTAATAGTCAGAGATTTTAGAAGTTTTGTAGAAATATAAAATTTATAAATGCAAATTTGTTAGCGAAACTTCCAGATTTTACTGTTATAATAAAGAATCTCAAACTTATCAAGTACACATTTTAAATTTTAGACATTTATTTGGGTTTCACACAAACGTATTGTAATGTTTTTATTTGTTTAATATGAATCTAAAATTGAAACTAGTATTTATTAGCTTAATTTATTTTAACACAAAAATTTTAAAATTGATACGGTCCATTTTCTTAACATTGTACTTTTAGACAACCTGGCCGACGTTCCAGTAATTTTGGTTATGGTGCGTTTGTCCTACTACCCTATTACTCTTCAAGGTTGAGGTACATGACCGTGTGATGTCATTGCGTCGAGGTTGAACTTAATTTTTGTTCGGTATAGCAGTTTTTACCACTCGCTAAGAGTGGTATTGGATTCATGCTAAAATCGCATATCCAGATTTTAATTAATAAGCACGTTTTAAAGAAGAGTAAATTCTCTATCTGATACATATAAATATTTTATTATGTCTTTTATAGATATATAGAGATAAAGAAATATAAGGTATATAATAATCTGTTGTAATAAATCTCACAGACCAAATAATGTCATGGAAACCAATTGATATTGTTTAAATAATATTTAAATGCATATTTGCCGCATTTCACATTGTATATACATGTAAAGATTTTTTGCGATTTTAATAGGGAAAATAGGAACATTTGGCCTATGAAGAGGAAGTAGAAAGCAAGATCCGTTTATTAATAGTCTCGATTCGAAATTTTTATGTAGATATGAAGAGACATGTTTACTTCTAAAATTAGCGCATAATAAAGTAAATTAATATATAATAGTAACAAATATAAAAAAATCTGATGTGGACACCACAAGACTTCCTTGTACGATTATTAAACTATACATATTTTTTAAATAAATAAATTACAAAATATTAATTTTAACTTCAAAACAGCAAGATATATAGCGACCATAAACGGAGCTTTTAAAGAGAGTTTTGATTACAACAAAGAAATATTTGATTACAACAATGAATATGACTAATTTCACAATAAAAATATAATATTTGTTATTGTAGGAATCATAAAATTGCACGTATTTAACATAATTTGACATGAACATTTTTTTTATGTTTTTGTCCTAATCCATAGCAAGCTTTATTACAAAAACAAAAAACTATATAATTTTTAAATTTACATATCTCGCTTGTATAAAGGGCTAAATAATAATACTTGATGCGCTAGACGCAGAAATTAATTCTCTAAAACTTTTATTTGAAGCATTTATTTCTAAAATCAAAATAAAATCATTTTATTCAAGAAAAACTGTTAACAACTTCAAGTAATGTACCACTTCCGGTTAGCCTATTTTAACCAAAATCTATTATGTTATTTCGATTGACATAAAAGTCTTGTATACCAAATTTGAAAAGTTTTGGATTATATTTTAAAACAGTTTTTCATTCAAATCTATTATAGGCTTCATGTAAAGTGCCACTTCTGGAAATTGTGTAATAACCAGAAAGGGAGGTGCACAACTAGATGTTATAGGAGTCCTAAATACAAAATCTCAACTTTCTACGGCTTACCGTTTTTGAGTTATGCGAGATAGGTACGTACGTACGTACGTACAGACGTCACGACGAAATTAGTCATAATGGATTCAGGGATGATCAAAATGGATATTTCCGCTGAAATCTGAAAACCGAATTATTTCGCGATTACAATACTTCCTTTACTTACGTACAAGGAAGTAAAAAAATCTTGGAACTTAAATAAAATGTAACACTGTTAGAAACGCGGTCTACAATTGTAGACCGCTTGTATTAAATTCCTCATACAGTACTACCCCTATCAAATGCATTTACTTATCATACTCAAGTTATATGTCTTATGTCTTATCAATAAAGATTATTATTATTATTATTATTATTATTATTATTATTATAGAAGGCCGTATAATGAACAGCTACTCAGATCCACGCCTGCGCAATTAATATTCAGTTCAAATTATTATTGTTTAAAGACGTGTGGTCTACATATTACGATTTTTACGTAACTCCAATCCAACTTGAAACCGACATCTTCCCCCCTCCCCCCTCCCCATCATTGAGAATCCAAAATTTTAGTATAGTGTAACAAGGTGAGCAATAACAAATAAGTAACTTTTTATAATCTTTTCTAAATTATAGTTTCAGAAATATTATTTCAACTTGTTATCTTTTTAGTCAAAATTCTGTTTAGAAATAGCTATCCTCTTTTATTAACTGACTGTTTAGTCTAGCTGTCAGAGTTGTTTGTTGACGATTAAGTTTAGAAGTTATTGCGAGCCTACGTGCAGGGTTGATATTTTGATATGGATGCCATATGCTACCCCCTTCACCCCCTCAGAGATAAGGCCTCTCACGGAGGTAACTCTTTGTTTTTAGTTAGTTGGTTTTAGAGTCTTGTGATGTCGAGACAGAGAGTTGGTTTGAGATTCTTGTGTTGACAAGACATGGAGTCGGTGTTAGATATTCGTGTTGTCGAGATGTTTTGAGTTAGTTTGAGCGCGTAGTAGACGCGCAGAGTTACTATGTAAAATGTAACTATTTAGTTTATGTGCTTAGTTAAGTTTAGTATAATCAATAAGTGTAAGTGTAAATAATAATAGCCATGTAAATAAAGTTAGTTAGTTTGTAATATTAATAATTGTCTGTGTCCATAATAAATGAGTGTTCATCGGCCATCAAAGTGTTAAGTGAAATAGTGTCTGTGTTCCGTCCTGTATATAACAAGCGGTGGGCGAACATCAAGCGCCCACCAGTTAGAAGAAGTTGTCATCGTTGGCAAAAGAAGAAAAGCAGTAAGTCCATGTTAGAGCATCATTCTTGACCCCCCCCCCCCGTGTTACAATAGATATATAAGTTCGGACATCGCCCCATATTATATTCTGCAAATATATCACAATTCAATCGTGGAAGCGTGCAAATGGACACCTTCCCACACAGATAATTATTGTAAACCATGTACGAAGAGAGTCACGTATTTAACACGTGTTTATTCCTTGTACTTCCAACTGTATCGCTTCGTGACAAATAAAACTTTGTAAAAATGTTATTTTCGAATTTAATTTTTTCTTCTATTGTCAAATTATCTGTAATATCCAACCTTTTATTAAGTTTTTGCCCATTTGGTTCTTAATAAATAAAAAATCATTTAAAAAACTTAAAGTACAAAAGCAAATACATAAAATCTCATCATCTTGAGAATTGTTATTCAGTGTAAAAAACAAGGTGTTGAAATTTTTTATCTGACAGTTTATTAATCTTTCAAAAGTCAGAGTATCAACAACATGAGAAATTTAATTCCCTTGCAAAGTTTCACGGAAGAGAATAAAGACATCTGAAATAAGATATTCTGAAAACTCCATGAATAAAATTTCAAAAGTAGGGAATAAAATAAAATAAAGATTTTATGGTTCAGTGTTAACGAGCTAATACCGGCGAGCAATAAATTTAAAATTGAAATCTCAGCGTGTCCGTAAGAGAAATGGTGTAGTGCACGATCGGGTCTTAGCTAAACCTTAACCGAAAATATTTTACAGAAGAAAAGAATTATGCTTGCGAGGCGCCATACGAAGGCGGTAAATATTTGAAAGTGCATTCCTGGCGGCCATTAGACTCGGGATACAGCCATTTATCAGCAGTATACCCTTTCTCAGGACTTCCTCCAGTGCTGCTCTCTGGCGCCAGCACGCAGAACCAACTCAACCTAAATTGCAAATCCGTGAGTTGTAATCTCGGTACCTCCTCCACTTACTCCACTACTATACTATGTATAGGGTGGCAAATTATTCCCGACAAAATTGCCTTCCTGCCTCAAATTTCATTTAAGGATAAATCTGAGTGTAGCAACATAATGTACTGCGGATTTGCAGTATTTTTCAAAATAAAATATTTAAAAGAGAATTTGAAACAGAAAATTATCTGATTCTAACAAATTGAAGTGAATTTTTATTGAAGAAATAAGTTACAAAAAAGTAAGAAAAAAAATGTGTATAACCAGTGATAGAACTCGTCGAGAGAAACAATATTTCTTAATAACTTTTTCTTGCAAACCTTCTAGTTATTGAGTTAAAATTCTTCAAAGTTTTATTACATATTTCATTACCCGTCTATGGTTGAATTCAAAATGGATTGCGCATGCGTCTACAACCAATTGTTTCCGTTGTGACTACGACTGAATACAATGAAAGGTTGAATGAATTTGTCAACACAAAAGAAAGGTTAGAAACTAGTGAATAGATTGACCTATACACCAGATGGTGGAACTATAGGTACACTAATCGGAAAAGATAAAAGATAGAATAGAATACCTCGACTAAGGTAACAAAAAAAGTCATACGTCAAATTTTTATGTTATAACAGGTTAGACAATTGAAAAATTGTAGGACATTTATAGGATGTAGTCGACCAAGAACAACTCTACAATTGACAGAACAAGAAAACGCATAAAAATGATTAAAAGTGATGCAGACCTAAATGAAATCACAATAATTGTTTAAAATGGCCACCGTCATTGTCAATACACTCTGAAGGCGTCGACGAAATGATGTAACTGTTGTTCAATATCCTCCAAATTGTCATATGTGACATTTTTGTTGTAGTGCTAGTCTTTGAGTACTAAAACATGGCTGAGAATCGATACTTATTTTATTTACATACATGTAAAAAGGTGCGACCGTTTGGAAGATGACGATTCGGAAAACGGTCCAAATAAATTTGCTGAGCTTTGGCAGCGTTTCTCTGAGCTTTACCATAGGCCAGCACAATATGTGTATACGCACTATACGTAAAGACAGGCATCTTTACTGATTATAATTTTCATAAAATTATTGATCTATTTATGGGGTCTCGTGGCCGTGTGCCTGAGTGTCTGGTCGCGAATCTAGGGGACCTGGGTTCGATCCCGACCGACGCCAAAAATTACATCGCATTTTAATGGCACAAAATTGACCCCTGTGGCGCACTCTCCACGCCAGCAATGAGTGCCCGTGAGGTGACGCCTGGTAAGCGCCCGCACGGTACAAATATTCCATCATTACCGACATCTGTGTATGAAGCAGATTGGCACACCCAGCAATGGGTAATATGCCGTGATGAAATATATATTTTTTTTTTGTTTTTTTTTATTGATCTTTTTATTTGTCAAAATATATTTGAAAAAGTTGACAACTCATATTTGTCAAAAACAATTGTTTCATTGTTATTGCTACTGGATCATAAAATGAGATTTCGAAAAGAAGTTATTAAGAAGGCGAGTTCTATCACTGGTTAAATGTAATGTACCTATTTCTGTAACCCCCTGATATCAACATAACCTATAAAAATAAGTATTTATTTTTCACAAAATTTTGATTTCAAATAATATTTAATATGCACCTCGCCACTGAATTTCCTTTTTATCATTCAGAAGGTTTATTTTCGTCCGCCATACGATATCGGCAACTAAATTCCACATTTGTGATAAAAAGTAGAACTTTAGTACCTTGAAACATAAATAACTATTCTTCAATGTTATTGGAAAATTACAAATTACTCCCGTCATGATGTATACAACACAGGAATATATATGCTACAAGTAGAGTTAAATTTATTGTTATATACATAAATTCGGATGATAATTATTAATAGTTTAATGATAGCTATAATTTTATTTGTAAAAAAGTTCTTCATAAATATGTTTTTTAATGTCTTGAATAAGAACGATTTTTGACATAGGAGGTCTCCATTCATATATAACAATTCTATTTTGTAAAAAAATATCCTAAGAAGTGTTGTTTAAGGGTATGAATACGAAATCGGATTCTTTTTTCAGTTTCAGAAATGTTTTCGGTGTGAAATTTCCTGTCACATCAGTAAGAGCACTCCGTTTGTGGTTCATCCCAGCTGGACCGCCAATTTTTCTATAGAAAATTCATCATAAATTCAGGTGGAATCAAGTCCGATCCTGTCACGTTCTTGGCAGTCCATTTCGGCAGCTGTAGCAGACGCCAAGCGTTACGGCATGGCAAGGGCCGAGCTGTGCTGAGCGCTGGCCATCTACCTGACAGGTTTCCGCCGCCGAACCGCCCGGCCACTTTCCGTTACTTTCAGCGCTTTCTTTGGACGCTATTCAAAAGGCGTCTTAGCGCCAAATCTTCCTGCGCGAGAGAGGAAGGTATTACTAAGGAAATCACTAGCTCTCATCCACCAGGCCGGCATATCAGAAGCTGCTTGATCGACACACATGCTACATTCAAACATGACTGATGGATTTATTTATAATGCACCAATCAATATTTTTATTTTGTGGATACTTGATACTTACTATGAATATCAAATAAAAACGGATTAGAATTTTGAATTACATTAAAATTTGGTCAAGCGCGCTCCTTAAATATACAAAGATAGACATATGTTTTGAAGTCTTAATAAAATAATGTAAAAGATTTAAATTTTATTCATAAATTTAATAAATATTATACACGATTAGTACATACACTCTGTATCTCCGAGTTGATCCCCACGTCATTAATCTCTGATGCAAGAATTGCTAAACTTTCATCTAGCATCTTTGTCGTACACACATGACAAATATGATACTTTTATTCGCTATCTCATTATCGTCGGTGTTTCAAAGAGGTATACGCTATCTCCGTTCAACCGACGACAAAAAATGAAAAAGAAACTGTATTGTAACTGCGGTAACAAATATAATTTTGAAATATTTGAATTATTTGAATATTCGTGGCATTCTGTCAATCATGTAATAAAGAGGATTTTTTCATTTTGGCGTCGATAATTTGTTGCGTTGTGTGTTGGTAGTTTTGTTAATTCTTGGTAATATATTGTGCATTTTATTATTGCAAAGACGGTGTTTCCAAGATTGCGGACAATTATTGCAACATATTGCTTTTAGACAATATAAAGAGGTATCTATATTTCATCCATTATACTTATATCGTATTTATTCAATTCGTTTAGTATTGCTAAATAACTATTTATACTTCGAATTTTGATGAATAACAAAACTGACACAACATAAGTTATATTTATTATAATACTGCCAGTTTTGACATTACATCATAATGTGTAGGATGAAATTTATTTTATTTTATTTGTTAATAGTGAGACCAAATTTAACTTGCAAATTTAAACAAAAAGTAAAAATTTTAAAGGCGCCACATTCAATCAATTTTTTTTTGTATAATATATTTTTAATGTGTTCCAAATTATTATTATAATCTATAAGGCTATTAACGGCGATGTTTTTATTAAAATTTATATATATGGTTTCATAGAGCAGTCTTTTATGTTTATGAGGGACTTTATCTAATATTTTAAATTCTTCAAAATTAAAATTATGATCTGTATTTAAGTGGTGTTTACAAAAGAAATACTAATAATTAGGTTTAAAAAAATGAAATTTATGCTGATATACCTCTTATTTATTGGTTAGGATGTTTCTCCAATACACACATATATATGTATATATATATACAGGGTGAGTCACCGAAATCGCCGTCTTCGATATCTCCCTTGTCGTTAGAAATACAGCATAAGTTTATTAACAGAATTTATTCGACTACTCAAGGAGCATAACGTAAAATTATTTTCACATATACAGGGTGTTGCATTACGGCTCGGCGAGAATAGTTTCTCTTTTTTTAAATGGAACACCCTATATATTTTTATATATTTTGAATTGTATTTTATTCACCTATACGAACATATGAATTTTGTTTTAGTTTTCCGCGGCGTTGCCAAGTTATTCCGTTTTTTCTCTAAAAAAGACCGAATACACGCATTGCTTTATAAAGGCTTACTGAAGTTATTTTAATAGTAAGAATTAAGAATTTTCTTTTCTGTATAACTGTAATTATACTCTATGTTCTGACATATTTTTTTAAAAATGTAATTATACAGGCTGCTCAATAAAGCGAATCAAATGTGCTCAATTTCAAATGACTATAACTCGTCATTTTCAAATGGAACACCCTATATTTTATTATTCAGTTGTGTGTATTTTTGTATTATCTTCATATGTTATTAAGGATATCCCATGCCTAAAACCAATAATTTCGGAGATTTTCACCATTTTTCTCTAAATTTATATATTTAACTAAAAATTAAATCTAGTATACCATGGATACTGCTTTCTGAATAATAAACAATTGCAGTAATGATAGTATTTTCATTAGCCAGGTTGTTATTAATAACAGAGGGATTAAGTAAATTAGTTTATTAATATGAGTCTCTCGCAAGAAGAACTTACTTGTGAGAGACTCATATTAATAAATTAATTTACTTCATCCCTCTGTTATTAATAACAACCTGGCTAATGAAAATACTATCATTACTGCAATTGTTTATTATTCAGAAAGCAGTATCCATGGTATACTAGATTTAATTTTTAGTTAAATATATAAATTTAGAGAAAAATGGTGAAAATCTCCGAAATTATTGGTTTTAGGCATGGGATATCCTTAATTACATATGAAGATAATACAAAAATACACACAACTGAATAATAAAATATAGGGTGTTCCATTTGAAAATGACGAGTTATAGTCATTTGAAATTGAGCACATTTGATTCGCTTTATTGAGCAGCCTGTATAATTACATTTTTAAAAAAATATGTCAGAACATAGAGTATAATTACAGTTATACAGAAAAGAAAATTCTTAATTCTTACTATTAAAATAACTTCAGTAAGCCTTTATAAAGCAATGCGTGTATTCGGTCTTTTTTAGAGAAAAAACGGAATAACTTGGCAACGCCGCGGAAAACTAAAACAAAATTCATATGTTCGTATAGGTGAATAAAATACAATTCAAAATATATAAAAATATATAGGGTGTTCCATTTAAAAAAAGAGAAACTATTCTCGCCGAGCCGTAATGCAACACCCTGTATATGTGAAAATAATTTTACGTTATGCTCCTTGAGTAGTCGAATAAATTCTGTTAATAAACTTATGCTGTATTTCTAACGACAAGGGAGATATCGAAGACGGCGATTTCGGTGACTCACCCTGTATATATATATATATATATATATATATATATATATATATATATATATATATATATATATATATATATATATTACATGCACCACATTTTTTTTATAATTTTAGATTTGTTTAACGGTTCATACATAAAGAACCTTGAAAATAAACTTATTTTTCGTTTGATATTTGAACTATATCTAGAGTTTCAAAATATACAGATGTGAAAACCACTCATATATAATTTAATTCACTATTCATGTTTGAAATATTAAGTTAATGAAATGAAATTATTCTGGCTTTATTTATTTTTTCCTTTCTAGTAAACATTGACCAAAATATTATAACGGTAATGACCACATTCATTCGAACGAGATATGTACATTATTTACACAAGGCATTAATTAATATATTTAATTAAAAGTAAATATATAAATTTTAATTAAAATGAAGAGTAGATGTGTACCTACATATTAATGAAATAGATACGGTCTATCCTTTATTTTCAAATAAAATATAATTCTCTAAAAATTAATTTCCTGTTCACCGGTTTCATTTGTATGAATTAGTAGTACATATTGAAGAATAGATTATATTGATTGCGGATTTCACTCTGTTTCAATATTACAATAAAAGTGACCGCAATTTTCAACAAAGGTAAATTCAAAATTATACGTGGAAATACCAATGCATGGTACTTTATCAATATGTATTCAATATACAAGCCAAAAATAAATACATATATTGTAAATTTAAAATGAACTCCTAATTAAATTTATTCAAAGTATTAACTTCGTTTTAAATAAAATTTGTATTTATAATGTCTGCCCACGGAATAATTAAATTAAATCCACATAATATAGTCAACTAAAATAAATGAAATCAATACAGGTATCTACTATTCCAATAGTAACATGTATTTTTTTTATGAAACTTCATCTAAAAAGTTTTAAAAAGTCATAATTATTGTTGCTTAAGTCGAAATATTTTTTTCAATATTCTTTGACGTGGATGTTAAGTTTATTTCGTTCTCAAACAGTCGAGTTCATTAATAATGGGGTATTCTACCGATTTTTTTCTATATTTTCTTTCTCGTAATATATCAAAATGTAAGAATATTGGGAAAAACACGATGTTAAAATTCGAATTAGTAAGCGAGATATGAATTTTTGGATGTCTGAAATTATTTGCGACGTCATAGTCTGGAGTTGGTTATGCTTCTTATGCAGATAATTCTGGAGGTATCTACGTTGTCTGCTAACCCCCCCCCCCCCCCATAACCACCATACAGTAGATAAAATAACACTTTTCAATATATTTTTTATTACAAGTAATAGAAAAAAATGGCTCATATAAAAGATTTGTTTTAAATATACTATTTGATGGCAGATGTAGATATTTTTAAACAGCAACCTATAATTATTTTACTAAAATATAAATCATTTTTTGTCTTTTTAACGATGTATTACTTATTATTAATGATTTGGAAAAATACATCGAGAAAAATGAGATAATTGAGAAATAATTTTTCTTCAAATAATCTAGGTGGCTATATGGAAATAAATAAAATGTAACAGTGTTAAACAGTTAAATTAATGTCAACAAAGTAAATTCTTTTTTGCTCTTCTTACGATTCCAGTTAATTCGCCAATTAATAAAATCATATCAATAAATTCATTCTTTGTAAACATTTTAAAACGTAAGTTTTTTTTTGTTTACAAAATGCGTTAAATAAGTAACAAATAAATGTATACTTTGTTAACATTAATTTAATTGTTTAACATTGTTACATTATGTTTCTTTTCACATGACCACCTAGAATGTTTGAATAAAAATTATTTCTAGTATTTCTCAATTATCTTATTTTTCTCGATTTTTTTCAAATACCTACATTAATAAAAAGTAATACATCTGTGAAAAAAAGGCTGTTTATATTTTAGTAAAATAATTATATATTGCTATTTAAAAAATAAAAGTTGATAGTAGTATCTTGTAATCCTGACTATAATAATAATATATTTAAAATAATAAAACTTTTATATGAGCTATTTTTTTAATATTTATAATAAAAAAGTTAAAGTGAGGGAACTGAGCACGCCCCCCCCCAAATCTGGATCCGCTACCGTGCTACCTTATAATTACTGAAGTTTACTATTTATTTGCAATGACAGAATACTCCAATTGCACCCAATTATTTGAAAAAAGGTTCCATTTTTCAAAGAAGCAATAACAGAAAGCTCGAAAATTGTAAGAATTTGAAATAGAGTAGATGTGTGACGTAGATGTGAAGCCGAGAGTAAGTGTACTAAAAACTTAAATATTTTAAAATCTATAAAGTTTTCCCCGGCATCCAGTTAAAAGTCTAATTTTAATATAAATGATCCATTTTTAAATTTATTATTAATATTATTAATAATAATAATTTATAACATTCTGCGTCCCCAAGGTTAAAGTAACTAATAAATGATTTGTCTCAAACAAACAATGATGACTTTCGAAATTAATCTGAAATTGTTGCAATCTCATAATATAGAATAATAATTTAATGCATTTTGAATACTGCCTGAACAAAGCCAAGTATGCAATAAAATATATGTGATATTAATTTCCATTTTGTCACGACTTTGATTTCAAATAACACCAAATTCATTTGGATATATTTGCTACTCCATTCTCATTTAACATCAATACGTTGCCTGTTGCCTCTGATATTGCAAATAGAATGTATCAAATGAAAAAAAAAGTGTTTTTATTGAACTTTTATAAATTTTACCAGTCTAAAGGAAAATTTCGATAGGTAGGTATTTTTTTCCAGTATATATCTAACAGTACCTAAATTAAATTAGAATAAAAAATTCAAATATCTTGCAAATATATTTGGTGTGGCCAGCACATTACCTTCCGTCTATCCTGTGTATAATGTACAAATTCCATACATAAATTTTCTTGCAAAAGATCCTATATTTCCAGTAAAATTATTTCATAAACAAACCATGCAAATTGCACTTGACACTGACATCTTTTTCTTTAGCTTTTCTCATTCGTTAGCGGTCACTGTTTTTATTTTCTTCTTTCATTCATTTCTGTTTTGCGTGTCGTCCTCATTCGGTTCGTTTTCTCTCAAGTCTTCCGCAATACAGCCCTTCCATCTTAAATTTAGTCTTTTTCAGCTTCTTCATCCTTCTCTCTTGTATCTTTCTAGATACATTATCACTCGAGGTATTTCCCTTACCTTTCATTCCTTACCTTATCTATCCGTGTCTTCCTCAATATCTATCTCAATATACTACTCTCTGCCAAATTCATTTTCTTTTCATTGATACTGACATCTGTCAATTTGAATTATCTGAATATATTGGTAGTTTCCATGGTTAATATAGCTGGCTGATTTATGAAATTTTATATGCTTATAAATCTTTAACTCTATATCTATTGAATATGAAGTATAAAATGCAATCAAATCGTATACTCTTTAAAATTTATAAACATTTAATGTCACTACATGACATTTAACTGCGTTTTTTCAAGAAAACCTGTTAAACGTTGCAATTGAAGGTACTTCCGGTGGACCATTAATAACGCACACTCACACACACAAACACACACACACACACACACACACACACACACACACACACACATACACATACACATACAGACATCATCGTAAAAATTGTAAAATCATATTGTAGGGTCCCTAAAACGTGCTTATTCATTGAAAACTCACCACCGAATTTTTTTACCAAAGACAATACCTGGCTTCTAGTGATGGAAGGTAAAAAAAAGTGCAAAACCACATTGTGCCAGAATAACACATGCGCACATCGGCGCTTCTGTGTATCGTGTAATGCTGTAATGCAGAATTATATTCTTCAAATATTATTTATAGATGGTCCTTTTATTATATTAAGTACTCATAGTAGAATCAATGTTAATTTTTTTCATAATAGATGGTTGTCAATTGACTGTTTAAAAATTAAGGTATGAATTGTAGGTATAGTTGTAGTTGTTATGAAAAAGTTGTTGATCTCCAAAGTCATCAACATTACATAGAATAGGTATAGTCTAAAGAGTCCTACTGAAATCCACTTAAAAACATCCAATATATTTTGTTTAATAGCAACTTAAGGTGATATGAAATTTGATACAAATATATATGGTAGGTTAATATTTGGCTACAAAAGACACTGGAAATTGCAAAAAAATAAAAATTTGAAATTATTCGCCCACGATTATGATTAAACACTTTTTTTAATAATTATTATTATTCAGGAAATACTAATGCAAATTAACGTACTTTTTAAAAAATCGATAAAATAAGTGGAAGTTTTTTTCTCTAATTTCATATTTGCTTCATTTCACAAACCTTGATGTAGTAGTTAATGTAAACAAAAAAGTAGTAACTTAATTATACAAGGCAGTATATAATTTCATCTCTGTTCAGAAGAAAATTGCTGATTTGTCAAAGAAAAGCAATTAGAGGTAAGTTGTGTGCGAGCGATTCTATTTTGATTAAAGTAATTGCAAAATTCAATGAATGGTAGAAGTAGCGCAATGTCCTCGTCCGTCCGAGTCGTTGAAGGCGCGCGCAAACATTTTCTTTCCTCAGCTCGTGAAAAATGAACGGTCAGGAGCTTTGTATCCAAGGGAGCTTCGTTTCTTTCGTCTGTTAATAATAAATGGGTTAATTTTTCTAGTGCTTCGCAAATCCACGGATTCGGATGCGCTGAGCCGCCTAATTTGTAACGGAGCCGCGCGCCCGCCTGCAATCTTATCACCCTCAAGGCGTCATGACGTCAATTTGTTTACCAACGTATGGTTGAGGTGATGCTGTCAACCACTGCGGTATGCAGTAGCGGTTGGGATTCTAGATAGAGTATATGTAATCATCATCCACCCCATCTAATAAATATAGAATTGTAAAGCCGTAAGATCAACAAGAACAGCGCCACGGTGTCTTTAATATTTCCTTTAATTTATTGAAAATTTGCCAATTAATAATTCTGTAGAAACCCGCTAAAAAAATAATATTTAAAATAAATTAAAGATTAAGAAGACATCATGTATTAAGAGGGTGACCAGACTCTCGCTTCAAACCTTTTATAAGTGCATCTCCAGCGCTCTGTAAGGGAGATTCGACACACACTCATTAGACAATTTTAATTTTTCAAAATTTAGTTTCGGCAAGTAATATCAGAATTCTGTTTGGAAATTTTAATTAATTATTTCATAAATAATGCTTAAGTGCCAGTCTTGCAAGGAAAACAAGAAGAAAACGAGATTCAAAATTGTAAGTAATCAAAGGTAGGGATAGTGCTAAAAATCGCATATCGACATTTTGGTAATTGACCACGTTTTAAGGTCCCTAGAATCCAATTTTAACATTTTAACGATGATGTCTGAGTGTATGTGTGCATATATGTATGTGTGTGTGTATATGTGGATTCTATTTAGGCTCTAACTCAAATATTATCGTTCAGAAAATTTTGATACCTTGTATTTCTACCTTCGGTACTCTTATATAATAGATGCCATTAGATTTTGGAGTAAATCAGATCGAAAATGGCACTTTACTGGAAGCTCAAAATAGTTGTTCTTCGAAAAATACCGTTAAATGTTATTTTTTCGAGTTTTATTATTATAAAAATTAATGTTTCTAAATTTTCTATATGTTGGCGTTAATGTTTTTTGGGCTCGACCCATAATGTGCTAGCTCGCCCGTAAAAGCTTAGCCAGTAAAAATAAGGGCATTAAAGAAAATGAACATAACGTTCATCAAGTGCGGTGTTGAAGAATATACGAATAAAAATTCGAAAAACAGCATTCCATAATTTTTGGCAACGAAGAAAGTGTTGATCGACTGCCAGGTCCTACAAGGCGCCATGACAGATATGCTTGCGGCATCCCAATAGAAAATCATTTACCTTAAAGAAACTCATAAATAAATGATCAACGGAAGATTTATATTTTATATTAGATGAAAAAAATAAACAGGATTGCAGTCCAAACAATTATTTTATTTAGTCTGAAGCCAACGTTTTACAGCTTGATCAGGGCAAAAGACTAGGACAGTGAAACGTTGGCTTCAGAATAATACAATAATTTTTAATCAACAACACAGTCGTTTATTCCATATTTCATCTTTAATTTATATACTTTTGTGAAATAATTTAACTGGAAATAATCTACTGCAGGAAAGTTTTCTACCTTCCGTCACCTTTAGGTAAGGAAGGTATTGTCAAAAAAATTAATGATGAGTTTTTAGTGATTAAGCACGATTTAGGGTCCATATAATACGATTTTACCATTTTTACGATGTGTATGTGTGCCTGTGTGTGTGTGACGAAAGTTTCGGATCGCATAACTTCAATACCACGATTCCAAAATTTTAATTTCTCTAGTTTACATCCAGAAGAAGATGTGATTTTGGTTATAATTGGCCAAACGGAAGTACCCTCATTTGAAGATTTTAACAGTTATATATCATTTATTGATATTTAATGTTATTATAACTTCAAGAATATATTATTCTCTATACAATTTGATTGCATTTTATACTTCATATTCAATATATAGAGTTAAAGAATTATAAAGATATTAAATTTCGTAAATCAGCCAGCTATGCTAACCATGAAAACTGCTAATATATTCAGATAATTCAAATTGACAGATGTCAGTATCAATGAAAAGTATAAGAATGTGGCAGAGATAAGGATGTTGAGATAAATTTTAGGGAAGACACGGAAAGATATGGTAAGGAATGAAAGAAGAAGGGAAATAACTCCAGTGTTATAAGTTTCTAGAAAGATACATGATAGACATTGGTTTGAACATGTCATGAGGAGAGATGAAGAATATATTGGATGAAAAATAAATAACTTAGTAATAGAAGGTTAAAGAAACAAATGAAGACCAAAGATAAGATGGAAGGACTGTATTGTAGAAGATTTGATAGAAAAGGAACTGAATGAGAACGACACGAAAAAAAAAAATGAGTGGAAGAAGAAAATAAAAAATAGCGAATTAACGAATGGGAAAGGCTAAAGAAGAAGAAGAAGATGTCAGTGTTAAGTGCAATTTGCATAGTTTGTTTATGAAATAATTTTACTGGAAATTTAGAATCTTTTGCAAGAAAATTTATGTATATGATTTAAGCATAATACACAGGATTGACGGAAGGTATTGTGCTAGCCTCATCAGATTTTTTTGTATATATTCAATCACACCTTTATTAAATCTGTTTCTTCTAATTTGTAAACTAAAATTGAATTTCTCTATATTTAGTCTAAATATTTATTTTCATTAAATATGATAGCAATAATTAAATCAAAACATGTTTCTTATTAATAAACTATTTAAATCGCAACTATTGGCTTAGTAAAACTATGCCAGTAAAATTATGCTTTCCCGTACCAATGACTGCGGCGGTTGCCATAGCCCCTTCACTATGGAGTTAGACTTCGCGTCCGTCCCGCGGTAATCAAAGTTGACAAGCTCCATTGTTCCCAAATTTAACCATTTTCACGCTTATTGCAACCGCAGCCATCCGGAAAAGAGATTATTCGCGCCGCCTATGATATCTGCCTGCGAACTGCGACGGATTTGTTTTGCTGTTGTTTTCCTGTTTAATGTTTCACGGTTGCTTCTGTACCCGCTATTATTCGAGCGGATATTCGCCCTCTACGGAATTGAATAAATAAGCAATTAGCTACTCCTTGATGAACGTCAATGTACCTCATTATCTTACACTTGGCAATGTTTTTTATTTTGAAGTGTTTGTGAGATGAAATTAGCGTAAAATGGATCATGTGTGTATGTAAACTCAGTTCGATGACACTAATTTTATGTGCGCAATGCAGATTACTACAAATAGTAACATTTGCCCAATTATGCAATATTTATTGCTCTACATTAAAATTTTATACAAACATATCAAATAGTGCATATTTAGTTGAATTTTTAATAAAGTAAAACAAAAATTTACATATATTATAATTCTGATATTTATAGCAAAATAAATTTTAAATACATGTGAATAATTATTCCACCATATATTTATTTAAATTGTTTAACTCATAAATTGTGACTGAAATTATGTATTTTTTAAAATAAAAACACTTAATTATAATCTAAAAAGAACGTTCATCATATATTTGTATATATTTATAAATTTAGAAAGTTACTAATTCAATGAATACAGTTTAGTTAAATGTTTTCAAAACCCGACAAATTCACAACCGGTTGGGATATGATACCAGAAAATCCAAATTAGCCAATCAGAATTGCGGTTTTGAAGATACGTGGACCCATTGGGTATACATTTTGTCTAATAAAATGTCAGATAACAGCAGTTGAAAACCGCCATTTTTTAATTTCAGCTATTTAAAACTAGCGTTGATGTAAGTGCCATCGCCAACTATTGAATTGGTTAAATGGAAAAGTGTATAGGCATATTATTTGAATCTGCGCCCCCAAAGGAATCTAATCATACACATTATAATGTAACAAACGCTAAAATTCACCATTTTATTCAGTCTTTCAGGAAAAAATCTGTTGTGGCCGGTACAATACCTCTCGCCAGTTCCTTTTTTTGGTTACATAAGTATAGGGCGCAAACAGTCATGTTACATTGTTGGCCTTGACAAGCAGATGTGGGGGCCCGTTTCAGAATGATAATTAGTAATTATGTATAGTTCATCTAGGGATCATTTTCCGAAGACTCGTTATCGTTTTATTATGAGTGCACAATAGCTAAAACCGCAATGCCAAAATATTTCGGTCCGTACAGTCGACCAGTTCAGTATTTGGAATGCTGGTATATATTTTACGCCCAGTATTCGACTGTAGACCAAGACTGCACTTTCCAGATTTTCTAAACCGATTACCAGGGTTGTATTATAAAACCGTTATTTGTGGCTATGTAGGTATATAAATAGGTAGTGAGTTTAATAATTTTCACTTGTCATTTCTACCTCCTAACTAGTGTAGGCTGAAAGTGTTTTTTGTTTTGTTAAATTAAATTCAACAGTCAACAACGTTAACAATGTTTCGCCCGTGGGAAGAAATTTTTCATTACAGCTCTGGCGCATGCCAGGCTATTGGGACCTTCTATTGTACTGCCGTAATAAAACGATATCGAGTCTTCGGAAAATGATCCCTAGACGAACTATACATAGATGTCAAATGTCAGAATTTTTCATTAGAAATTTCAAGATTTTCTAAATTCACTTGTCGAGGAAAATAAACCACATGGAATTGGAAAATCACTAAATTTAGAATGAGAAATTATGATATTTGACATCTATATACATAATTACTAGCTATCATTCTGACACAAAAAATAATATTTAGAAGATTATTTTTCAAGAATCTTCTACTTCCGGTTTTCCAATTGTTACCAAAACCTTTTCAGATCTTCCCATAAATGTCCGATTGGGAAATACGTAGTTAAACAAATATAAATTGTTATAGTTTTTGAGTAAACATACACACATACACGCACACACACACGCACACGCACACGCACATACACACGCGCACACACACACACACACACACACACACACAGACATCATCGTAAAAATATTAAAATCGGATTGTAGGGACCTTAAAACGTGCTTATTCAATAAAATCTGAATATGCGATTTTTAGCATGAATCCAATACCTCTCTTAGCGAGAGGTAAATAGAAGTAGATTCATTGTCCCGGTGGTGTTGTATGCTCGAGTATTTTTCACCAATTATTTAGAATTAATATTAAATTTAAATATGTATTACTTTTACTTTCACTGCCGCTTGTTACCGAATAACTGTTAATAAAATCATCCTGTAAAGCCAATCAGTAAAAAAAATATATGCATTACCGGCTGGTATTTTTACTGACATTAATTTATTGAGATTGTTTCTAAAAATAATGCATGATCTAGATTTTTAAATTGTTTGTACTACGTTATGGATTTCATTTCAATTTCAGCATGCATTTCTAAAATCAAGCCAGATGCCGTGACTGTAAATCCGTATTTATATTTTTATAATTTCCATTTTGCATAGCAAACTCGGCAACGGCAATTCAAATCACGATTGTATAGCGCAGTCAACATGTTCTTTAGTCATCCTCAACCAACAACAGTGTATCGATCGGGGGTGTTAATGTCTATAATTAACTCTTAATTAAATGCCCGTTTCTTTAGTTCTTGGCGTCGTCACGTGACTAAGACGTAAAGGTCAATAATTTATATACACGGCGTGTGCGTGTTTGCATGATAAGATAGCAGCACCAGCGGCTATCAGAAGACCCTTGCGGACGTAACGACTCTCTCGGAGGAGTATTTCACCCCGACTTACACAGTTTTTATGTTAACGAAATGTGCTTTTTAATTCATTGTTGCCGTTGCGTTGCTGCGGCGCCTCAGCTTTTCTTGCTTGCTATCCATAAATTAGACACTGTATTAATTTGTATATTTATCTGATTATGTAAATTTTCCAAGTACAATAAAGGGTTTGTTCTATGTAACTGAGAAACGGAATGAATACAGATTTGCTTCACTGGCAAAGATTAGATGGAGTACATTCTTTTTTAAAATAAATTTTTCCTTTTATTTATGCATTCCTTTTCTTGTACGAGTAATATATTATAGTCGATACGAGAGTGAATTATAGATATTTTCTGGGTAAATAAAACTTAATAGTAATCTTCGCGAGCGAATAGCATGGATTTTAATAATTTGTTATATGAGGTGAAGTTAGATTATTTACTGAATTAAAAACGTACGGTAATATCACCAATAACCATGATTGAATAAAAACGTGTCCTTCGGTTTATTTATTTTTTAATCGAAGATACACAGTAAAATTTGATATCAAATGCCAAAACAACCGCAGGGTCCAGGTATCAGCAAAAAATCTGATGTGTCCAACACAATATCTCCCGTTTAATTTAATTTTTATTCATGTAAATACTTAAAATTAAATTAAATTTAAATACCGGGTTCGATCCCGACCGACACCAAATATTTCGAATTTTAAATGGCACGAAAATTACCCCTGTGTTGCACTCCCCACCCCAGAAATAAGTGCTTGTGAGGTGGGTGACACCTGGTAAACGCCCGCACAGTACAAATATGTCATCATCGTTACCGAAATCTGTGTACAAAGCAAATTGGCAGACCCAGCAATAGGTATATTCCGTGATGATATTATTTATTTTATATATATATATATATACTTACTTATATTCATTGCTGGCGTGGAGATTGCACAACAGGGGTAAATTTTGTGCCATTTAAAATTCTAAAATATTTGGAGTCGGTCGGAATCGAACCCGGTGCCCCAGATTCGCGTGAAGTAACGCCCGCACGGTACACGGTAATCATTATTACCGACATCTGTGTACAAAGCAGATTGGCTAACCCAGCAATGGGTAATATGCCGTTCGATAATATTATATATTTTTATTATCTTACCTATATTCTTACATATTTACTTTAAGTTTAAGTTTAAGTTCCTTTCCTAATAATTATTGTCCCATTTACTACTTTCTTTTTAAAACGTTACTATTATTATTTGAAATGATTAGTTTGTTGACAATGACATATATCTGTCATTTACATGTATTTGAGATCTGAACGGTGTAACCATGGATTTGTATTTAATGCGTAGTCTCCGAGATTAAAATTATAGATAGTTTTATAAATTTATCCATAAAATATATTGAAAAAGTATTAACGCAAACCTGTAGAAAATTTAATAATCTTTAAATTTATATAACATAAATATCGAAAAAACAACATTTAAAGGTATATGTCGAAGAAAAACTATTTTGAGCTTCCAGTAAAGTGCCATTTTCGGTTATCTGATTTACTCCAAAATCTGTCAGCTTTCCATATAAGACTAAGGTAAGAAATACAAGGTTTCAAAATTTTCTGAACGATATAGTATTTGAGTTACAGCGTAAAGAGGATTCATACACACACACAGACATCATCGTGAAAATGTTAAAATTGGATTGTACATACATGGTTTCAAAAGTTTCTGAATGAGTTAGAGTGCCCAGAAGATCTACTCACACATACACACATACACACACACACACACACACACACACACACACACACACACACACACACACACACACACACACACACACATACACACCCACAGACATCATCGTGAAAATGTTAGAATTGACTCTAAAACTTTGTCCAGGCAGTTTTAAGATTTGGAATTGAGTTATTTTATATTTTAAACTCTGTAGAACACGAATTTTCTATAATTTGAAGATAATTTATACAGTTGAGGAGTTGTAAGTAAAATAAAATACATGTTTCTAGAACGAAATTTTTGGGTGTTCACAACTCCTGAACTGTTTAAAATATCTTCAAATTAACACTAAAATCGTGTTGTACGGGGTTGAAACATAAATTGACTCGCGGCGCTAGAAGTATCAAAGAAGGTCCAAGCACACCAAAAGCTTGCGACTGCGAAGACCGCGGGGTATCAGTTAATTTGTTAATAAAAGTAGATGGCGTATCCAGTATAAATATTATACCATAATGTATTTACCAAATTAAAATATTAAGCATGGATCCTTCAAGCACAATGCCCTATGCTACACAATGCACGTGTATTTTCGCTGTTGTGTATGAAATTTAAAAAAACATCTTGTTTACTAAGTTATTGAAGACACAACTTTTCGGAAATTAGTTACACAAATTAGCACTAAATAATAAAAGAACTCAAAAATTCGTAATATAGAATTGTTAAAAACCTATTCGGAGATTTTGGTCCATAAAATTCATACTTAAATGAATAACAAATATGTATTTAATCAACATGAGTTCACAAATTAATATTTCAAAGATAAGTATGAGCTTTTTTCAATATTTGCCAGCAAAGTAAAATCTATTTATTCATGCTTTATTAAGTTTGCTTTGTTAAAGAGTCAAAAAAAAAATCTGATGTGGCCAGCACATAACCTCTCGCCGTATATTTTACCTGGCTGTATGCATAAAGCAAAGAATATTTTTATAAATACAAATAATATATTCATATAAATCTATGACGTATAAACTTCTTTATTATTCAATAATAGCATGTCTCAACAAAGATATTTTACCATAAATTATGTTACAATAAATTACAAAGTAGAGTTTACCATATATAAATATTAGGCTGGTAACAGCAATTTTCAATTCGAACAACCTTGTTTACTTTCTCTTCATATTCTTCTAGTAAAAACATTAATTTTGGGCGGTCTAAAATGTATATATGGATTGTGCATCTATTCTTACATATCTTCTTTTACATTTTATTTTTTCATACTTGTTATATCTAAATAACACTAATTCCCTTTAATAAAGTGACGGATAGATTGCACTCCGATTATTCTTATATCGATGTGTAATTTTGTCAATATTTACAACTTACTTGAGAAGAATTTGATAGCTTTTTCGCAATTCAAAGTTACTCTAGTCTACAGTACTGGTGTACATTGTCCCATAATGTTTGAAACAAATTTAAGTCCTTCAACCTAGACTTGTCATCTCCATAATAGTCACAGATCAAGAATTAAGGGATTCTCCAAGTACATTTTTCTTTCATTACTCATTATTTCTGACACTGACATTTATCTGTCAGTTACAAATAATTTAAATTTGCAACTATTTTTCATGGCATCCTTTCGGTTGTAAAATTAATTACAACATTATTTTATATATTAAATTCCTTTTATCTCTAAATCTATAAAATATGTATAAAAATATTTAAATGTATCAGAAAGAGAATTTATTTTTCTTTAATATTATCAAGAAAAATTTTCAAAAAATAATATTTAGAAGATTTTTTTTCAAGAATCTTCTACTTCCGGTTGTCCAATTGTTACCAAAACCTTTTCAGATCTTCCCATGAATGTCCGATTGGGATATACGTTGTTAATTTTTTTTTAAGTCTTATAGTTTTTGAGTAACCGTCCTTCCAACATCCCACACACACACATCCACACACACACACACACACACACACACACACACACACACAGACATCATCGTAAAAATGTTAAAATCGGATTGTAGGGACCTTAAAACGTGCTTATTCAATAAAATCTGGATATGCGATTTTTAGCATGAATGCAATACCTCTCTTAGCGAGAGGTAAAAACAAAATATGCGACCTTCTAAATAAATTTTGTTAACAATTAACACATTATGTATGTTTTTTAAACTTTTAAATTTTCCAAAAAGATTTCTTGCCACTCTGTACCACAAAAGAAAAATCTGTAATTTTTATTTATTTTTATTCGGAATCTTTAATATAACAAGGCCACTAACAGTGGGATAATAAAACTTGGTTTTATTTATTTAATACTGTGGGCACACCTGATCGATTCCCTGTAAACGCTGGTAGAACGCAGATAACTTGTTGATTTCCACAGTGTCGGAGCTGTCTCATTCCTCATTTCGCCTTCTGTCAAGAGACGCTCTGCGCTGCAGTGACAGTGAAAAGGGAAAGGGTTTGTCAAGGGCTGTTTGGGTTTCCTTCAACTACCAGCAATGGAGTATGTTTTGTGACGTTTTTTAAGAGTGGATTTACGATTATAAAACATAAGGTTGTTATCCAATGATATAAAATCAAATGCAATGCATTCACAAAAAAAAAAATTAGCACGTGAGAATATTTATTAAAGGATGTCTAGAGCTGGATTTAAATTTGGCAACATTTTGTTTCTATTTGGTTGGTATATCAGAAACTTTGACAATTATAATCTGCCATTGTTCCGATTAGTAAAGATGAAAGAGTTAACGAGAGAACAACGCGTTATTATTGTAAAAACACAGTTTTCTTTTTTGAAAATGATACTAGAACCTTTGTAACAGTAAAAGGTGTTCGTTATCGTAACATGGTTACAGTGTACTAACATCAGCTGGTTGGAATGAATCTCGCGACATGTAGTTCCAGCAGGACGGCGTGACCTGTAATACTAAGCGGAAAAAGAAAAGATTTATTGAATCAACAATTCTGAAGCCATGTCATCTTTAGAAATGCCGATAAAAATTGAAACGGTGAAATGTAAAAGGAAAAAGTCCCATTAATGGTAATATTCGAGAAATCAATAAAAACTGATTAAATAAAGTAAGGATTTTACAGGAAAACTTACAATTCACACATTGTTACTCTAACTGCGGTAATAATAAATAAGGGTTAAATTCAGAATAGTTTCCTTTTAACACAGGAATAGCTTATTCCTAGTTTATCACGAGCTTAACCCACAAATGTATAATAATAAACATTGAATAAGACTTAACTCAAGAATAAACTCTCCATGAACGTCATTTAAACACAGGGTTAAAATATTTTCTCGGAACACCTAATCTGGAAATAGGAAAATATTTAGTATTACCGCTGTAAGTGAGCTAAACATTGAAACAAAGTTGGCATTTTTTTTTCTTTTACATCTCAACTAGGATGACTTGAGTAGTGAAAATAGTAAAAATACACACTTGTATTATACAATCTGTTTATTTTCTCGAAGCCACATCGTTAACAGTAAGAAAGCTAGATTTCTTTTATTTTATTATCTCAAATTCAAAGAAATGTACTAAGGTTGCTTTTTCAAAGAGCTCCTCAATTTAATATCGCTCATAACTCATTTAATTTTGAGTTTCGGATATAAGTGTATAAAATATTTTCGATTTAAAATTACATAAGATATACAGCTTTAAGCTATGACGTCGAATCGCGGGACAGTCTATATAAATTTATATTTGAGTACATTTTTCGACTCGGATGTAGATTAGGCATCAACAAAATTCATACACGAAATCTCAGTCATACAGCATTTTTTGTTTCAAAACCGACAAATAAGTAATACTGTATAACTGAAAATTCGAGTACAATATTTGTTAACATTTAAACTACAACAAAGTCGAGAAATTTATCTACATATATGTTATTATTACTATTTTCTGCAAATAACTTAAATTAATTTACATCAAAAAAGCGTTCATAACTCGCATACAGTACACATGTTAATAGTTCTTTATCATTTTCCGTTCTTATTCTGGCGCAAAGTAATGTGTCAAAATGGCAGCTAAACGCTCTATCCGTTCGGTTATTCAAGCTACAGATCGAAAATCCAGACGAATCTGTCACGTGATCAGATTGCTTGGAGTGCTAGACAGATTTAAATACCGAACTATGACAATGTTGCTAGGCAATCCCTACATAAACATTTCCAACCCGTGGGGTGGAAGTGAAATTATGTCCCACCTAAGAGATTGTCGTTGCAGTTAGAAATGACGTATTTTCCAACCTCTAACAGGTTAGGAATCGACATAATAGACAAGTGAATGAATTGGCAGCACACAATGAATTATTTTTATTATTAAAACAGTGAAACAAGTTGTAACATTGGTCTCTTGGTTTGTAAACCTCTATTCCGGTGAAAAAAATCTGTTGTGGTCAGCACAATACCTTCCGTCAATCCTGTGTATAATGAATAAAATCCATACATAATTTTTCTTGCAAAAGATTCTAAATTTCCAGTAAAATTATTTCATAAACAAACTATTCAAATTGCACTTGACACTGACATCTTCTTCCTCTTTAGCTTTTCCCATTCGTTAGGGGTCGCTATTTTTGCGTGTCGTTCTCATTCGGTTCTTTTTCTCTCAAGTCTTCCGCAATACAGTCCTTCCATCTTATTTTTGATCTTCCTCTGCTTCTTCAACCTCCCATTACTAAACTACTCATTCTTGTTCAAATATAATTCTTCATTTCTCCTCATGACATGTTCAAACCAATGTAATCGTCTTTCTTGTATCTTTCTAGAAAATTGTGACACTAGAGTTATTTTATTACCGTAGCTTTCCGTGTGTTCCCCAACAATTACTTCAACATCCTCATCTCTGCATTAATTTACTTTTTACTCATACTGACATCTGTCAATTTGAATTATATGAATATATCAGTAGTTTCCATGTTTAGCATAGCTGGCTGAATTATAAAATTTAATTTCTTTAAAATTCTTTAACTCTGTATCTATTGAATATGAAGTATAAATTGTAATCAAATCATATAGAGAATAATATATTCTTTAAGTTATAATAATATTAAATGTCAATAAATCAAATTTAACTGTTAATCTTCAAATGAGGCTACTTCCGGTTCACCAATTATAACCAAAATCTAATCAATTTTTCTTCTGGATGTAAACTTGAGGAATACGAAAAAATTATAATTTTTGGAATCGTGGTATTGAAGTTATGGGATCCGGAACTTTTGTCACACACACACAGACACACATACATACAGACATCATCGTAAAAATAGTAAAATCGTATTATAGGGACCCTACAACATGCTTATTCAGTAAAAACTCATCATTGAATTTTTTGACCAAAGACAATACCTTCCTTACCTAAAGGTGACGGAAGGTAAAAAAACAATTACATCATCTGTTTCACTAACAAGTAAACTTGAAAACATAAATAAACTTAATTTATATTTCGAATATATTTGATGTAAGTCTCCATTTCAGTGTGCATTTCGTATTATAAGGCATAGTGTGCTTCGATTATTAATAATTACTATCGTTTTACACTTAATTCAATGCCTATTTTTAAAATATTACACGAACGACAAAAAAATCGGGCTACTTCAAAATTATCAACGTGTTGAATTAAATTTGTTCGAAACTTAAAAAACATGAAGTCAGTTGTAACAACTAAACCTGTAGTATTTCAGAGATGTGAGATAACCCAATTTTAATTTGGTGCTTGATTATCCCATTCGATCGTGATATAATATTCGGAAGCGCATCAGGCAAGTGCATTGTAGGTCGAAGAGATAATAAAGAATATCCCTGGCGGATCTGATGTCGTGGCAAGAGCATGTTCTCAGTCTCGGGGAAAGTTGCCTTAAAAGCGCTTTAGTCCCAAGTTGGCTGCAGGCAAGTGACACATTCCCCCTGCTTTTATCCCTTTACTGCCACTCTTCACTTCGCCCGAGCCCGAGCCCCGAGCCCCGAACCCTTGAGCGTCTATTCAAAACACGACTCTTTGTGAACTAATAATCCGATTGTGCACGAGATGCTTTTTGCTCCCTACTGCTGCTGATGCGAAGCTCTGCGCTGTGCTCATTGCAAAGTAAAGGCGATGCATTTTTTACCTACAACTGCTTACTTACAGGAATTATTTTTACAGACATATTTAAGAAGATGTACTTTTTGATTGAGGTTTATGGTTACATGAGGAGTTAAGAAAAATGTATCATAATTCCTAATGAAATGACAGCCCCAGTAAAGCTAAAGAAAATGTATTTCTTATTAAATTCTTTATTTATTAGAATAATTTTTAGAGACATAAGAAGCCTGCATTTTGATTGAAGATTAATATTTTGCGATGAAATACGAGTACAGGCGGTCTCATTTCAGATATTTTTAAGATATATGGAGTAATAACGACAGAGCAAAACCGTTTACACATTTCGTTTCTACCGTTTTTTTTATTTATTAATTTATTAATTTTTCAGGGCACCTCAATTACAGAGATTATTGGTGCTCCGGCTTAGTGTTATAATACATTATGGATGTCTTACAAACAGTATGCTTAAGTGGTATATGGTACATGTTACAGTTTGTTTAAAATATTAATTTCTTTTAAATACTTTAAGGTTTTCATCACATTTTCTTTGGTCTGTAGGCATTCTGTGTGAGTGGCTGGTAGTCTGCATGTTGCACGTTGGGTGGCGAAGTTTCTGCACTCGATGAGTATGTGTTGGACTGTAAGTCTTTCATCGCATGTTGAACAAAGGGTTGGATCGGATCTTTTAAAGATGTACTCGTGAGTTAGGAGAGTGTGGCCAATTCGTAGTCTAGATGCTACAATTCTTTCTCTTCTGTTCGCATCTATTTTCCAAGGTGTTACTGGTTCTTTGATTTGTCGTAAATGATTATTGTTGGTATTAGCTCATTGATTCTGCCATTTGTCTTTCATGTTAGTTTTTATTATGGTGGTGAGGTCTCTTGCTGGTATATAGATGTTGGTTATATTGGTTTGAGTGGTTGCTTCTTTGGCGAGCTTGTCAACTTCTTCGTTCCCTCTGATGCCGCAGTGGGACGGTACCCAAAGGATGGTAATGTGGTTGGATTTTTCTATGCATGTATGGATGTGTTCTTGTATTTGCTGTATTAGGGGATTTGTGGAATAGAGATTTTGGATACTTTGGAGAGTACTTAAGGAGTCAGTGCATATGGCGTAATTGTTTTTATTGCAATTACTAATGTACGTGATTGACTTTAATATGCTATACGCTTCTGCGGTCAAAACTGATGTGTGTTTAGGTAGATGGTATTGTTCTGTTGTATTTTCAGTAACTATTGCAGCGCCGTTTTCTGTGAACAACAAAATGACTATCATATATTTTGAAAACTTAATATTCTTGAGATCTATCATCACTGTATATTAGTTACCAATTGCTGGGCAGAGCTGGGCAAGTACATCTATTTAAGTTCTTAAGTACTAAGTACAAATACCAGAGCTCAGATACTTTCCAAGTAGGTACTTTTCAAGTACTTCCTAAAAAAGCAATAATCTAATTATTTAGTGTTTTGATATAAGAATAATTAATTACCAATATACATGTATTATATCTATCAATATAACATAACTAAAACTAAGATTTAAAAAAAAACCATAACTTTACATCAAAAGATGAGCAAAATTTGATTGAAATTCTGGTGAATGATTTTTTTTATATCTATATACTTGAAAATGAAGTACTTCAGGCAGTTTTTTGATAGTACTTAAGTACAAGTACTAAGTACCAGGTTAGTACTTATTTTGGTACTTAAGTATAAATGTACTTAAGTACTGCCCAGCTCTGTTGCTGGGTATAGAAAAAGTAATAAAAGAATACCCAATTCATAAGAAACAGCTGACATCATGTTCGACAGTAGCGCACCATTTGTAACTGGGTGAATTAAATATTACCTCGCCCGTAATTGTAAGCGAAATTTTATAGAACTAATTAACACCGGATGTCGGGTGAAACACTTTCGACTTCCTTATATCAAATATTGTGCTCGCTACAGAAAATTAATATACGTTTTTATTAGCGAAGTTTTTGAGAAATTCAATAGTATAAAGACATCTCAGTTATTTTCATTTGTTTTCGAAGTACGAACAAAAAACATTAATTTGATGTTAATTTTTTTCTGATTAGATATTTTAACAAGTTTTAATAATACATACATATTTACATACCAAGTGAGTTAAGCAAATGTTTATTCATGAGAAGAAAGTTAGGGTCAATTTCTTGGAGTGAATAAACATTCTTAAGGCACACCCAGCAATGGGTAATATGCCGTGATGATATATTTATTTTTTATTTATTTATGCAATATTTTATTCAATATAAAAACTAATCAATTTGCAGTGTGTGCATGACAATCGTCTTTGTTATTTATTCAATTGACTTTTAAATTGTCATTATTTGTTATAAAGTACTTAAGAATAATTTAATTATTTTTTAATTTACTAGCAAATATACAGTTACTTAAGTTGTTGATACGGACTTAATAACATCAAAATTGAAAAATAAAAAAAGAATATAAGATGATTTTTTTCCTTCCCTGGTATTCGAGTTACGACATAAACTTGAATTTTAAATGGAAAGTACATTAAAGGACGTCATTATATACTTTCAAACGTATTAATTTTCTTATTTTAAATTAATGAATTATTTATGAAAACTGAATTTTATTTTTAAAAATGTTTGAAATATTAAATATATGTAGTTAGTCATGAATTAAACAAAATAATGACCATTTTAATAATTAATTACAAATTTATAGTAATGTAATGGTTAAAATATTTTATAGATTAGTAAGCATTTCTATTGAATACATAAATAGTGAAATATTAGTGAAAATTAAATATAAAATTAAACATGAAACTAGAACACATGGAACGCCTACTAAAAATAGAAAAAAAATCTAATGTGACCAACACAAAACCTCCCGCCATTTAATTTTTATTAATTTAAATACATATAACTATGGGGTATCATGGCCGCGTGCCTGGGTGTCTGGTCGTGAATTTGGGGAACCGGATTCAATTCCTACTTTCAAATATTTCGAATTTTAATTGGCACAAAACTGACCCATGTGTTGCACTCTCCACGCCAAAAATAAGTACCCGTGAGGTAATGCATGGGGAACGCCTGCACGATACAAATATGTCATCATCATTACAGAAATCTATGTACAAAGCAGATTAGCATACCCAGCAATGGGTAATATGCCGTGATAATATATTTATATATTTTCTTATGTAAATACATACCTGCATATTTACTAATACTAAAAATTATGTATCTTAAGTTCCTTTTCATATAACTATTGTTATATTTACTATTTTCGTTTTAAAACGTTTGTTATTCTTAATTTGAAATTATGTATATTAAGTTCCTTTCCATGTAACTATTGTTCTATTTACAATTTTCTTTTGAAAACGTTACTGTTATTAAATTGAAATGATTATTTTTTTGACAATGACATCTGTCAGTTACATACATTTGAGGTAAACTGTGTAACCATGGAGTTGTGTGCATAAGCTCCGAGATATAATTTATATATTATTTTATAAATTTATTCATAAAATGTATAAAAAAAGTAATAATGCAAACCTGTAGAAAATGAAATAATCTTTAAGTTTTATAATAACAAATTGCAAAAAAATAACGTTTAAAGGTATTTTTTGAAGAAAAACTATTTTGAGCTTCAAGTAAACTGCCGTTTCCGGATATCCGATTGACACCAAAATCTAATGGCTTCTTTCCATATTAGACTAAGGTAGAAATACAAGATTTAAAATTTTTCTGAATGATAGTATTTGAGTTACAGTGTAAACAGGATCCACACACACACATACACACACACATACACACACACATACACACACATACATACAAACATACACTCAGACATCATCGTGAAAATGATAAAATTGGATTGTAGGGACCTTAAAACGTGGTCATTTAACAAAATCTGGATTTGAGATTTTTAGCAAGATACCTATACCTCCCTTAACAAGGGTAGCGGGAGGTAAAAATAGACATAATGTTATTTTGTCAACTCTTCAATTCACGCACCCGATCTCAGGACCCAACGATAGTTAAAATTACTGTTATTTATGTACTCATAAGTGTGAATTTAAAAAGAATGTATTAATAATTCGTAAAAACTAAAAGATAATTTACAGTTTATTTATAGTCCTTTAATAATTACTGGGACTTACTTTGTCGGTAAGTACCTCGTTTTTTAGACGAATGTTCCCTCAGATAGGTGCGTGCACTTGTGTGTCAAAATTTACGAATATAATTATTGTTAATTATTATATATTTCTAATTATTTTAATAAAAACATTTTCCATAATAAAATATATATTTCATTTATTTCCATTTGAAATATTAATATTCTGTTACCTCTTTCATTACTTCCAAAGTTAATTAAACTATTGACAATATTGTAATTTATTATTTGTAATTTGAATTTAAAAGTAGTAACAATACATAGAATATGCAACGTTGGTTGCAGCTGAATTTTCCGGAATTCACTGTTGCTGATAAAATAACAATTTTGAATATATTTTCGCTGTAATTGGAAGCACCATAGCTACTGACAGGGTGATAGCAAACATCGTTTGCAATTATCATTACTGCACGTGCATTATTCTAAATAAAATACATATACTTTATGTCTAACTTATAAGTGATATTTTCAATATTCCACCTTTTAGGTGTGTAGATGTGGTGTAAATTAGTTACAGATCGCATAGGTAGAGGTTGGGTTTGGGGAGATGTCCAATTTTATGTTAAACAGTTAAATTAATGTCAATAAAGTAAATTCTTTTTGCTCTTCGTAAGATTCCACTTACTTCACTAAATAATAAAATCATATCAATAAATTCATTCTTTGTAATCATTTCAAAAGGTAAGTAACAAACAACTGTATACTTTTTGACATTAATTTAACTGTTTAACATTGTTACATTTTGTTTATTTTCACATAGCCATCTAGAATATTTGAAAAAAATTCTTATTTCTTATTTTTCTCGATTTTTTTTTAAATACATTAATAAAAAGTACACGTCGTTGAAAACATAAAAAATGTAGGTTTATATTTTAGTAAAATAATTATAGACTATTTAAAAAATAAAAGTTGATAGTAGGATCTTATAAACCTGACTTTATAAAAAATATCTACATGTGCCATCAAAAAGTATATTTTTTTTCTTATTATTTATATTAAATAAGTTAAAGAGGATCTAAAACCAAAAGAATTTTGGATCCGCTATTGTTTCTTACAATATAAAATGACAATACGCCACTTTTTTCAAAAAGTATTTTAAATGAAAGTTTATGCAATTTTATTTATAGTAATAAATAATAATTATAATTTGTTGTTACTTTCGTAAATAATTAAATAAAAATATTGTTGCCAGAAATAATCATGAAGAATACCCCCCCCTCACTCCTGTGACGTCAAATTACAAACAGCACGTTCTTTGTCATTCTTATCCAATAGGAAAACAGTGTCCATCACCTATGTTATTTATATGAATAAACATAGGCGATAGTTTGCTACATGTTAAGCTGTATGAACTTTGACGACACATTCTGTTTCAGATAACTTTTTTTCACAATATTACCCAAATTTCAATAATTAATTGTAAAATATCTAATGGAAATTCATGATATTTTCAAATTTGAGGCTACTTAAAGAATAATATTTTTTTAAATTTAATACTTACTTGAAAGACATATAATAATTCTTGCAACAATCCTATTACGATATTCTTTCTTTATGTATTAATTATTTACCTGTTTTTATCGTAATAAAATCAACTTTATTTATATAAAATACTATATCAGTGTTGGAAATCAAAACAGAATTATCGATTTGGTCTACATTACATTTAGTGGGCAAGCGTAGTTGTTTATATTAAAAATTAATTGTTCATAAATTTAACATCGCATAAAATTTTTAAATGTTAGTTGTGTATAAACCGTAAATACTTTGTTTATCAGCAACAATATATCGACATAGCAAATTTGTATAAAAGCTCTATTTAAATTCATTATAGCAAAATCAAATTACCTATGTGTATAAATATCAAACACGAGTACATTTAAAATATATGGCGCTGTAAGTGATAATATATATTTATTTAATTATCTATAATGCTGATATAAAATGAATAATTTAAATAAAGGTAAATGATAATAAAGTACTCATATATTCATGAAATACGCAATTTTATTGACAATATAAACTTTTAATGAAAGAACTTGGATGAGTTAAAAATGTTTTATGAATTTTTATTGCGTATAACCTTTTCTCTTCGTTATTTTTAAATATGATTTTGTTATTGTTATGTTAATTCAAATGAAAAAAAAAAACATTTTCTGGATAACCTAAAATAAATTATGTAGGTATTTTTTTTATATAAGAGTTGCTAACTTATAAGACATGGAGATTTTCGAACGTAGTTTAAAAAATTTCAGGATAACAATGGCATCTATAATAAAGTGACGAGTTGTTTTTTGCTGAAATACGGGACGAGGTCTAAAAAAAAAATCTGATGTGGCCAGCACATTACCTTTCGGCAATCCTATGTATTATGTATAAATTCCATACATTAATTCCCTTGCAAAAGATTCTATATTTCCAGTAAAATTATTTCAAAAACAAACTATACAAATTGCACTCGCACTGGCATCTTCTTCTTCTTTATCTTTTCCCATTCGTTAGGGGTCGCTATTTTTTATTTTCTTCTTCCACTAATTTTTGTTTTGCGTTTCGTCCTCATTCAGTTCCTTTTCTCTCAAGTCTTCCGCAATACAGATCTTTCATCTTATCTTTAGTCTTCCTCTGTTTCTTTTACCTTATATTACTAAACTATTCATTCTTCGTCCAATATAATCTTCCGTCTCTCCTCATGACATGTTCAAACCAATGTAATTGTCTCCCTTGTATCTTTCTAGAAACTTCTATCACTCGAACCATTTCTCTTATCCTTTCATTCCTTACCGTATCTTTCCGTGTATTCCACAACATCTATTTCAACATCCTCATTTCTGTCACATTCATTTTCTTTTCACTGATACCGACATCTGTTAATTTGAATTATCTGAATATATTAGCAGTTTCTAGGGTTACCATAGTTGGCTGATTTATGAAATTTAATATTTGTATAATTCTATAAATCCATATCTGTTGAGTATGAAGTATAAAATACAATCACGTCGTATAGAGAATAACATATTCTTTAAAATATAATAACATTAAAAGTCAAGAAAAACTGTTAAAAGTTGCAAATAAGGGTACTTCCGGTGGACCAATTATAACTAAAATTTAATCACGTCTGCATATGCATCTAAACTCGAGGTATACGAAAAATTATAATTTGTAGAATCGTGGTATTGGATCGATCCGAAACGATTATCACACACCCACACACAGATGCGCACTCACAAACACACACACACACATACAGACATTATCGTAAAAATAGTATATTCGTATTCTAGGGAGCTTATTTATTAAAAACTCACTATCGAAATTTTTGACCAAAGACAACACATTCCTTACCTAAAGGTGACGGTAGGTAAAAAACGATATAATTTTTGTTTGAATCATAACCGTGTGTTCTTGTGTTTGCAGTTTTCTTTATTAAGAATATCGAATTATTTTTCTGTGTTATTATTTATAAAACTATCAGTTATTTTCAACACCTGAGATGTAAGTACATGTATAATGCATTAATATCAAATGTCATATATCCATTACGCAATACACTTCAATCAGAAAACATCAAAATAAGTTTATATAAATATAAACTGAAATAATAAGGTCATGTGTCAGCCGTACCTATCATATTTTTCATTTAATTTATCAACTTCTCCCATTTCCTAAAGTAATTAATAGTAGATTTATTATTAACTACACGGTGACTTGGAAATGCTAAAATGTTAAAATGTCATGGAAGTTATTCAATTGATGAAAAGCACGAAAAGTAATGAAATGTCTAATAAACAGCTAATTGTTGCGTGATATGTTGCCATATTCGCGCATAAATTTAATTACGCTGGTATATCCATTCCTGGTTTGAATGATATGACAGCAAGTCAGAGAATGAAACGACAAATATGAAAAATAATAGGTTATATGCCGAAGTACAAAAGCGAATAAAATGTATATATGAACAAGTTTGCAATGCAGTTGAATGTATAACTCAGAATTCTAGACAGATTTACTCACCTAATAGTGATGAATTATTTCCACGAAGACTAAGTTTCCGGAATCCAAATTATCACAGGGGCGGATGCGGATACAGGAGTTACATTATAAAAATTGATAGAGTTAGACTAAGAATACCGCAAGGCCAGAAAAAAAAAAGAATTTTGATTACGTACGTACAATTATTTGCAACATTATTCTAATCCGAGTATATGTAGGAGTATATATCTGTTACATAGACATTTAACATGGAAAAACAACAATTTCGCGTGTGGTACGAATGCATTGGGATCTCGAGAACCGTAAGAGCTACGACGAGGTTGGTTAAATTAGGAAAAGTCCCCATTAGTGGGCCATTTTATTGGTGTTCAGTTTGTTCACTAGATATTGGCATAAATGTAAATTTTTCCATTTTCGTTTTTTGCTTGTAACTTTTTTTATGTGAAATCAAACTAAATTTTAACTTGTACTTTCTAAAGGTACTTTTGTACGTGGAATTCATAGACGTCGTCAAAAAAAAATCTCTTACCATTTTCGAGAGATTCATATTAACTTTCAAGACATTTTAAAATAATTTTACAAGTGACAAGACGCACCATTTTGGCACCAAATTACTAAAACACATGTCTAATAAATCGCACTACTTTGGTAATCTAGGGACTTTATGTATTTTCGTGGCTACTTGCTTTATTTTAATGCAAACACATTTAAATATACTTCTATTTATTTAAAGTGTAAGTAATACTTTTATTTTATTTATTTGTATATTTTCTTGAGATACTGAGTACGATGACTAGCAATATTGAAAACACATAAAAATGACCAATATTAAGCACAAACATTTAATTTTTTAAAAGGTAAGTTTAAAATGTGATAATAACAACCTATATCATATGCTATATATAACCTCCAAATCTGTGTCATAATAATAATTGTGTATCTCTTAAATAAATGAATTTTTATTACCTTTATAGATTCATAGTGTGATTATTTAATATTCCTGTATAATATAATATCACATTTCTTACAAATAAATAGGGAAATGAATTATCAGTATGTTTGACATTGGCTCGCTTATGGCGGCGATCTTGCCTCATGGCCATACCCTGTATATAAAGGTACCCTATGTAGCGCTAGGGTACCTATATACTCAGGGTATGGCCATGACGTGCTCGCGTTTCGTCCGCCATTAGAGGGCCACTGCCATATTCGTTGTTGTTGCTCAAATTATTATGTATTTTCGTGGGTACTTGTTTTATTTTTATGCAAAACACATTTAAATATACTTCTAATATTTATTTAAAGTGTAAGTAATACTTTTATTTTATTTATATGTATATTTTTTGAGATACTGACTGCGATGACTGGCAATATTGAAAACACATAAAAATTACCAATATTGAGCACAAACATTTAAATTTTTAAAAGGTAAGTTTAAAATATATACTTATTATGTAAATAATAACCACAGTTATTAAATTTGATGTGATAATAACAACCTATATCATATGCTATACATAACCTCTAAATCTATGTCATAATAATAATTGTGTATCTCTTAAATAAATGAATTTTTATTACCTTTTTAGAGTCATAGTGGGATTATTTAATATTCCAGTATAATATAATATCACATTTCTTACAAATAAATAGGGAAATGAACAGGCCCGTAGCTAGGATTTTTTCTCGGGGGGGGCTTCGAGATTTTAGGAAATGGTGGGGAGGGATTAATTAATTTTCCTCTATCAAATTTGTATCGAGAACTTTATTGGAGAAGGAGCTCTTATAACATGAAACAGTATTTCAGAAACACAGATTTTTACCGTTTTTAGAACAAACAAAAAATTTAAGTTTTAAAAAGCCGCAACTACAAAAGTAATCTTCTGATCTTTCTCCCAGCCATAATGTCGGTATTTTCTTTACTAGGACGGCAAAGTTCGTATTCCGAAACGAGTGTACTTTCGGAGCGAGGCGAAGCTGAGTTCTAAATGACACTCGTGAGGAATCGAACGTAATTTTTCGTGACAAACGCGGGAGAAGGCCATTTTTGCAGCCCGAAGGGCTGGAAAAGTGGGCTTTATCCCGCGCGTGTTAAGAAAATTGACTTTTTTCCAAAGTGAAAATTCACGTTTTCAAAAAGCTAATATTCACTTTCTCGTAGTGAATATTCACTGTTTCAAACAGTTATAAGTCGTGTACTACGGAAAAGTAAAATTTCACTTTTTCAAATTTAGATAGTATGATAGATACCTTTGGATAGATGTAAACGAAATTTATACGAATTTCGGGGGGGGGGGCTTCAGCCCCTCGAGCCCCTCCCCTGGCTACGTGGCTGGAAATGAATTATCAATATGTTTGACATTGGCTCGCTTATGGCGGCGATCTTGCCCCATGGCCATACCCTGTATATAAAGGTACCCTATGTATCGCCAAATAACAGCGCCATCTGTGAATTGACACCCAAATTAGTTCGACTAACCATCAACAACATCTCTCTCGTCACTATAGTTTTCGTATGGGCGTAGTTTGTTGACGTCTTAGATCTGTCTCGTCATGGATACATCCGTCGAACAGTGGTACGTAATTAAATTTTGTGTTCGTTTGTGCTAAGGTCTAGAAGCATTTAAGAATGTTTCATTCACTGGTTGCAACGTTTTTGACTGGCAAGAGGGCTTTCGGGATGGGCGAGATGAAAACAAAGATGACCCAAAGAGTAACCGCCCTGCATCAAGCAGAAACGCCGAAAACATCGAAGCAGGTCTACTGTTGCTTTTTGATTGTCATGATGATTGTAGAATAGTTGATCATCGACAAAGAAATAGCTGGTAAGCTGGATTAACTATCGTCAAGGTCAAACATTTAAAGAAAAACATAATTTGTGCGCGCGCACGATTACGTATCGGGAGTACAATAGTACAAAGCAAAGCAGCACGTACGTCAATTTCTGTCCTCCAAAAATGTCACGGTGTATCCATCTCTGTGTGCTTGTAATTAGGCTCAGGCTGAGTATTTTTCTTTCCCAAACTAAAATTTAAGCTGAAAGGAAACCGTTACAACGATGTAGCACAAACTTAAACCATCGTGACGAAGATATTGAAGAGCATACTTGTCCTAAATCTTTTTAGCCACATCGTGTTTATATACAGGTATGTATTTCAAATTTCAAGGTAACATTTAATTTAATGGAAATGTTACATCCTTTCAGGTTTTTTAAAAAGATTTTTGATTACAATAAAAGTTGACCATAAATATGTCACTTTATTATACACATAAATGGAAGGTCGTTTCGGATTAATATTTGTCAATCATCAGCTAATAAAAGTACAAACAGAAATTACATAACTGTATAGTCATAATAAATTTCGACTTACCAGAATTGAAAAGAAAAAAAAAAGTTACATTTTTACCTCCCGCTACCCTTGGTAAGGGAGGTATAGGGATCGTGCTAAAATTCGCATATCGAGATTTTGGAAAATGACCACGTTTTAAGGTCCCTAGAATCCATTTTTAACATTTTCACGATGATGTCTGTGTGTATGTATGTATGTATGTATGTATGTATGTATGTGTGGATCCTGTTTACGCTCTAACTCAAATACTATCATTCAGAAAGTTTCGAAACCATGTATTTCTACCTTATTCTAATATAGAAATATCTGATTAGATTTTGGTGGCAATCGGATAACCGGAAATGGCAGTTTACTTGAAGCTCAAGATAGTTTTTCTTCAAAAAATACCTTTAAATGTAATTTTTTCTCAATTTGTTATTATAAAAATTAAATATTATTTCATTTTCTACAAGTTTGCTTTAATAATTTTTCTATATATTGTATGGATAAATTTATAAAGTATTATAAAAATTATATACATAGGTAAATGGCGGGGGGGTACTAATGTTGGTCACATCAGATTTTTTCTTTTAAATTCTGGTAAGTCGAAATTTATTATGACTACAGTTGTGTTATTTCTGTTTGTACTTTTATTAGCTGATGATGGACAAATATTAGTTCGAAACGTCCTTTCATTTATGTGTATAATAAAGTGACATATTTATGGTCAACTTTTATTGGAACATGGCATGTATTTTTTAGGGTACCTTTATATACAGGGTATGGCCATGAGGCAAGATCGCCGCCATAAGCGAGCCAATGTCAAACATACTGATAATTCATTTCCCTATTTATTTGTAAGAAATGTGATATTATATTATACAGGAATATTAAATAATCACACTATGAATCTATAAAGGTAATAAAAATTCATTTATTTAAGAGACACAATTATTATTATGACATAGATTTAGAGGTTATGTATAGCATATGATATAGGTTGTTATTATCACATCAAATTTAATAACTGTGGTTATTATTTACATAATAAGTATATATTTTAAACTTACCTTTTAAAAAATTAAATGTTTGTGCTTAATATTGGTCATTTTTATGTGTTTTCAATATTGCCAGTCATCGTTGTCAGTATCTCAAGAAAATACACAAATAAATAAAATAAAAGTATTACTTACACTATAAATAAATATTAGAAGTATATTTAAATGTGTTTTGCATTAAAATAAAACAAGTAGCCACGAAAATACATAATAATTTGCGCAACAACAACGAATATGACAGTGGCCCTCTAATGGCGGACGAAACGCGAGCCACGTCATGGCCATACCCTGAGTATATAGGTACCCTAGTATTTTTAAGATCGCAGCGCTGGAGTGGCAAGTTTTGAATTATAGAATTGTGTATTTCGCAGAGTACTGTATTATATTTAATTTTCTTTTTATATTATTTTATAGTAGGTTTTATATTATCCATTCAGGGTAAATTAATGTAAATTCCCAATACATTTTTATAAAATTTTAACTTAAATTGTATAACCACTTCTGTTTTAGATGATATCTTCAAAGAAATAATTAAAATAGCAAAATTTCATGATTATATTTCGTATTCATTTGTGAACATAAGTGGTAGGATGTATTCGTGGAAGTGAAGATAACAAATGATATTTTTGTGAACATTGATAAAACTAACCTCGTTTTGAAACAACGTTTTCTTTGAAATATAATGAATAAATCTTCAAAGTATACAAGACGGATATATTAATTTATAATTTTCTGATCCACGCACTGTATTATTATCTTTTTTCATCTTGTCAAGCATATTTTTAATGTAAATACGAACCTTTCGTTTACGCGGGAATTCGTGACAACATAATTTATTGCCTTTCTAAGGGACAATGTGCACTCAAGTAAGCAGCAATATTTGTTACTCATATTACAATATATATGTCAATTTAGATACACAAATACGTATAATATTTAACAAATTTTTAATATTATACTTTTAATACCAAGTCAACCTGTAGTTCATTATTTTGCCACCAGATGTCATATCGCTTAGCAATACTTGCCAACTCAAAATCGTTCCCAAAATCCTAAATTAAATTTTTGATTACGATAAAGTTATACTTGATTACAATAAAGAAAATTTTATTACAATAATGGGAATGACTAATTTAAAATATTTCTGAATCCGCCCCTGAATTATCAGTTACTATTTCAGCGATTCTAAAATCGAGAAACATGAAGTAAGCGAACATTAAAACTTTTACAACTTTTCTCTTTTATTAAACAAACATTAAGCTAATTGAAGGAACAGCATTCATGATATTGTCCATTTGAAATGTCAACGAAAAGTCAGCCTTAACGTCAAACAGATTTATACATTCAAAGATTAAATATCCATCCAGTTTTCAAATAAATACTCGTGGCAAGCCAGGCCCGTTGCGAAGCTACGAAGTTTGTTGAAAACTTCTAAAGCCACGGTGAGTTGACTACTCGCCTGGCCTTCTAATTGCGGCCTCCGTGATATAGCTACCTTACAATAAGGATTAGCTGCTTTCGTTTCATCTGACCCTTTCCAATCGCTTTTTCTAACAAGACCAAATAAAAAGATTTCTTCGAATGCATGCAAAAGAACATTTTCCCTTTAATTACTGACTATAAAAGCTTGAATGTGCCCCGCTGATTACAACTGAGTTTTGCTTGTATTGTTGAACTCTTGAATTTTGTATTATGTAGAACGAATGCTTTGTTAATGATTATTTACCCGCTTTTGTTATGGACGTTTATTGCGGCGATTTTTATTGTAATTTTAAATAGAGCCAAAGGATCGCGCACAATACATACAAATAAATTTGTTTGTTTGATGAGCACATAACATAATAAGTATAATTCTAGGAATACTTTAGAAAAGTTATTCGGAAACTTAAAAGCATACAATTATAAAAAGAATAGTAAATTATGACATTCGTTACAGAAAGTAACTTATTGTAGCACGAGTTACAAATCCATAAACAAGCCGCGTAGTGGCGAGTGGGAAAAATATAAATAGTCTTATAACAAGTGTTTATACTATTTTCTCTGTTTCAGCTCTCATTTACATTATTTCTTTATAAAAATAGTAACTGGAAATGGCACTTTACTGGAAGGTCAAAATAGTTTTTCTTCGAAAAATACTTTTAAATGAGATTTTTTAAATCTCAAATGTATGTAACTCACAAAAAAGTCACTGTCAACAAACTAATCATTTCAAATAATAATAGTAACATTTTAAAAAGAAAATAGTAAATAGAACAATAATTATATGAAAAGGAACTTAATACAGTTTCCAGCATAAGTAAATATGTAGGAATATAGGTAAGATAATAAAAATATATAATATATCATCACGATATTACCCATTGCTGGGTGAGCCAATCTGCTTTGTACACAGATGTCGGTAATAATGATGACATATTTGTACCGTGCGGGCGTTTACCAGGCGTCACTTCACGCGTATCTGAGGAACCGGGTCCGATTCCGACCGACGCCAAATATTTTAGAATTTTAAATGGCACAAAATTGACCCCTGTGGTGCATTCTTCACGTCAGCAATGAATATAGCTAAGTATATAAATAAATAAAATAAATATATCATCACGGCATATTACCCATTGATGGGTCTGCCAATTTGCTTTGTACACACATATTTGTACCGTGCGGGCGTTTACCAGGTGTCACCTCACGAGGACTTGTTGCTGGCGTGGAGAGTGCACCACAGGGGTCAATTTAGTGCCATTTAAAATTCGAAATATTTGGCGTCGGTCGGGATTAAACCCGGTATTTAAATTTAATTTAATTTTAAGTATTTACATGAATAAAAATTAAATTAAATAGGAGGTATTGTGTTGGCCACAGCAGATTTTTTGAACAATTTTGAGAAAGAAATAATTAAGATTATAGAATAATATGTGTTCCTATTTTAAAATTTAAATTGATATAGACAAATGTGTGAAACAAAATTAGTTGTGTGGTTTTATTAGCGTGATTAAAATCTCACACGTCGGCATTGGTTGATATTAGAGGAGTTTCTAGAAAAGTTAAGTGAAAAAGACAGAAAGAGAATTAAATGTAAATAATACAGACAGATGACTTGGAAGTCTCAGTCACCAGTAAAGAAGATAAATGATTCCCAGGCCAGGCCGAGCGGGTCCCAGAGAGCTGTGTACAAGGTGAAATACACACTTTCATTTCCTACTCGTCTTCTTCTTCGTCTCTGGATTATTTGAAATTAATGAATCACGAGTCACAGGATTAATTCACTCTTATTACCAGCAAACTCTTTTTTCATCTTAAATGAGTTTCTGAATTGAAAATTGCTGTGCGTGTTTGTTAGAGGTTAGTTTTCTTGTTTAAAAGTAGTCGCGATAAAACTTAATTAGTTGAATTCTCATAAAAGAACTCTACTTGTCTACCTGAACTTTTATTTTTTCCTTTGTTTCTACCTCTACTGTTTTCTCTTCTTCTTACAGTGTTAGAACAATACAAGCATTTGTCTTGTCTATGTTTGAAGTTGAGAAATTACGCCATTTCAATTAAAATTTATCAAAACAACAATAAACACTAAAGCACACTAAGTATATTACGGTTAAAAAAAAGGAATGAATCTGCTATCATTCTCTAAACACATGTCTGAGAGAAAGAGACAAAAATTCATTTGTAATTTACTTTTTAACGACTTTATGTGTAATTACTAGCACAATAATCTTATATGCAATTTCTACCAAATAGACTATTTTTTATAAGTTTATTGCTACAGTCCGCGTTATAGTTTTCTAGATTCTTTTTACCTTTCGCTAAGAGAGGTATTGGATTCATGCTAAAAATCGCATATCCAGATTTTAATGAATAAGCACATTTTAAATTCTGTACAATCCGATTTTAACATTTTTACGATGATGTCTGTGCGTATGTGTGTGTGTGTGTGTGTGTGTGTGTGTGTGTGAGAGAGAGAGAGAGGATGTATGTGTATGTGCGTGTGTATGAATGTTGGAAGGACAAAAACTATAATACTTAATATCTGTTTGACTACGTATTTCACAATCGGTCATTACTGTATTAAAGAATATTAAATTCTCTATCTGATACATATAAATATTATATTAAATCTTTAATAGATTTAGAGATAAAGAAATGGAACATATAAAATAATCTCATGGAAACCAATTGAATAATTATTAAAATGTTTGTAACTGACAGATAAATGTCAGTTTCAAAAATCCAGAGACATTACTGAAGATTTTTTCTGTGAAGTACATACATTATATTATTTCTTATTGTATTAATAGTTAAATATTTCAAATTATAGGTATATTACCCTGCAGAAATATTGTCAATCCCGACAATGAATTGGAAACATGTCGAAAAATTAGAAGTCATGTGACTTTGTTGGCATTGACAAGCAGATATGAGAGCCCGTGTCAGAAAGACAGCTACATTGATGTAAAATGTCATAATTTTCCAATTCCATATGGTTTATTGCCGCTTTAATTTAGACATTCTTTGCCTGATCACAAAATTTATTTACCTTTACTCGAGTGCCTGCTTACATACACAAATCGCTGTCCCGACGAGATTGAATAACCGAAAGCATTAATGCGATAAAACGCTTATAAGCGTTGGCGGCATATTCGCAATGTATCAGCCGACGCTTATAAGTATTAGCGGTATCCAATGTGTTAAAAAAAAATCCATAAATGAAACTTTTTTTATGCTTTATTTTATGTACAGCTAAAAACTGCTATGGCAATTTAATGTCCTAAATGTAAGTGTAAGTAGTATGACATGTTTAGATTACGAAACAGAAAGATTTTTTTAAAAATTCGCATATTTAAGGGTAGTTTTCATGAAACTAACATTTTTGGTACCACTGGACCGCTGGAAATATTTTACCTATTACACAATTATTTTCGTTAAAAAAGCTATTTAATTTAATTATTAAGAATAAATCTTATACAACTAATTTTGAATTTATTTTTGATAACCATATTTTTAATGAAATATTAATTAAAACAGCAGTAAAAAAATCTGATGTGGCCAGCACATAACCCCTCGCCGTATATTTTACCTGGCTGTATGCATAAAGCAAAGATTATTTTTATAAATACAAATAATATATTCATATAAATCTATGACGTATAAACTTCTTTATTATTCAATAATAGCATGTCTCAACATAAAGATATTTACCATAAATTATGTTACAATAAATTACAAAGTAGAGTTTACCATATATAAATATTAGGCTGGTAACAGCAATTTTCAATTCGAACAACTTTGTTTACTTTCTCTTCATATTCTTCTAGTAAAAACATTAATTTTGGGCGGTCTAAAATGTATATATCTGGATTGTGCATCTATTCTTATATATCTTCTTTTACATTTTATTTTTTCATACTTGTTATATCTAAATAACCTTAATTCCCTTTAATAAAGTGACGGATAGATTGCACTCCGATTATTCTTATATCGATGTGTAATTTTGTCAATATTTACAACTTACTTGAGAAGAATTTGATAGCTTTTTCGCAATTCAAAGTTACTCTAGTCTACAGTACTGGTGTACATTGTCCCATAATGTTTGAAACAAATTTAAGTCCTTCAACCTAGACTTGTCATCTCCATAATAGTCACAGATGAAGAATTAAGGGATTCTCCAAATACATTTTTCTTTCATTACTCATTATTTCTGACACTGACATTTATCTGTCAGTTACAAATAATTTAAATTTGCAACTATTTTTCATGGCATCCTTTCGGTTGTAAAATTAATTACAACATTATTTTATATATTATATTCCTTTTATCTCTAAATCTATAAAATATGTATAAAAATATTTAAATGTATCAGAAAGAGAATTTATTTTTCTTTAATATTATCAAGAAAAATTTTCAAAAAATAATATTTAGAAGATTTTTTTTCAAGAATCTTCTACTTCCGGTTGTCCAATTGTTACCAAAACCTTTTCAGATCTTCCCATGAATGTCCGATTGGGAAATACGTTGTTAAACAAATTTTAAGTCTTATAGTTTTTGAGTAACCGTCCTTCCAACATCCCACACACACACATCCACACACACACACACACACACACACACACACACACACAGACATCATCGTAAAAATGTTAAAATCGGATTGTAGGGACCTTAAAACGTGCTTATTCAATAAAATCTGGATATGCGATTTTTAGCATGAATCCAATACCTCTCTTAGCGAGAGGTAAAAAGCTTCAAGAAAAGTCGAATTTTCATTTTTTTTGAATTTTTAAAAAAATCTTTCTGTTTTGTAATCTATATATGTCATACTACTTAGGTACCCTTAAATTTATGACATTAAGTTCGAAACCATCCTGCATAATGAGCGGTTTCGTAATGACCAGTTTTTTCCTCAAGATTTGAAATTTTGAACTTGTTAGGTTATTGTTTAATAATAATAATAAATAACTTTATTAACAAACGTCAAAGGTGAGGTTCAGCCAAGGCTGTTCTACCACCTAACCAAAAGATTACACAGAAAAATATTACAAAAACAATTACAAAATATGTAATGTAGTATTACAAAAAATAAACTAAAACAATATATATTGAACTAATTATTAATTTAATCAAAAATGTACATATACAAAAACTTTAGAATATCGAAACCATAAAGTAAAGCAAATTTAAAAATAGAAAATTATTTAACAATAGAAAAAAAAGAAATTAAATTTAGGGCAAAAATAGGAGTAATTATTTTAATGTACGGAGCACCTCTTTTACGTTATTTTTAAAGGAATCGTAAAAACATTCTCTAAGGTTATATGGTATCGAATTGTAAAGTGTAGGAGCGAAATAAGAAAAAGAGTTTTTTATATTTTACCTTATTAAAAGAAGGCACAGCGTATAAGTCGTTGCCTCTTAGAGTATATATAAATTATCCTTAAATTTTAATTTAATAATTAAATATTGTGGATAACCCGTAGTTCTTATTTTGTGTATTAGACAGAGAAGTAGCGTTTTAAAACAGTCATTAATATAATCAATGTTCGCAACAGAACGGTAGTGTGAAATGTGATCATACAAATCGCAAACAACTATTTTGTAAAAGGTTAATTTTTTGCTTATCGCCTTCAGTCAAATTGGGTACATATACACAGGCAAGGTAGTCAAACAAGGGTAATATAAGAGATTTGATAAGACGCAATTTGACCTCTGACGATAAGAAATTTCTGAATTGGTAAAGTTGTTTTAACTTTAATTTAGAGGCTATTAATTTATTAAGTAAATGTGGTCGAAATAGTAGTTTTTCATCAATCAGCATACCAAGACTTTTAAAACTACATCACTTCGTTCAATTGGTGTTCCATTTAATATTATATTAGGTGTAATATTTGATCCATAAATAAGCAATGACGATTTGGATGCGTTAATTTTGAGTCCATTATTATGTACCCAAGTGCAGAAATTTTCAAGATCTTCATTTATAGTTACTGATTTGTCATGAATTTCATCTTTATTAATTGTTGCAACTAGTTGCGTGTCATCTGCATAGGAATGTGTTGATTTTATCTTCTCGAAATCCCAATGGTGGCAGCTCTAAATGGATTACACTGTATATATAGGTAACTCAATTTGACTTACCACAGTTTGCGATTATGGACTACTAATGAATAACCATTTTTTGGTACTAACCTGAAACAAGAAAAAATCAAATTAATATAGGAAAGTAAATATTTTTTACTATTAATAGAGAAAAAGTTTGAATTGCTAGTACATAGCAAGAATTATAGGAATAACAAGTGCTAGACAGGTACTATAAAGAAAAGCAGATTGTAATATACGCAAATGAATTATTCAAAAGGCATTTGAAATAACATATTTCACGGTAAATAATAATAAAAAAAACATAAATTATGTACGTAGCTTCGGCGTATTATTCATGTATATATAATTAAAATAAAAGTGCATGTTGTAAAGATTGTAAGTACGTCGTAATAGGTTGGTTGTTTTTTCCAGCTCTTAATTTGGCTTGTTCATTATAGTGATAATTATAAGCGATTGCGTTACAGCAGCATACGAACCTCACCTACATCTTGATTAGTCGTAAGGGTAATGTAGGGAAGAAATAAATTTCTCCGTAAAAAGTAAGACGCTTGCGTCTTGCTGGTCGCAACCTTAATATAAAATTATGCCTCGATCGTAAACTTGTCTGCTATGAGAACACACTTAAAGAGAAAATGTTGTTTTATGAAAATGGCACGAATTTATAGGTTAAATGTTTTTTTTATATTTTTTATACGACTAAACAGTTATTGTATAACAAGTTTCGGATTAAGGAAAATACGTATATCTAAATATAAACTTCGGGAAACTATCAACATACAGCTGCCTAATTTTGATAAGTTTTGTTAAGTTCTATACTCTTAGTAAGTTGTAAAATCCTCGAACTAGGTTAGATGAAACTTTTGCTTGTACCTGACACATCTAACTACTCTCGGATAACTTCATCAACCTCTGCTTTTTTTTCAGGAAATTTTAGTCCAATAATAAAAAGAAGTTATATGGTAAATTTATGTTTTATTGCTATACTCAAAGCTATATGAGCCCTGTGTCATTGAATGTGGCCCAATCAGTAAAATTTTGTTAAGCACTAAAACGATCTATTAAAAGATATAGGTAAAGTATATATGTAATAGGTTTTATTACATGAATAACCAATTAATGATGCAACAAAAATTTAAAAATATTATAAAAGTGAGAGGTATTAAAGAAAAAACATTTCAAGTTAAAATAGTTAAGTTTGCACAAATTTACCATTGATTGAAGAAACCGTATCTCTTTAAAACAGCCTCTATACGTCTATGCATGCTATTAACATTCATCTGCGGTAAAATCGTAATTCTGGTAATGTTCTCGCAGGATACGTCCGTTAACTTTTATACCTGCCGTCACCTAATATATACAGGATGTTATATTTTAATGGACCCAGCAAATATCTCGCTTATTTATTAACTTAGTAATTTCTTTCATATAACATGATTTATACAGCAACATGTAAGCTACTTGATGACGGATGTACATTCATGATACCACCTCCGGTTTATTAGTAATTTATATACATACATACATAAAATCACGCGTGTCCCACTTAGTGGGTTCGCACAAACCCGATAACAATAAGAACAACATCAACACCATACAACAAATCCTTACTCTTAACATATCAACTTTGAAATTTCAAATGGAACAGACTATATTTTTTTACAAATTTGAAAAATACATCAAATTTGCTTTTCAATCATGTAAAATAATCCATATGTTACATTATTAAAAATCTGTTGTGGCCAGCACAATACCTCTCGCCACTCCTTTTTTTGGTTACATAAGTATAGGGCGCGAACAGTCATGTTACATTGTTGGTCTTGACAAGCAGATGTGGGGGCCCGTTTCAGAATGATAATTAGTCATTATGTTTCATTCAGAATTTCAAGATTTTCTAAATACACGTAGTTAATTTGTCACCAGGAGTGTGGAATTTACTTGTCGAGGAAAATAAACCATATGGAATTGGAAAATCACTAAATTTAGAATGAGAAATTATGATACTTACATCTAAGTACGTAAGTCACGGCGCCCTATTGTATTTAACATTTCTTGTATACCTACATTCTACACCAAAAATTCTACTTACATATATCTATTCCTTATATTTAGATTGTTTAATTTTAAATTAATTTTCTGAACAAATTTTGTCCTCTTCTAATTTTTCGAAATGTTTCCAATTCATTGTCAGGATTGACAGTATTTTTGAAGGATATATGTAATAGACCTAAAATTTTAAATATTTAACTATTAATACATTAAGAAATAATATAATGTGTGTACTTCCCAGAAAAACTCTTTAGTAATATCTACGAATTTCTGACACTGACATTTATCTGTCAGTTACAAAAAAAAAAAATTTCAACTATTTTCCATGGCATTCTTTCGGCTGTAAAATTTATTATAACATTATTTTATATATTATATTTCTTTTATCTCTAAATCTATAGAATATATAATAAAATATTTAAATGTATCAGATAGAGAATTTAATTTTCTTTAATATTACCAAGAAAAATTTTCAAAAAATATTATTTAGAAGATTTTTTTTCAAGAATCTTCTACTTCCGGTTGTCCAATTGTTACCAAAACCTTTTCAGATCTTCCCATGAATGTCCGATTGGAAAATACGTAGTTAAACAATTTTTAAGTCTTATAGTTTTTGAGTAATCGTCCTTCCAACATCCTACATACATACACACACACACACACACACACATACATCCACACACACACACACACACACACACACACAGACATCATCGTAAAAATGTTAAAATCGGATTGTAGGGACCTTAAAACGTGCTTATTCAATAAAATCTGGATATGCGATTTTTAGCATGAATGCAATACCTCTCTTAGCGAGAGGTAAAAAGTAAAATGGCGGGCACTTTTATATACACCTAGACGAAAAGAGAATAGTGAGCCACGACTGTGGCTTGAAATAAAACAATTAACTAAAACAATTGTAACTATTATTATTAAACGAAATAATATTTTTACCGTGTTACAATTGTTTTACTTAATTGTTTTATTTAAAGCCATAGTCATGGCTCATTATTCTCTTTTCGACTAGGTGTAAAAAATGTGCCCGCCATTTTACTTTTTAATAATGTAAAATATGGATTATTTTACATGATTGTAAAGAAAATTTGATGTACTTTTGAAATTTATAAAAAAATTAAGTCTGTTCCATTTGAAATTTCAAAGTTGATATTAATTACTAATAAACCGGAAGTGGTATTATGAATGTACATCCGTCATCAAGTAGCTTACATGTTGCTGTATAAAACATGTTATATGAAAGAAATTACTAACTTAATAAATAAGAGAGATATTTGCTGGGTCCATTAAAATATAACAGCTTGTATATAGCCCGTTGACACGGGAAAATCGTTTTTCTCAAGACTGTTGTTCGCCATTTCAACTAACAACAATAGTTGTGGTATCAATAGAAAGATAAAAAAAATCTGCATCAAATAACATGTAAATTTGGAATATTTTAAACCCATAAATTAATTATTAAATTTATTTAATTTTTTATTAATATCGAACAAAATGATAAACAAATGTTTTACATTACATGTCATAATTCATTAAGGATATTTTTTAAATTTTAATTTCTTTTTAATATTTTGTAACAGATTAGAAATTAAATAAATTAATAAAATATTAAATAATAAAAATTGCACAAGTTTAAGGTTATAACTAATATTGACATATAATTTCAAACATTTGCTTGTCATTTTGTTCAAATGGCTATCGATATTAACAAGAAATTGAATAAATTTAATAATTAATTAATAGATCTAAAATAATTCAAATTTATACGTAGTATTTGGTGTCATTTGATGCAGTATTTTTTATCTTTCTATTCATACCACAACTATTGTTACCAGTTGAAACGGCGAGTAACAGTCTGAGAAAAACGATTTTCCTGTAAACGGGCTATGTTCAGGTTTCAAGTTTTCACCCGGTATATATTATTTTAATCGACAAAACCAATGACCGCCTATAAATACATAACGAATATAATAAGAGTCTGCAATTCTCAAAACACTTTTTATTTGAAAATAAATGTTTTGCATTACACTTAATAATTTAAATATACTTCCAACTATAAACTATATAGACATAGACGATATAAATATGTCACTATCATTACCGAAGTCTGTGTACAAAGCAGAGTAGCACACCCAGCAATGGGTAATATGCTGTGAAAATTTGTTTATATATTTTCTTATTTAAATACATACCTGCATATTTACTAATGCTAGAAATTGTGTATATTAAATTCCTTTCCATATAACTATTGTTCTCTTTACAATTTTCGTTTTAAAACATTATTATTTTGAAATTATGTATATTAAGTTCCTTTCCATATAACTATTGTTCTATTTACAATTTTCTTTTTGAAACGTTACTGTTATCAATTTGAAATCATTATTTTTTCGACAGTGATATTTATCTGTAAGTTACAAACATATGAGCTGAAATGTGTAACCATGGAGTTGTGTTTATAGCATAAGTTTCGAGATATAATTTTTATAGTATTTTCTTTATAAATTTATTCATAAAATATATAGAAAAAGTATTAATTCAAAGAAAATAGAATAATATTTAATTTTTATAATAACACATTGCGAAAAAATAATATGTAAAGGTATTTTTTGAAGAAAAACTATTTTGAGCTTCAAGTAAACTGCCATTTGCGGTTATCCGATTGACACCAAAATCTAATGGCTTCTTTCCATATTAGAATAAGGTAGAAATACATGGTTTCAAAAGTTTCTGAATGATTGTATTTGAGTTAGAGTGCCCAGAAGATCCACATACACACACACATACACACATACACACACACACACACACACACACACACACACACACACATACACACCCACAGACGTCATCGGGAAAATGTTAAAATTGAATTATAGGGACCTTAAAAATTAATATTCCTTTCATTTTCACAAAATTTCGATTTCAAATAAAATTTAATATGCATCTCGGCAGTGTATTTCCTATTTATCAGTCATATGGTTTATTTTCCTTGTCCTTATGACAAAAAAGTAGATCTTCAGTACCTTGATACATAAATAACTAATATAGGAAGTATTTTAATGTGTGAATACGAAGAATGAAACCTAAACATGAAGGAAAAAATATTTATAAAGTTTTGAGATGTGGAGAGGGAGAGAAATGCTAAAGTTTTAAGATTGAGAATGATTGGAAAAGAAAGAAGAATTTTGAGAGATGTGAAAATAAGAGAAACGGTATAACTGGATTGGGAATATAGTAAGGAGAGATTGTATTCAGAATATTATAATTGGAAGGAAACACAGAATTCATAAATTATAATTATTATTTATAATTTATATATATATATATATATATATATATATATATATATATATATATATATATATATATATATATATATATCTATCAGCATGGTTCCTACAGCTTCTGCCGCATCCCGCATTTCGATCGCCACATATCTCTGTTCGCCAGTCTTCTTCATCTATAGCTCGGTCAATCATATTTTGTTGGACTCCTTGTATCCACGATGTTGTGGGTCTTCCTCTTTTCCTTCTATTTGGTGGTGCATATTGCAGGGCTCTTTTTGGCCAACGGTCTTCTCCCATTCTCATCACGTGGCCACACCATATTAATTGTCTAGTTTCTATTCTTTCTGCACTTGTAAACACGCTTTTTATTTATAATTTACGTAATATAATAAGTGATCTGATTATCATCGATGATATTCTCGAGTGAAATCTAGCTTCATATTTCACGAGCAATATCTTCGATTATTAATCATATCACGAGCTTATATTTAACGAGAGAATATATTGAATTTTTGTAACACATTATGTTAACCTAACTTTTGATATACATATTCATAATGTATTAAAACATGGTACTTACGAGTTTCATTTAATATATTGGAGTTTGAATTATTGTTATTACTTATTTTATACTCAAAATTAACTGTCAATGTCAATTGTTTTTTATCATCACTGTGATAGACATGTAACTAGGGAGATTTTGAATGTTGATTGGCGGAAAACATATCGACTAATGAACTATATTCTCATACAAATAAATTCCAATCAAGCTACTCTGGTATTCATATGTTTGTTGTTCACACATGTTATTCAAAGCCGGTAAGTGAATAATGAAGGTTTCACTGAGTCTATAAAAGATTATTCCATATTTGTATTATAAAGCAATATTTAATAAGGAAATCTATTCAGCAGCGTATAATAAATTTTAATATAGAGCAAACAAAATGTATTGAATAATATTTTCCTTTCAAGTAAATTATTCAAGAATGCATCGTAGGCCATCCCATTCTTTGATAAAATTCCCTATAACACTTCCCAATTCAATTTCGTACTCTGGCGAAATAATTTTTCAACATGATTTACAATGAAAGCTGCCGGCCGTGCATGTAGGCTTGCTAGTTGGTGCACGATGCATTCGGTGAAATATTCATACATGCCTCGTTTTTAGAACAGCCTGATACAGGATCAATAGCAATTCGAAGAGGAACGGTAAATTTTGACGCGATTACCGTGTTACGTTTCACTATACGCGACGAACTGTCAGTTAGCCAGGTAATAATTTATACTTAATATTGATTCCAATTGCTGCAACTCGATAATGAATTTATAAACACACAACAGAGTATTGCTCAGGTTAATTCGGGGGTTTTGGGAATTGTTAACATGGACAACATAACCAATACATTTTATTTTTTAATTAATGGAAACGATACGCCAGTATTATAAGGTTGGCACATTAGAATAGTGATGCGTGTGAGATGATATAAGAAAAGACAAGAATTATAAAATATCGATCTTTTCTCGTTTTCAGTCTGTGACATTGTTGGCTTTAACAAGCAGATATGGGCGTCCGTGTCAGAATAACAATTAGTAATTATGTACATAAATGTCAAATGTGAGAATTTTTCATTGAAAATTTCAAGATTTTCTAAATTCATGTTGTTAATTTGTCACCAGGAGTGTGGAATTTACTTGTCGAGGAAAATAAACCACATGGAATTGGAAAATCACTAAATTTAGAATAAAAAATCTGATGTGACCAACACAGTACCTCCCGCCATTTACCTATGTATATAATTCTTATATTACTTTATAAATTTATCCAAAAAAGTATTTAAGCAAAGTTATAGAAAATGGAATAATCTTTAATTTTTATATTAACAAATTGAGACAAAATTACATTTAATGTTATTTTTTGAAGAAAAACTATCTTGAGCTTCAAGTAAACTGCCATTTCCGGTTATCCGATTGCCACCAAAATCTAATCAGTTCGTTCCATATTAGAATAAGCTAGAAATACATGGTTCCAAAACTTAAAACGTCATTTTCCAAAATCTCGATATGCGAATTTTAGCACGATCCCTATACCTCCCTTACCAAGGGTAGCGGGAGGTAAAAATTATATTTGACATCAATGTATATAATTACTAGCTATCATTCTGACACAGACCCCCATATCTGCATGCCAATGCCAAAAACACATGACTGCTCGCGCCCTATTGTATTTAACATTTCTTGTATACCTTCACTGTACACCAAAAATTCTACTTATATCTATTCTTTATATTTAGATTTTTAAATTTTAAATACATTCTATGAAGAAATTTTGTCCTACTCTTCTAATTTTTCTAAATGTTTCCAAATGATTGACAGTAATTTTGAAGGGTATATGTAATATACCTGTGATTTTAAATATTTAACTATTAATATAATAAGAAATAATATAATGTATGTACTTCCCAGAAAAAATCTATAGTAATATCTCTTGATTTTTAACACTAACATTTATCTGTCGGTTACAAACATTTCAATTTTTCAAATGGTTTCCATCACATTATTTGGGCTGTGAGATTTATTACAACAGATTATTATATACCTTATATTTCTTTATCTCTAATTCTAAATAAATGAAAAATAAATAAATATATCATCACGGCATATTACCCAATGCTGGGTGTGCCAATCTGCTTTGTAGACAGATATCGGTATTGATGAAATATTTGTACCGTGCGGGCGCTTACCAGGCGTCACCTCACAGGAACACATACACTTGCACTTGGTTATTTATGATGTACTGATGAACACTTTAACTATGGATATAGACATTCTTTGGATTTAAATTAATTTTTACTTCTTTGTAAAGTAAAGGAAGTATTGTAATCGCGAAAAATTTCGGTTTTCAGATTTCAGCGGAAATATCCATTTTGATCATCCCTGAATCCATTTTGACTAATTTCGTCGTGACGTCTGTACGTACGTACGTACGTACGTATCTCGCATAACTCAAAAACGGTAAGCCGTAGAAAGTTGAAATTTTGTATTTAGGTCTCCTATAACATCTAGTGGTTAGTGGCACTCTACATGAAGCCTATAATAGATTTTAATGAAAAACTGTTTTAAAATATAATCCAAAACTTTTCAAATTTGGTATACAAGACTTTTATGTCAATCGAAATAACAACAGATTTTGGTTAAAATAGGCTAACCGGATGTGGTACATTACTTGAAGTTGTTTACAGTTTTTCTTGAATAAAATGATTTTATTTTGATTTTAGAAATAAATGCTTCAAATAAAAGTTTTAGAGAATTAATTTCTGCGTCTAGCACATCAAGTATTATTAAATTAGCCATTTGTATAAGCGAGATATGTAAATTTAAAAATTATATATTTTTTGTTTTTGTAATAAAGCTTGCTATGGATTAGGACAAAAAAATTAAAAAAAATTCATGTCAAATTACGTTAAATACGTGCAATTTTATGAATCGTACAATAACAAATATTATATTTTTATTGTGAAATTAGTCATATTCATTGTTGTAATCAAATATTTCTTTGCTGTAATCAAAACTCTCTTTAAAAAGAACCGGGTTAGATTCATGTTAATTTAAGAACGATAGTAGGAAATGAATTATTTTTTGTTCTATATCAAAATATTTGTCGGGCTTGGCTTAAGCCTGTCAATATTTTGTAATTTAATTATTAAAAAAATATGTATAGTTTAATTATCGTACAAGGAAGTCGTGTGGTGTCCACATCAGATTTTTATTTACATGATTCATATTCACACTATATTATTTTTAAGGACTAAACTAAACATAACTAAATCAAATAAACTAAATAGTTACATTTTGCAACTTTAGCGTACTAGCGTTTAGTACGAGCTCAAACTCGACCCCGATACTACATGTCTTCCACTTGAGACCCAAAGACAAACTGCTCAAAAAACAAAGCGTTATTTTCGTGAGAGGATTATCTTGGGGGTGCAGGATGAAGGCATCCATGGTGTCCTGTGTCTCGCTCAAGTATGCTTAATAATTTAAAAACTTAATTGTCAACAAATAAATGTCAAAGGCCACTGACAGCTAGACTAAACAGTTGGTTAATAAAAGAATGATAATTATTATAGTTAAAACTATAATTTAGAAAAGGTTTATAAAAAGTTATTTGAATTCTACGTAAAATGTTTTCCGACTAAAGTTTGCTGTAATTCCAAAAGAAGATTGAGATTATTAGTTTTTATGAAGTGGAAGTAAAAAATGGTGAAGTGTTTTATAGTTGGCGGAAACTACTTTGAACATATTTAAAATAAAATTCTGTGATACGAGTACATAAACCATGTCACATTTTAAATTATTCTAGCGTGATCCAGTGAAAAATAAAGTCATTATGAAAAACAGTTTGAAGTTAGAAACGAAATAGATATATTATCTGCCCATATTAAATTTAGTATTTGTTTACTATATACAATGACAATTTAATCGGTCTATGTTATGGAAAAGATAAATACTCGTAGCTAAATATTAACTTCTATAACTACTATTTTATACATTTTATATTACTATTTTAATAACTCGTTAGAGTGTTTGTTCAACAGACATTTATATCTGCGATGTTTACTTTTAAACAATAAAATAGAATATAATTATTTCTTTACGAATAATTTATTACATTGTTTTTAAATGGATTTTGTATGATTCCTAATTATCTCTAGTTATTATTATTATCTATAAGTTTTTATTTTTACAGTGAAGGATTTTGAAAAAAAAAGAAAATATAAAATACATGAATTTCTTCGATATTCCATTGTGTTTTATTCGTGAACCACTCATTTGCTGAAATCGTATAAGATGGACATAATAAGAAAGTAATGAGTCGATGTGAATCTGTCAGTAATGCGAAAATAGTCACCTGTGATCTGTGATAGGCGATAGGATAATGTAAGAGTGACGTAATTTTTGCCAGGCGATACGGCGGTGTCCTCATTGACCTGTAATGCAATTGAAATTCTGTTGGAAACTATTGAAAAAAATATTGCGAGGAATAGAATTAATAATTCTAAGATATTATTAAAAATTATAACGGATGAACGGAAATCTATAAACCACAAAAACATAGATAATTTACTTAATTCGACGCCACGACGAATGTAATCCATTATAAATAATTATTAAATTATTAAATATGTAACATACGAGGGTCATTTCATATATGTTGCACACAATTGTTAGTTTATTAATTTTTCGCGCTCTATTTTTGAGACATGCAGTTGTTATTTTATTCAATCTTAGGCGGGCAATGAAACTTGTAACAAAAGTTTGAAGAATTTTATCTCAATATCTAGGAGGTTTACAAGACAAAATTTATTAAGAAATATTGTTGCACTTGATCGAGTTCTATCACAGGTTAAATATGGGGTGTATTTTTTTTAGTTCCTAAGGAGTAGCTCTATTTATGTCCGATACTGTATATATTGGTATTTAAGAAATCATGGTTTCATATTATCGAAATTATTCAAAACCCAATCCTAACCTTATTCCACTAACCCGGTTCAAAATCCTCAATGTTGTTCTACTACATGAAACACGTAATTATCCGCAACCAGCACAACACATGGGCTTTGCGACTGGTTTGGGTGTAAAAGTTTCCCCAGTACTGCTGGGTTCGCCAGCTCGTCAGACTGTCATAAAACCCTCACAGCAAGTTCTTAAGCGCCGAATGACCGGTCGGCGCCCACAGCGTCTAAATGCCGACGACACACACATCCCTAGACGCATTGATGACACGACCCGGGATTACAACGATTTTAGTTTTGAGGAAGAGGATATTAGGGAGATAGTGATGGGTGACGAATACAAATGTGGAATATTTGAAAGTTCAATAAATTGGAATTATTTATTCAAATAAATATACAGAGTGATCAGAAGTAACTGTTGGCAATAAAAAAAATCTGTTGTGGCCAGCACAATACCTCTCGCCACTTCCTTTTTTTGGTTACATAAGTATAGTGCGCGAACAGTAATGTTACATTTTTGGGCTTGACAAGCAGATGTGTTGGCCCATTTCAGAATGATAATTAGTAATTATGTACATAGATGTCAAATGTCAGAATTTTTCATTAAAAATTTCAAGATTTTCTAAATTTACGTAGTTAATTTATCACCAGGAGTTTAAAATTTACTTGTCGTATGCCTTAGATATTTAACATTTAATTCTGCTCCACATGGAATTGGAAAATCACTAAATTTAGAATGAGAAAATATGATATTTGACATCTATATACATAATTACTAGCTATCATTCTGACATGGGCCCCCATATCTGCTTGTCAAGGCCAACAAAATCACATGACTGCTCGCGCCCTATTGTATTTAACATTTCTTGTATACCTACACTCTACACCAAAAATTCTACTTACGCATATATCTATTCCTTATATTTAGATTGTTTAATTTTAAATTCATTTTATGAAGAAATTTTGTCCTCTTCTAATTTTTCGAAATGTTTCCAATTCATTGTCAGGATTGACAGTATTTTTGAAGGATATATGTTATATACCTATAATATTAAATATTTAGCTATTAATACTTTAAGAAATAATATAATGTATGTACTTCCCAGAAAAAGTCTTCAGTAATGTCTCCGGATTTCTGACACTGACATTTATCTGTCAGTTACAAACAATTTAAATTTTCAACTATTTTCCATGGCCATTCTTTCGCTGTAAAATTTATTATAACAGATTATTTTACATATTATATTTGTTTTATCTCTAAATCTATACAATATATAATAAAATATTTAAATGTATCAGATAGAGAATTTAATTTTCTTTAATATTACCAAGGAAAAATTTCAAAAAATATTATTTAGAAGATTTTTTTTCAAGAATCTTCTACTTCCGGTTGTCCAATTGTTACCAAAACCTTTTCAGATCTTCCCATGAATGTCCGATTGGGAAATACGTAGTTAAACAAATTTAAAGTTTTATAGTTTTTGAGTAACCGTCCTTCCAACATCCCACATACACACACACACACACACATACACACACACACATACACACACACATACACATACACATCCACACACACACACACACACACACACACAGACATCATCGTAAAAATGTTAAAATTGGATTGTAGGGACCTTAAAACGTGCTTTTTCAATAAAATCTGGATATGCGATTTTTAGCATGAATCCAATACCTCTCTTAGCGAGAGGTAAAAAATATTAGAAATTAGTAAGACATATATAAATTTCGCCACATTTACAAGTTTTATTTTACTAAAACAGTCTTCATATTAGAAAATGACACTTTAATTTATTTTTTAACATTACCTACAGAGAAATATTCTTCAGTATTTCTTTTACTAAAATCCTGTAGCTGTTAAGCCTCTGACATAACTGACATAACGCTAAAAATCGCATATCCAGATTTTAGTGAATAAGCTCGTTTTAAGGCCCCTAGGATCGGATTGATTATAACATTTTTGCGATGATGTCTGTGTGTGTCTGTATTCATGTGTGTGTATGTGTGTGTGTGTGTGTGTGTATGTGTGTGTGTGTATGTATGTAGACGTCGGAGGTACGATTTCCCAAATTCTATAAGAATAAATACCTGTGTAACTACGGATTCCTCAATCTAATAGTAATGGAAGAGCTGAATAGGTTCTGGTAACAATTGGACAACCGGAAGTGGTAATTTCTAAAAAAATTGTCTAAATATTATTTTTGGTAAATTTATGTGTCTGGTCGCGCATCTGGGAATTGATAGTGATGGAAACGTGATTACAAGCAGATCTCAAACAGTTTTGTATACAAATGTAATTACGTCCTATATTAACCTGTATTTGTGCGATTTTTCTAATGAATAATTTTAATTCTGAATGCTTGAAACGGCAAAAACTATGTATGAAAATGTCGAAAATCATCCCTAAAATAGCGATAGCCATGGGGAATTGAAATTATAAATTAATAAATGTTTAACAATTTATCAGTTAAGGTGGGTTAGTTTTTTTTTAATATTATTATTATTTGTAATATCTAGTCAAGTGAACAATTATTTATTTAAATTAATAAATATTTATTCCTTTTAAGAGAAACTACAAATAATACCCACTTAATAAAGAAAAGTATAAAACAGTAATGTCCAATGCACCAACAGGGCTTAAATTTCAAGCGACCCTTAAAAAAATGAAATTCGAAATTTTAACAGCAATACATAGTATTCATTTGACATTTCATTTCGATAGGTATAATATAATTAATTTATGTATATTTTTTTTTTAATTCCGATCAAGGTTATGTACGAAATGTATGAATTATGTTTTAGCTCCACCCATTTTATCAAATTTAGTAGTGTCGTTTACTTAGTTTTTAAGAGAGTAGATAAAATACTAGTATTATTTTATTATTATAAAAATATATTTTACAGTAAAATCATTCAAAATTCAAAACTAAATCAACTGGTAAGTTCATTAGCAAATGTAAAATCAAATATGTGAAAAATAAGATACCTACTCACATAGTGTCAGTGTTAGTAACACTGACAAAAAATAACGTTATTCATACAGCTATGAATCAAAGTAATACATATCTCTAAGCGTTACAGCGAAAGTATTGTCAACCACGAGCCATCGTTTTAAAACGAAATGTCCTAACTTAGTGGAACAATATGAATTTTTGAAAGAGAAGCGTGTTAGATTCATCCTTATCGCAATGGCAAATTTTTAATTCGTTCATAATGCAGATGACCTTGATCGGATTTGTTTAAAAAAATTAATGTACGTGTTAAATATGATTTTGGAAAATAAAAATTGAAATGACAGGACATCAAATTTTTATTTATAAATTTCTTTACAAAGATTTAAGTCCGTCCAATTAATTTTCGAAATATCAAAAATAACTGATCATAAAATACAAAATACACTTTATGTACACAATAAAAAGATAGGTGAAATTTACCTGCAGTCATATTTTGAAAGTACTTTTTCAGCAATAACTATAGAAATCTGCATATATCCGAAAATAAAATACAGCAGTCCCCTGGCAAATTTATATACGCTGAATGCAGCGTTTCTCTTTACACAGTTGGTTCGGGTCATCGCCCTGTACTTCATAGCGCAAAATGAAACAAACTTGCATTATTCAACAATACAATGCAATGCCTTCCTATTCATTCACTCCGCAGTCATTTGTTAATAAGTTTATAAATCGCGCTGTATCTTGCAGTGGCTACGCTAATGTTCCAAACTGATTACTGCTCAAAGAGAAGCGAAGCAATTTTACAGTAACAGCAGCGGAAACTATTTCATATTTAACGATGAATGAATACCACTAAATGAATGAAGGATATACGTATCTATCTCTTTTACTTCACTTGGTCTCCATTTTGTTGATTAAGTTGATTATTATTATCATTATAATTATGTTTGTTACAAATAATATAAACTGTACCTAATAGAAATATAAAAAGGCCCAGTATTATCATATCTGGTTAAACTGTCTGCTAATTTAATTGTAAGATATAAGAAAAATATCGAATCAAAAAATTGACACGTATTTTTTCAAAATTTAGCTTAACTGTGATATGTATTGATTCATGATACATTTTAAATTTATATGACTTCTAAGTTAAAAGATACTGACCCGTATTCCGAGTGCACTTTCATAATAAAAGCGCTTTCTCATTATATTCTTATGAGAAGTGTGCTCCTTAAAAGCGATTTTATTATCGGAATATGGACTATTGTTCTTTAAACAGCTTCAAATTTTAAAACATCACATATCTATTAAATATTTTACTTATTAATTATTAAAATTTGTATAAAGTTTTGAAAGTCACGTGATCTGAAACAAAATGTGACATCAGAGTACATATAGTTTAACATACGAAAAACTATCGCCTAATTTTATTTATACAGGCTGTTAAAAAACTTTTTTAAATGGTTTTATATAGTACTGCCAAAAATGAGCAAAAAAAGATTAATCAACATAAGTCCTATCTTCAATTGTTTCAGAGATATAAGGCAGTGAAAAATGAGTTTTGAAGAGTTTTACCTCTGCTATCTCGTAAACTATAAGAGTTATGACTTCGATTCAATGAGACTTTTTGTTTGCCTTTCAGAGATCATTTTAGATGTGCATTTGATTTTTTTTAAATCGTATAATTGTACTAAGTTAAATATTGTGGCGACCTTGGCCAATATCTAATTTTCAAATAACTTCGTAACTATTAGAAATTAAGAAAAAAGTTTCAAATATTTTATTTGTTTTTTACCTCTCGCTAAGAGAGGTAATGGATTCATGCTAAAAATTGCATATCCAAATTTTATTGAATAAGCACGTTTTAAGGTCCATACAATCCGATTTTAACATTTTTACGATGATGTCTGTGTGTGTGTGTGTGTGTGTGTGTGTGTGTGTGTGTGTGTGTGTGTGTGTGTGTGTGTGTGTGGGATGTTGGAAGGACGGTTACTCAAAAACTATAAGACATAAAATTTGTTTAACAACGTATTTCCCAATCGGACATTCATGGGAAGATCTGAAAAGGTTTTTGTAATAATTGGACAACCGGAAGTAGAAGATTCTTGAAAAAAAAATCTTCTAAATATTATTTTTTGAAAATTTTTCGTGGTAATATTAAAGAAAATTAAATTCTCTATCTGATACATTTAAATATTTTATTATATATTCCATAGATTTAGAGATAAAAGAAGTATAATATATAAAATAATCTGTTGTAATAAATTTGACAGCCGAAAGAATGCCATGAAAAATAGTTGATAATTTAAATTATTTGTAACTGACAGATAAATGTCAGTGTCAGAAATAATGAGTAATGAAAGAAAAATGTACTTGGAGAATCCCTTAATGCTTGATCTGTGACTATTATGGAGATGACAAGTCTAGGTTGAAGGACTTAAATTTGTTTCAAACATTATGGGACAATGTACACCAGTACTATAGACTAGAGTAACTTTGAATTGCGAAAAAGCTATCAAATTCTTCTCAAGTAAGTTGTAAATATTGACAAAATTACACATCGATATAAGAATAATCGGAGTGCAATCTATCCGTCTTTATTAAAGGGAATTAGTGTTATTTAGATATAACATGTATGAAAAAATAAAATGTAAAAGAAGATATGTAAGAATAGATGCACAATCCATATATACATTTTAGACCGCCCAAAATTAATAGTATAACTAGAAGAATACGAAGAGAAAGTAAACAACGTTGTTCGAATTGAAAATTGCTGTTACCAGCCTAATATTTATATATGGTAAACTCTACTTTGTAATTTATTGTAACATAATTTATGGTAAATATCTTTATGTTGAGACATGCTATTATTGAATAATAAAGAAGTTTATACGTCATAGATTTAGATGAATATATTATTTGTATTTTTAAAATTATTCTTATCTTTATGCATACAGCCAGGTAAAATATACGGCGAGAGATTATGTGCTGGCCACATCAGATTTTTTTTATAGTCTGTTTATTGACATAGACAAAATTTTATTCGGTCACTATCTTTGTCAGCTTTTCTTCGACTTTTCGTTTTTCTCTGGAACAATTAAACCTACGTTTTTTTATGTTTTTTTACTCATTTTGGTCAGTACTATATACCCTCAAAAAAATTACCTTTTTTTTAACACCTTGTTTAAATAACGTAGGTGATGGACAAACTGTTTTTCTATTGGCTATGAAAGACGTGCTGTATGTACCGAGACGTGGGGGCTTTTTTTTCATGAGTATTTCTAGCGTTAATCATTTTAGGAATTATTTACGAAAACAATAAATTATTATTATTATTTTTATTATAATGAAAAATGAAACTTTCATTTAAAATACTTTTTAAAAAATCTGATGTGGCCAGCACATAACCTCTCGCCGTATATTTTACCTGGCTGTATGCATAAAGCAAAGATTATTTTTATAAATACAAATAATATATTCATATAAATCTATGACGTATAAACTTCTTTATTATTCAATAATAGCATGTCTCAACATGAAGATATTTTACCATAAATTATGTTACAATAAATTACAAAGTAGAGTTTACCATATATAAATATTAGGCTGGTAACAGCAATTTTCAATTCGAACAACTTTGTTTACTTTCTCTTCATATTCTTCTAGTAAAAACATTAATTTTGGGCGGTCTAAAATGTATATATCTGGATTGTACATCTATTCTTATATATCTTCTTTTACATTTTATTTTTTCATACTTGTTATATCTAAATAACCTTAATTCCCTTTAATAAAGTGACGGATAGATTGCACTCCGATTTTGTCAATATTTACAACTTACTTGAGAAGAATTTGATAGCTTTTTCGCAATTCAAAGTTACTCTAGTCTACAGTACTGGTGTACATTGTCCCATAATGTTTGAAACAAATTTAAGTCCTTCAACCTAGACTTGTCATCTCCATAATAGTCACAGATCAAGAACTAAGGGACTCTCCAAGTACATTTTTAATTCATTACTCATTATTTCTGACACTGACATTTATCTGTCAGTTACAAATAATTTAAATTATCAACTATTTTTCATGGCATTCTTTCGGCTGTCAAATTTATTACAACAGATTATTTTATATATTATACTTCTTTTATCTCTAAATCTATGGAATATATAATAAAATATTTAAATGTATCAGATAGAGAATTTAATTTTCTTTAATATTACCACGAAAAATTTTCAAAAAATAATATTTAGAAGATTTTTTTTCAAGAATCTTCTACTTCCGGTTGTCCAATTATTACCAAAACCTTTTCAGATCTTCCCATGAATGTCCGATTGGGAAATACGTTGTTAAACAAATTTTAAGTCTTATAGTTTTTGAGTAACCGTCCTTCCAACATCCCACACACACACACACATCCACACACACACACACACAGACATCATCGTAAAAATGTTAAAATCGGATTGTAGGGACCTTAAAACGTGCTTATTCAATAAAATCTGGATATGCGATTTTTAGCATGAATCCAATACCTCTCTTAGCGAGAGGTAAAAATGTGAAATTGGCTTTTTTCACATATTTTATTAGAGACGATATATCCGAATCATTGAGGGCGCCAATTAAACGTCACCTAACGGTCATAGGCCGCAAAGTTGTCGTAGAAAGAACGTCAAAGGGATAATTGTAATAATTTTCAAATTCGACGTTGCCTAAATTCTAACCCAAGGCCATGTTAATCACAAACGGCTACATAACGCGCACAGGAAATAGGAAAATATTAAAATCATCAAACAATATAAGTAGATATCAGCACCGTGCGGTGATATTTTGGCGCCTGGAGCACATAATATTCAATTTGGCGCCCTAAGTAGGGCCGCTACCGTGCGGGTGGGCAGGTTGTGCCCCATACAAGGGCGCCTGACCATGAAGGGCGCCATTTCATGACAGTAAATAATAGTATTTTTTGCAAACTATTCGTATTCGTAAAGAAAAAATTGCCTATACAACTTACATAGTCGGGTGGGCAACACACATGACATCTACGTAAGAAACTTCGTGGCAATTGTAAAAAAAAATAATAAAAATAGATGTTGTGTGTGAGACCATTATAGGGATATAACCTGTAAGGGTTGAAAATCCCGAAACAAATACATACATACATACATACATACTTACATAGTAAGGTGATAGAAGTGAATAATATTTTTTATTAATTTGTTTACATTTGAGCTCTAATTAAGTTTAAGTAAAATAATTATCCTGCCAATCGGATATTTTTTATCATTGTTAAATTCAGATAATAATTGTGAAGCTGTTACAACAATTAATATATTGGTTATAGCTCATGAATATTGATTACAAGATTGAATCTAACAATAAATTTAGTAGAAATAAAAAATAAATAAAATGAATATCCTGCTAAACGGATAATAATAATAATAATAATAATAATATTGTTATAACTGTCAAATTGTTCATTACAATAATTTTGATTACAAGAATGAATCTACAAAGGATATTTCTTCAATATTTTAAAACAGTATTTTTCGAAGAATTAAAAATATAGTTTAAAATTTAAAGAGTGTGTTAATTTGCAAATTATACATTATGGGGGGCGCTGAAATATAACTTTGCACAAAGACGCATTTTACCCACGTAGCAGCACTGGCCCTAAGAACAATATTTATTTATAAAAGAGTGAATTTTTCATTCATTTGGTTCAATACAGAAGAATTTAGAACGAACTGGCTCTAGCTGCTTACTTAGGTGATTATCAAGAGCGTATCAATTAGAATATATCTATCATTTCAATTCTGTGTGCGCCTTTTAACAAAAGACGTCTGGAGCGATTGCTTCATATCACCGCACGGCCCTTGTAGGTATATATAAAGAGATATAACAAGCAGTATAAACAAGAACCAAAATTAAATAATGAATGCATGAATGATAATTATGACACGCTGCAAAGTAAGACACAATTAAAGCACACGGATGTATACATTATCCCCGTCTTTTGAATTCCAACCAATTCTATGTTAATAAGCTTGTAAATCGTAGTCAAGTAGGGGCAGCAGTAGTGTATTTGTTTCCGGCCGAGAAGAGGTGTAATTTTACAGGAACATCCCTAGCGGAAGCCGGCACTAGCGGCCGGCATCGCACTTCCGGATATCGTTAGCCCGGAGCGTGCCCGGACTTCATTCCGCCGTCGGCGATCGAGCACCGGAAGCTGACATTGCGTACAAAGGTAACTTGTTGGAAATTTATATTGCATTATACGTGCCCAACTGATTGCATTCGCTAATTCGGTTGACTTATTGGTTGCTTGTTGGTCATTTCAATGAGAGAGATACTGGGTTAGGTTAAGAATGATTGCTTTTTCAATATTTCATCACTTATTAAAGTAAAATGGATAAAGGCTGGTTTACTTCAAATTTTATTTATCACTGTCTTGGTACACAAGATTGTATTAGTGAAATAAACAGATAGGTATTACGTACTTATATAAAATTTAAAACTTGACCGATATACAAATTTACATCGTTTTACATATCGACATCAATAGATACATAGTTAAAGAATTTTAAAGAAATTAAATTTTATAATTCAGCCAGCTATGCTAAACAAGGAAACTACTAATATATTCATATAATTCAAATTGACAGATGTCAGTATCAATAAAAAGTAAATTAATGTAGCAGAGATGAGGATGTTGAAGTAGATGTTGGGGAAACACGGAAAGATACGGTAATAAAATAACTCTAGTGTTACAATTTTCTAGAAAGATACAAGAAAGACGATTACATTGGTTTGAACATATCATGAGGAGAAATGAAGAATTATATTTGAACAAGAATGAGTAGTTTATTAATAGGAGGTTGAAGAAACAGAGGAAGACCAAAGATACGATGAAAGGACTGTATTGTGGAAGACTTGAGAGACAATTAACTGAATGAGAACGACACGCAAAAATAGGGACCCCCTAACGAATGGGAAAAGCTAAAGAGGAAAAAGATGTCAGTGTCAAGTTCAATTTAAATAGTTTGTTTATGAAATAATTTTACTGGAAATTTAGAATATTTTGCAAGAAAAATTATGTATGGAATTTATACATAATACACAGGATTGACGGAAGGTATTGTGGTGGCCAGAACAGATTTTTTTAATTAACGGCTGCACTGACTTTTTTGGGAGATGGCAAGCCTATATATATCCACTGTTTCGATTGTTTTCGATCTTTTCCTAAACATATCCGAATCAGGTGCCACATCTGGAAACTAACACGTGTCTATTCAATCATCAGAAGCTGGGGGACCCACCTCTCAATTTTTTTCATATTGCTAATTCAATGGTCAGAATGTTTTGTTAACTGGTAACAGTTGCAGTCATTCCATTATGAAGATCATCTTTCCAAAGTATTGCCATGTTTTCATGAATTTGCTTCGGTGTTAAAACCCACTTTGTACAAGTATTAGATAACTGTACGGTGTTTTTTCATTTTTAAATCATTGCCTACGTCAATTCTAAAATTTACAATTAAATCACAAGTTACAGATTAACATAAAACTTTGCAGACACTAATGACCTATATATTGGGTATGGCCATTACGTGCCTCGCGTTTCATCCTCCATTTGCAATTCATTGTCATATCTGTTGTCATTGCGCAAATTATTACGTATTTTCATGGCTACTTGTTTTATTTTAATGAAAAATACATTTAAATATACTTTTAATATTTATTTAAAGTAGAAGTACTGTAACGTCAATGAATTAAAAAAAAAAATTAACATAGAAGAGTAGGACAAAATTCCTCATAGAACGAAAGAAGAGATACAATTTTAATTATTTGTGTGTACAAAAAATGTTAAATTCGTTACTTATAGGGCGCGAGTAGTCATGTGACTTTGTTGGCCTTGGCAAGCACATTATACTCAATTGCCATATGTCATAATTTTTCATTCAAAATTTCAGAGAGAGAACATCATGATGTTTTGAATTAAAAATTATCATACTTGACATCTATGTACATTATTACTAGTTGTCATTTCGAAACGGACGCCCCTGCTTGCCAAGGCCAACAAAGTCACATGACTGCTCGCGCTCTCTGCAACAAAAATGAAAATGGCGAGAGGTATTGTGCTGGCCACAACAGATTTTTTTTAAATTCATAAAAAATTAAAATTAGAAACAATATTTAAAAAAACTTCTCAGTCTCAACTATCAACTGACAAACAATATTATATGTGGATGTTTCGAAAATATATTTGAAAGAAAGATAAAGGGATTTCTGAATAATACTAATAAGATGTGTGTACATCATTTAGAACAAAAGAAATGGTGCGAGAATGATTGCGCAGGAGACGAAAAAGTTTCTTTCAAAACGAAATTCAAAAACTTAAGAGGTTCTATAGAAAAATGATATAAATTTTAATTTTGTTTGTAGAATAAAAGGATTGATTTTCCCTAATATAGTAAAAACAAGAGTTATGATTAGTAAGAAAACATCCATAAACTATACAACCATTTTTACCTTCCGTCACCTTTAGGTAAGGAAGGTATTGTCTTTGGTCAAAAAAATCTATGATGAGTGTTTAGTGAATATGTATGTTTTAGGGTCCCTATAATACGATTTTACCATTTTTACGATGAATATATTATTCTCTATACGATTTGATTGCATTTTATACTTCATATTCAATAGATATAGAGTTAAATAATTAAAAAAGATATTAAATTTCATAAATCAGCCAGCTATGCTAATCATGGAAACTGCTAATATATTCAGATAATTCAAATTGACAGATGTCAGTATCAATGAAAACTAAATGAATATGGCAGAGAGGAGGATGTTGAAGTAGATGTTGGGGAACACACGGAAAGATACGGTAAGGAATGAAAGAATAAGGGAAATAACTCTAGTCTTACAGGTTTCTAGAAAGATACAAGAGAGACGATTACATTGGTTTGGACATGTCATGAGGAGAGATGAAGAATATACTGAAAGAAGAATAAATAGCTTAGTAATAGAATGTTGAAGAAATAGAGGAAGACCAAAGATAAGATGGAAAGACTGTATTGCGGAAGACTTGAGAGAAAAGGAACTGAATGAGAACGACACGCAAAACAGAAATGAGTGGAAGAAGAAAATAAATATAGCGACCCGTAACGAATGGAAAAAGCTAAAGAAGAAGAAATAATGTCAATGGCAAGTGCAATTTGCATAGTCTGTTTATGAAATAAATTTAGAATTTTTGCAAGAAAATTTAAGTATGGATTTTATACATAATACACAGGATTGGCGGAAGGTATTGTGCTGGCCACATCAGATTTTTTAAAAATTATGTATACTTTCGTTGCATAATATTCGATCGCAAAAAAACAATGCTTGTAACGCTAGTAAAAAGCGTACATACTTGTTTCATAAATAACTATTAAAATTTTCGTTTTGTAGTAAAAGTTATTTTCATTTGATGATTAATTATTGCCAACATGGCAGGATGAATGTCCAATTTTAATCTTGGCAAGTGTAACGAAAACAAACAAACAAAATTAGATTGAACTATACGGGGCACATGATAGCACTCCATTCTCAGTGAAAACCAGCAACAATCATCTGCGCAATTGAACAGCTGAACAGCGGGCGCGCGGGGGGCGTTACAGAGCGGGTGAATGCATTGAGAACAAAGAGAAGGCAACTATTTTATTATTGATGGTGATGTTACGAGTTCGCTGGCACACCCGGTATCATATCATGATAGTTTCATGGAGATGCGACTCCATTGTGGATGCAATGAATGTACTCGCGACTCGTGGACCCGGTAGCGACGCTAAAGCACAAACGAACAAATGTCAGCGACTCTATTAGCAGTCGCACAACATTGCACGCGATGTTATTGTCGTCTAAATGATGAAAGAATGGCGAAAATTATCTTTGTTTGGTGTAATTAACCGGTGGTAATAAGATTTGCTTGCGGAATTTTCAATTTAGGTTAGAGGAAAGTTTGTTGAGTTTTATATACTAGTGAAATACGATGTTTGTTTACAAACTATTTTAAAAATAGAAATACAAGTAAAAATGTTGTTTACATGTTTGGTAAAAAAGCAATTAGTTAAAAGTACATACAGTAAAAAAATTAACGAAGTTCGATCGAGGTCATCTACGAATTGTATTAAATAAGATTTTAGCTTTGCCCATTCTGTCAAATTCAGTAGTTTCGTTTACTTAGTTTTTATGAGGGTACATAAGATACTACTGTTGTTTAAAAAAATATGTTACAGTAAAAGCATTCAAAATTCAATACTAGGTCAACTGGTAAGTTTATTAGCAAATGTAAAACCAAATACGTGAAAAATAAAATAGTGATACAGAAAATATGGTTGTTCGTACGGCTACGTATCAAGGTAATATATCTAAATTAAGAAATAAACTTACGTTACAGCGAAAGTATTTTCAACAACGAGCATCGTTTTAAGGAATGTCCTAACTTAGTCGTAACAATGCGTTTTTTTTTTGAAGACAAACGTGTTATATCAATTCTTATTGCATACGCTTGTAGTCTTTGCAAATGAGAGAGATAAATGTATACCAATTTGTTAATTCGTTCATAATATTCATAATTCGTAAATATACATTGCATCAAAAAAATCTTTTGCTATTTTAGTAAGGATGTAAATATAATATAAAAGTTATACAATAGTTCTTTTACATAACTTCCATTTATATATTTTACAAAATATCTGTCACCTATCAGTTATCAAATAAAATCAACATAAAATAAGTGATTTTTACCTCTCGTTAAGAGAGGTATTGGATTCATGCTAAAAATCGCATATCCAGATTTTAATGAATAAGCACGTTTTAATGTCCCTACAATCCGATTTTAACATTTTTACGATGATGTCTGTGTATGTGTGTGTGTGTGTGTGCGTGTGTGTGGATGTATGTGAGTGTGTATGAGGATGTTGGAAGGACGATTTCCCAAAATCTGTAATACTTAATATCTGTTTAACTAAGTATTTCTCAATTGCACATTACTGGTAAGAGTTGAAAAGATTTTGGTAATAATTGGACAACCGGAGTAGCAAATTCTTTAAAAAATCTTCTAAATATAATTTTTTGAAAATTTTTGTTCTCGCTAGTATTAAAGAAGAGTAAATTCTCTATCTGATTCATATAAATATTTTATTATATCTTTTGTATATTTAGAGATAAAGAAATAAAAGGTATATAATAATCTGTTGCAATAAATCTCACAGCTCAAATAATGTCATGGAAACCAATTGAAAAATTACAATGTTTGTAACTGACAGATAAATGTCAGTGTCATTACTGAAGATTTTTTTAGGGAAGTACATATATTATATTATTTCTTATTTTTTGGTATATAGTGTAGGTATACAAGAAATGTTAAATACAATAAGGCGCGAGCAGTCATTTTACTTTCTTGGCCTTGACAAGCAGATATGGGGGCCCGTGTCAGAATGATAGTTAGTAATTATTTACATAGATGTCAAATATCATAATTTTTCATTCTAAATTTAATGATTTTCCAATTCCATGTGGTTTATTTTCCTAGACAAGTAAATTCCACGCTCTTGGTGACAAATTAACTACGCAATTTTAGAAAGTCTTGAAATTTTTAATGAAAAAAATACTACTTGTCATTGTAACACGGGTGGATATCTGCTTGTCAAGGCCAACAATGTCACATGAATGCTCGCGCCCTAAACTTAGGTAACCAAAATAGAAATGGCGCGAGGTATTGTGCTGGCCACAACAGATTTTTAATAATGTTTTTGAATTCAAATTTATATTGTTATATTCAGATATATTACAGATAAAAATATTTAGTAATGACAATATTTAGTTTCACGAATTGAAATTATTAATTTAATACTGTAGAAACGATCGGCACTGAAGCGCTTTCTCCTATTTTCTTAACTTAATCTAACCTAACCTAACATATTATATTATACGAGTATTCTTAATTTAGAACTTACTTAATAATAAGACCAGTAGCAATTTGATATAGTGTTTAATATAAACAAATATGAAAGAATATGAAGGTAGGGTTAGTATATGATGTGTTAAGTCAGCGTCAGCACGAAGCATAGCTCATTCATGCTTTGCTGGCGAGGCGATCGGAGTTTTTCGCGGGCCGTCGTGTCCCCAGCGTTTATAGGTAATAGAGCCGGCGTTCTTCCTACATATTTCATGAACAATAGCCACGTTTAGTGTCATCAGTGTCTTACAGTAATAATGTTGTTTGATATATACTTTACTTAGGGAGCAGTTTGTAGATCCATTATGTTCCAGCTCTCTGGGTATTAGAAATTTTCAAGTTTTCTGCCGTAATAAACTTCACTTCGCGTCGCGCCACATTTGCTGCATGATCGATTCATTGCAGCACAAACGTATGTATTTCCCAAATGTATTACGAGAGTTGTACAAAATTTAATACCTGCACTTGCCTCACGCACGAGTTGCTGATGATGTTCTAATATTTCACCAGAATGAAATAGGATGTATTAAATAGTAATACATATTTATTTCCAATTTAACATTATTTCAAACTGTTCTATACTAAAATAAGTTTGTACATATTGCAACTTTAGTTTAAATGGAACAAAGATATTTATTATAACAATGAACTTAATTATTTTTACAAAATAGTAACTTATTTATAATAAATAAACAATAATAAATAATATGATTACCTATAATACGAGAGGCCGAATTGTACAGTTTATTTTTAGATTAGCCTTATTCCTGTTTTAAATAGTTGTTATAACAATATTTAACAAGCTGACGAAACAGTCCTATAATTCAGGGCTCATTTTGAACCGGGAAGTAATATACAGGTTGTTTGGCGTAAGTCCGGCACCACGAATATTTCGTTTATTTTGACATATACAAAAAATGTTAATAAGCAAAATAAAACTAGACAAAGAGGCTCATAAGATGATCATAGCAGAAATTTTATATCACTTTCGGTTTTAACGGAAATGGGTACAACTTTAAAACTAGCATAGGGAATCGGTTTTTTTATATATTTTTTCAGAATATACATAAAATTAGCTTCACAATGGTACCAAATTATCATAGTTTTACTTTAACCATTTCAAAATGGCGACCATTTATTTTTAAGATATGTATTAATAAAATTCCATACAAAATAAAACATAGTAAGCTATGAAAACAATTTTATTATCTTATAACAAAAGAAAATAATTTACCTACATTTGTGATAGTGACAATTTCTTGTAATAATTAAATAAGATAATAAAATTGTTTTCATAGCTTGCTATGTTTTATTTTGTATGGAATTTTATTAATACATATTTTGAGAATAGATGGTTGCCATTTTGAAATGGTGAAAGTAAAACTATGATAATTTGGTATCATTGTGAAGCAAATTTTATGTACATTCTGAAAAAATATATAAAAATACCGATTCCCTATGCTAGATTTAAAGTTGTACCCATTTCCGTTAAAACCGGAAGTGATACAAAATTTCTGCTATGATCATCTTATGAGCCCCTTTGTGTAGTTTAACTTTGCTTATTAATATTTTTTTTATCTCTCAAAATAAACGAAATATTCGCGGTGTCGGACTTACGCCAAACACCCTGTATAGAAGGAGAGGACAGTCGTACTCAAACATGGTTATGAAATAATGTAGCTATAGAGAGACATACTATAAGTACAGGTTGTATATATCACTGTAATATTATAGATGTTTGGGAATATAAATACAAATAATACACAAATAAACTATTTACTTAATGTAATAATAATATATTTTTATAGAGAAAATAATACCTATAAAATATATACAGGGTAGTGAGTGACCGACACAGCCGAACATAAGACTTCAACATGTAAAATCTGATTTTCGTAATTTCCTACTTTCCTAATTTATTATTTTAAGTAAAAAAGTTTCAAATAAAGGGCATAAAATTCTGCATCTGAATCAATAAACAAAATTAATTTGCGTGTCTTGTAATGGTAAAAATTAGGTATGAGACTGTCGAAAATCACCCCAAAAATAGCTATAGCCATTTACAAATATTAACGATTGTTAAAGTATATAATTTCAATTGTTGAAAAATATTTGTACATGGCAAAAATAAATCCCCATTATTTCAATATTTTCGATTAATTATAGTAGTCATAATTCACAACAGTGAATAACATAATTTTTTATTCTGAAATTCGAATAAGTACCTTCTGTATTAGTAAATATGATTTTCTGATCAAATTTCTCTATATATTACACATAGTAGCAATTTAAAATGACGTCCAAGAAATACTAGCCAATAACATAACAGGAAAGATAAAAATTTAATATTTCTTATTTAATTAATAATAATCTTCTCAAGATGAAATTTTGATTTTATAAATGGTTTTATGCTTAATTGAGATAACAGTTTCATTCTTCGTTCTACGTTTTGAAGCACTACTAAAACTATTTTTTTACTAATATTACTTCTATTTGGGAACACTAGCACAAAACTCTTTTCTACAATCATATTTGAGTCTGTACAAAAAAACCCATGAACCTAACCGCACCCATTTAAAAAATTGTTTATTTAAAGGTTTCATTCGTTTGTTTAGACATTTTTTTCATTTGTTTCATTTTGGGCGTGGAATTCACATGATCCGCACTCATTTAAAATCAACTATAGATATATTTATTTGTAGAAAGAAAATAGATATTATGAATCACTAAAGTCCATAGTTACAAAAATTATATTACATTAACATTGTTCCTCGTAGTGATTATTTGTAAGTTTTACAATTGGACAATTTATTTCTAAGAACGTGATTTTTCAGCTTTTCAAATTGCAAGTCAAATAGTGGAGGAGTGCCCTATTGGAGCACTTTAACAAATCTTGAGTTGAAACGGTCACATGGGACTGTCCATTGTCCTGCAAGAATCACATTTCTTCCGGAAGGTCTTTAATCACTTTTTCATGAAGAAGTCGTGGTAATTGATGTCACGTAGTAATTGCACCAGAAAAGAGCTTTATTAGACTGGGACTGATAAATTCACCTTATTTTCGCATACATGCTAAATGAAGAAATGTACGCAACCCAAGATAGTATAAAGAGGTTTATTTGTGTAAGTATATTTAATGATTTATACACACTTAAAAAATCTGATGTGGTCACCACAACACATCCCGCCATTAAATTTTTGTTAATTAAAATACATACTTACATATTTACTAATGCTGATAATAATTTCCTTTGCATGATATAACTATTGTTCCAATTTATTATATGTATTATCTCCAGCAGCGCCGTGCGGTTGTATTTTGGCGCATGGAGCACATAATATTCAATTTGGCGCCCTATGCAGGGCCGCTCCATGCGGGTGGTCAGGTTGGGCCCCGCACGAAGGTGCCTGATCATGAGGGGCGCCATTTCATGACAGTAAATAATAATAATATATTTTTGCAAACTATTCTTATTCGTAAAGAAAAAAATGCCTATACAACTTCCATAGTAAGGTGATAGACGTGAACAATATTTTTTATTAATTTGTTTGAATTAAAGCTCTAATTAAGTTTAAGTAAAATAATTATCCAACCAAACGGATATTTTTCTAGCATTATTATATTCAAATAATAATTGTGAAGCTGTTGATTACAACAATGAATATTTTGGGTAAAGCTCATTAATATTGATTACAAGAATGAATCTAACAATGAATTTATTAAAAATAAAAAAAATAAAATGAATATCCTGCTAAACGGATAATTTTCTGATCTTGTTATAACTGTAAAATTGTTGATTACAAACAATTTTAATTACAAGAATGAATCAAAGAATATTTCAATATTTTAAATCTAGTATTCTTCGTAGAATCAAAAATATAGTTTAAAATTTAAAGAGTGTGTTAATTTGCAAATTATACATTATGGGGGGAGGGAGAGGGGGCGCTGAAATATAACTTTTCACAAAGGCGCCTTTTACCCACGAAGTGGCACTGACCCTAAGAACCATATTTATTTCTAAAAGAGTGAATTTTTCATTCTTTGGGTTTCAATACAGAAGAATATAGTGTGCGCCTTTTAACAAAAGGCGGCTGGAGCGATTACTCCTTTGCTCCATATCACCGCACGGCCCTGATCTCCAGAATCTTACCATAATTTTAAATTATAATGTGACATTCATTTCTTTCCAATTATACACATATGAAAATTAATTTATTTATTAGATATTTTATAAATTTAAATTTTAACATTTTTATCTTAAAATACTACCATTATTAATTTGAAATGATTAATTTATAGAGATATATTTATCTTTAAAGCACAGACTCCAGGATTTGAAAATAAATTATTTTATAGTTTTTTAAATAACTAGAAAAAGTATTAATGCAAATCTGTAGAATATTTAATAATCTTTATTTTTTATAATAACATAAATCGCGATAAAATGTATTTGTAACTGTTTTGAGCTTCAAGTAAAGTGCAATTTACACCAAAATCAAATGGTTTCTTTCCATATTAGAATAAGTTATAAATACAAGGTTTCAAAATTTTCTGAATGATAATATTTGAGTTAGAGCGTAAAGAGGATCCGCCTACACGTACACACACACACACACATACACACACACATATACACACACATAGACATACACACCCACAGACATCATTGTGAAAATGTTAAAATCTGATTCTAGGGACCTTAAAATATGCTCTTTTACCAAAATCCACTATATGCGATTTTTAGCACGATCCCTATACAGTAAAATTTTTGAAAGATGTCCGATCAAGGTAATTTGTATCATAAACGAATTAACAAATTGACATACATTTATCTCCCTCATTTACAAAGGCTATAAGCGTGTGCGAAAAAGTTACGACATTCCATTTTAAAACGATGCTCGTTGTTGATAATACTTTCGCTGTAACGTAAGTTTATTTATTAATTCAGATACATTACCCTGATTCATAGCCGTACGATTAACGTTATTTTCTGTCAGTGTCACTGACATTGACACTGTCAGTAATCTAATCAGTATCTTATTTTTCACATATTTGGTTTTACATTTACTGATAAACTTACCAGTTGACTTATTTTTGAATTTTGAATGCCTTTATTGTGACATATTTTTATAATAATAAAATAGTAGTAGTATCTTATGTACCCTCATAAGAACTAAGCAAACGACACTACTCTGTATTTGTCAGAATGGGCGAAACAAAAATCTTAATCCATACAATTCGTAGATGACCTTGATCGGACATCTTTCAAAATTTTTACTGTACCTCTCTAACTAAGAGTAGTGGGAGTTAAAAATAAATGAGTTCAATTAATTTAATAAATTGAATTTAACAATTTAAATATTAATTTTAGTTACACCACTTTGTATTTACATTCTACAATGACATATTAAATCCACAATTGTTGCAGTTTAAATTTCATTCATGAACTATAATAATGAAGTTTCTGTGTTGAGTTTGAGCAAGTCTTGCTAAAATGTACTTATTTATTCATATGCAGTCCGTCGTTCTAGGTTAAGACAATTTGTTACATCTTTAGTGGATTTAATGTGAACACTAAGGAAACTAGACGTATATAGTATTAAGTGTTGGAACTTGTAAGATATGACAAAATAGTCTCAGAGGCAAATGACTGTACTACACGTTATTTCCGGAACTAGCTAAGTTACGAAACTTTGAATGTTATTACTGAGTACACAATTTACGTAGCTAAATTTGGTTTAGAATTATGAACACTTGCACAGGATGTTTAAGTTTCATAGAAACTACTAATTTTTACTAGCGTTTTGCAACTGTATTGTTGTCAAAGGACATGATATATGTTATATGACTTCAAACAAAATAAAAGGGTTTACAACTATTGAATTACAACTACGTTATGTAGCCAACTTCAAATACATTATGCTAGTCATATTAAACTAGTGGAATATGAAATATTCATATTCCAAAGGACGATTCTATTGCATTATTGATACTTTTGTAAACTTCTGTAGGTAAATATTGATTGATAAATTTAAAATATACTCTTAATTCAGAATTCAGCTAATTAATAAAGAAATCAGTTACTCATGTTAACATGTGACATTAATATTTGACATTTAACATACCATTGCAGTCGGTGACATAATCAAACAAAATATATTTATTATAGGAGTACACGGTGGAGACCGTGTCAGTCTACCAGCCGAATATAGGACTTTAACATGTAAAATCAGATTTTCGTAATTTACTGCTTCTTTAATTATTTTAGGTAAACACCTTTAGGTAAGGAAGGTATTGTCTGATCAAAAAATTCAATGATGAGTTTTTAGTGAATAAGCATGCTTTAGGATCCCTATAATACGATTTTACCATTTTTACGATGATGTCTGTATTTATGTATGTATGTATGTGTGTGTGTCTGTGCGTCCTCTTGTGTGTGACGAAAGTTTCGGATCGCATAACTTCAATACCACGATTCCAAAAAATTATAATTTTTTCGTATTCCTCAAGTTTACATCCAGAAGAACAAGTGTTTAGATTTTGGTTACAATTGGTGAACCGGAAGTAGCCTCATTTGAAGATTTAACACTTAAATATGATTTATTGACATTTAACGTTATAACTTAAAGAATATATTATTCTCTATACGATTTGATTGCATTTTATACTTCATATTCAATAGATATAGAGTTAAAGAATTATAAAGGTATTAAATTTCATAAATCAGCCAGCTATGCTAACCATGAAAATTGCTAATATATTAGGATAATACAAATTGACAGATGTCAGTATCAATAAAAAGTAAATGAATGTGGCAAAGATGAGGATGTAGAAATAGATGTTGGGGAAGACACGGAAAGATACGGTAAGGAAATAACTCTAGTATTACAAGTTTCCAACATTTTTGAAAATTTTTTTAGGTCTAAGAAAATATTTCAAATTTAACAATGTTATGAACATTCATCACACAACTTAGTAAGCCTTTTTGACATGTAATTGATATAAACACACCACAAAATGAGATAGAAACAGTACAAGTTAAATTCATGTTATGTATAATTTGCATTTTCCGCCATTATATTTCATAAGTTAGCAAGACAAGCGAGAAATTTGGCGCTTGGTTTGCTTGCGAGCAAAACAAGCAAATGATAGGCTAGCAAAGTCATTCAACAAATTTTACTTCCGATTGCTTGTTTTCCTGGGGCTTATTGAACGCACCTAATGAAAAGTAAATGAATGTGGCAGCGATGAGGATGTTGAGATATATGTTGGGGAAGACACGGAAAGATACGGTAAGGAATGAAAGAATAAGGGAAATAACTATAGTGTTAGAAGTTTCTAGAAAGATAGAATAGAGAGACGATTACATTGATTTGAACATGTCCTGAGGAGAAATGAAGAATATATTGGAAGAAGAATGAATAGCTTAGTAATAGAAGATTGGAGAAACAGAGGAAGAGCAAAGATAAGATGGAAGGACTGTATTTCGGAAGACTTGATCGAAAAGGAACTGAATGAGAACGACACGCAAAACAGAAATGAGTGGAAGAAGAAAATAGAAAAAAGCGAACCCTAACGATTGAGAAAAGCTAAAGAAGAAGAATATGGAAGTGTCAATTGCAATTTGCATAGTTTGTTTATGAAATAATTTTACTGGAAATTTAGAATCTTTTGCAAGTAATTTACGTATGGAATTTATACATAATACACAGGATTGACGGAAGGTATGGTACTGGCCACAACAGATTTTTTTAAATGGAACCCATGTTTGATTTTTATTTTTAAAAAATACAGTGAACCCGATATAACGAAACTATATTTAATTCTACAAAATTGAAACTTAAAAACTTTGAGATTAAATATTAACAACAGCCAGAGCATAAATTTATATATTAATTATAAGGTTTATTTTTATATCACATCTCCTGATTATGAAATAATAACACATTTGTTTTAAATGTACTCCCACCCCTAACACGCAATATTGCAACTTAATATGCGGAGCAAACCAAATAGTACAAGCAAAGCAGCGAGAACAACAGGTGAAAATGTGTTTGCAGGCATTATATGTCAGACTCGGTTTTCAGATCTTGTAATTTAATTTAATAATAACTCATTAATAAACTAATCTGCATACTCGCAACCACTATAATCCTATTTAGCTATAAACAACTTATCTTGTGGCCTATTTTCCGTGCTTCTCTTTTATTTTGTTTCTAATTTCGACGCATTAATCATTTATAAACGCAAACTTGGTCACATAAAGCAATTACTGGCTTTAGGGCAGGCAAACTTTTGTTATTCAAATGAAATATGAAACATTGAGCGATATATTTTTTTTTTGTAAGTAGATACATATCGCATTTGTGCACCTATTTGAATGTAGATTTAGATGTATAGTGATAGTATATTATTCAATGAGCATATAATGTATGCTATTACTCATGAGGTGACGTTTGCATGACAAGCCGGAAAGCGAGTGATGTAAACATTCGATTGAGTAATAGCCATTACGTGCGAATAGAATACTATACTTTATCCATTGTTAAATAATAACATTCTGTACTATTATAAAATCAAAAATAACCTATTAAATTTTAAAAAATTGTTTGTTTACAAACATAAACATAGCGTTGATCGCTAGGTCTTTGTTGTAACAAAATTATAAAGTGATTTGACATTAAGCAGAGAATTTTAACCGACTATTCAGCTACATTTTAAACTTAAGAAGATAATGAAACTATGAAAAATGAGAAAACTAGTGTAATTTTGATTTTTTATGTAGAAAAATTACTTATTAAATAGTATATTAAAAAAAAAAAAATTACAATGATCCGTATTGTAATACGAGTACAGTTTGTGTAATCGAGTCGTAGGCGAGTTACGCAAATTACGAGTATTACAAATGTACATTGTAATACATGTTTTCATACTATTTTTCCTATTTCGCATTAATTTACTTTTATTTCAAAATTATTATTGAACAAAATATTAAAATATCAAAGCTGGTAACACAGACAGTTTCAATAAACATTTGATATTTAATTTATTTTGACTTACAAGTTAGGTTAGAGTTACTATTTATATTTATTATGATATGAACCTACAAATATATACTTCGAATTTTAGTTATATGCTTTACTGTTTGATGTAAATATTTTACTATAAAAATATAGTTTCTGTAATTTTCCATGAATGATGAAAGGTAATGACAACTAAAATGAAAGATATCTATTTGGCACTTATACTAAGTTAGTAACTTCATAATTTAAAGGATTCCCAATAACATTTGTAATATATTATTCATTGTAGCACTGTTTTGTGTACGCGAAATAGGAAAAGTAATTTGTTTGTACTCTTTGAAAGGTAAGATTTGAATTTGACATAACGTTAGTTTTCAAGTGATTTGTCATTTAACAGATAATCTGTAAACCAATTGTTCTACTACTGTTTAAGTTTAAGAAGAAAATAAAAGTATGACAAATGACAAAACTAGTATAGTTCTGGCTTTTTATGTGGAAATAATTACTCCTTAATAGTTATTTATATATTAAGGGCGAATAATATAGATTCTGACCCGAGGCGCAATATTTAAAGCCCACGACGCGAAACGGAGGGCCAGGAATATTTCGCCCGTAATACATACAATGTTTTTTGCATAAAAATAACGTTTCAAATCAAATTAGAATCATAGTCGGCCGTTCTTTTAATTATAATATTTGCACATATTAGTGGAAATGGAAGACATTGAAAATTCTGCGAAATGAGCAGTGCAAGATTTACTTCCCCAGAAGTCCCCAATTTTAAATGAAAAGGCCTATAAAGAATTTTAAAATGATGCGATCAGAGAAATGTTAATTATACAGAAAGTGTACTTTTAGCATATTTTGCTGAAAGATCGGAAACTTGTAAACATTCTACTTTATGGAGTCACTATTATTTGTTAAGGGCAAGTCTCGCAATTAATAAGAACATTATCATGAATACATTTCCAAAACTAATTGCATTTTTGACAGGGACTAAGAACGAAATGAAAACGAAATAACGAAATAAATCGAAATTTTTATAAGAACGAAAACGGAAACGCAATATATTTTTTTCGTTCATGATTGAAAACGAAATAATTTATATCGGTTACCGGTTTTAACCGTTATTTTATTTAATATTTTATTTTATTTACAGCAAATATTTTACAGGCAAATATTATTGAATTTTCAGATATTTGATTTGCAAACAAGCAGATTTTCAAAGTAGCTCTCCAGTAGCTTACTCTGTTCCTGTTACGTGTTAGGTTAAACGGTATATTTGTAGTTTCATCTATTGAACACTGACTGCGATAATTTTCATTTGGACACACTGTCGGTATGCGTTTTATTAGTTATGTTAAGTACTTATATAAGAGAACTAACATAAAGGAAGATTTGCTTGAAAACATACTATTAGTTAAGTGAAATAAAATGTAATTAATTTTTTATTCTTTATCGTAAAAAAATCAGGCCATAGCATAAGCTATTCTTCTTATTTTTATATATGTATTATCTTTCCTTTATATGTATGTTTTATTTTCACGTTTAATAAAAAAAAACTTATTATATTATATTTTCATCAATTGTTACTCATTAATAATTATAACCGGTATTAACCGGTATTTAACTACTGTGAACGAAAACAAAAACGAAAATATTTATGTGGGAACATTAAGAACGGAAACAAAAAATTTCGGTTTCGTTCGGATAAGAACTGAACGAAATATTTTTCGTTTTTAGTCCCTGATTTTTGAAAAGAAATTCTAATTCAAACCGAAGAAATCTAATATTGTTTGTAGAGAGGATATAAATAAGTTTATAAAAGAAGCACCAGATGGAACATATTATTTAATGATCAAAGTAAGAATTTAATTTGTTACATTTTTTCGTTTTCTAATATATATATTGTTTAAAGGTAGCTTTAATTCTGGGAGTGACAGGAGCATGTCGAAGGGAGTAATTATGCATGTTACTTCAGGCATAGAAGATGCAGGAAACGTTTTAATAATAAAATTAAGAGAAACAAAAACAAACACCAACTCTGCAAATAATAAAATTGAAATCGCCAAAAAAGTGTTACTAACTGAAACTGAATGTTGCAAGAGTGGCGGTCACACGAAATGTGATTTCCGCGGAGGGTATTAAAATTGAGAATTGTATTGTAACGTTTTTATTTATATGGGTGAAGTGTAAAACACAGACAAATATTATTAACTACTTAAACACTACAATTATTTACCTATACAATATTTATATTACTACACTTATTTATATAACTACATTTATTTATGTTAATGTATATTTATATCACCAAGTTCATTGCTCGTTGCTTATATATATCAGACTATCTCTCCGCTTTCTTTCGGCATATCATTCTAGAACCCTCTGAAGCGACAGTGACCTGTATACTAAATAATGAGGTCACGGCGTAATTAACCTCTAGCTAGTGCGTCGCCGGGCATTGCGTCATTGCTCTGGTACATTTTTTCATTGGCGGCGTTGTATACTCTTCTCTCAGGGGCGCACGTCACAGTATTAATATTTGTAATATAACATTAAATATTAATAAAATGTAATGTATTATGTTTATTGTATTTATTGTTTATTGTTGACCGCGCGGAAAAGTAGTCGAGCGGAAAAGTGCACTTTTCGGCTTTAGGGCTAGAAAGAGTATCATTATAAACAGAGTCAATAAAGTGACATTTACGCCCGGTTTGCGCAAAAAAGTAATTTTGTTTGTAATCTTTGAAAGGTAGGATTTGAATTTGACATAATGGTTGAATAATATTATTTCATTGAACTGTCAATATTATTCAGTAACGATGGACATTAATTGATAAAAAAACGGTTGAATTATGGGAATATTATTTGATAGTCGCGGCTCACCGAGTCGCAGCTCTCATTGTCATATTGCCGTTTAGGTTTCAACCACTGCTACCTTTATTTAAGACCAATAATAATTCTACAAAAACTGTTAACACACAAATAAAAAGTAATATACCCGGGATACAGTTTTAATTTGTAAGTTAAGTTGATAGAATATTTATTTGGTAATTTAGTAGCCACATCGATCGCATCAGATATTTTTAACAAATGACATTATATTAACCTGTTCTCTTTTCCTGGAGATACATTGAGCCATATTATTCTATCGCCATCGTAAAGAAGTTGGAAACAAATCTCTTCGTTCCAAAGAAAAAGGGTCGATACTACTAGCTGACCCACTCAAGTTTCGAAGCTTCGGAGAGATAGAAATAAGATAGTGTTTCTACATTTGTTCGACTTTTAACACTTTCGTTGATAAAAATGAAATGTTCAAGACGTATACATGCAAGATTATTCCAATCAAGATTAAAAGTTGATATCTTTGATAAATTTATGTACCTAACCTAACACTCGCTGCTTTTGAACTAAGAATAGTAAATTCAAGAATCAGATTTACAATGTATGTATAGATGACATAGATATTTACAATAAATTTAAATAAATTCACTCATAAGAAGAGGACCACGCTAGAATAATTGACTATTAGCAAATCAGGTAGATCGTGCAAAATAAAACTTGCAATATTATTTTAAAGAGTCATGTATCTGCCCTTTGATATTAAGTTGCGATAAATAAGGTACTTAGAACTTACTTATTAATTAGGTGTTATCCGACGACGAAATATAACTAGACAAACCTTTATTTGTTTGTTTTGATTTTGGCTGGCCAGGCAGACACAACTAGAAATAGAGAATATGTTTAGTCTCGTTTGAGCATTGCTCACTAGAGGCGCAAGTGTTCTTAATAATATATTCTTTGGAAATAAAAAAATAAAACTACTAAATTATGATTAAAACCAACAGACAAATTACAATCCAACATATTTTAAGTCGATTAATTCAGTACCTCTCTACCTTAGTAAATAAGGTATCGGAATAAAAAAAAATCTGATGTGGCCAGCACAATACTTTCCGTCAATCCTGTGTATTATGTACAAATTCCATACATAAATTTTCTTGCAAAAGATTCTAAATTTTTGGTATTTTATGATTCCCTTTCTCGGCAACGGAATTCCATACTCCTGATAACAAACAAATCACATGAAATAAGAAAATCATGAAATTTTGAATGAAAAATTATGACACTTGTCAGTTATGGACATAATTAATTGCTGTCATTTTGATACGGGTCCCCGTATCTGCTTGCCAAAGGCAGCAAAGTCATGTCACTGCACGCGCCCTATACATAATTTTTTTGCAAAAGATCCTATATTTCCAGTAAAGTTATTTCATAAACAAACTATGCAAATTGCACTTGACACTGACATCTTCTTCTTCTTTAGTTTTCCCATTCGTTAGGGGGTCGCTATTTATTATTTTCTTCTTCCACTAATTTTTGTTTTGCGTGTCGTCCTCATTCAGTTCCTTTTCTCTCAAGTCTTCTGCAATACAGTCTTTTCATCTTATATTTGGGATTCCTATGTTTCTTTCACCTTCTATTAATTTATTCATCTCTCCTCATGACATGTTCAAACCAATGTAATCGTCTCTATTATATCTAAAAACTTCTAACACTAGAATTACTTCCCTTATTTTTTCATTCAATTACTTGCTTTATATTGACACTGACATCTGTCAATTTGAATTACCTGAATATATTAGCAGTTTCCATGGTTATGTTAGCATAGCTGGCTGAATTATGAAATTTATACGAATTTTTTATCTTTATTATTCTTTAACTCTATATCTGTTGAATATGAAATATAAAATGCAATCAAATCGTATAGAGAATAATATATTCTTTAAGTTATAATAACATTTAACTGAGTTTTTCAAGAAAAACTGTTAAAATCTTCAAATGAGGGTACTTCCGGTTGACCAATTATAACCAAAATCTAATCAAGTCTGCATATGATTGTAAGGAAATATCTAAATATAAAGAAAAGATATAATTGGATTTTTTTGTGTGTACAGTGTACAAGTAATGTTAAACACAATACTTATATATCCCACAATGGAAAAAGCGAGAGGTATTGTGTTGGACATAAGAGATTTTTGTTCAAAAGTTGTAGCAGCTGACTAAATTTATATTCCGTTTTTCGTCGTACTTATACGCCAAAAGATTCGTGTATAGATGTATGAACATAGGGAAACCCCAACACCTTATTAAAACGTCGTTATTTACAAAAAATCTCACTATACAATTATCCATGGAAAGATCCAAAACCTCCCTTAGAGATTTAGAATAGATGGAAGGCAAAAAACATCGCAACAAATAAAAGTTAATCCTCAAGAAAATATTCCAGCTTTCTTTGGAGACAATTTCACTTAAAACAAATTACATTAATTCGAGAAAATAAATAATTCGAAAATTAATGAATCCCTGAGAAGCTCCGTGAAGCGCTGAATATTTCATCCCCTAACTCAACCTAAAATTAGTCATTAAACCTCAAATTCAAAAGCTGCTGAATATGTACCAGTTTAACAATTCATGAAAATTTATGTGATTGAATATGGAAGTCTTTATATAAAATGTTAAATATTAGACTAAGTACCGCTGAAAACTTTCACTAAGTCCGTGAGCTTAAAAGCTTTGTGTGGAAACTTAAGTTAAGCTTTTCTAATAAGATATTCCAGAAACGTCCGGAGTAGGTTAGCAACATAATCGGATATGAACGCGGGTAGTAGAGGGACGAGGTATTCGGAACTGATATGCTATGCAGTTACTGCACCACCATCAGGGCCGCATTTACGCCTCTAAAGGCTTTAGGTACAGTGTTCTTCTGAGATCCCATTTTTTATTTTTCTATTAATTACAACAAAGAAATTTTGCGAAGAATTAAATGCTTATGTTTTACTATAATAGTAGGACGAAAAGTGAATCTTTAAGGTATGAGCAAGTTGTAATTACTAGTTGTCTGAGGTACAAACTTAATTGTGTCATACTAGTGTCTAGTCTGCCTGAGGCAGGTGCGAACGGTGCAGCCGCACTAGGCCCCACGCTTCAAAGGGCCCAGCGATTTGTGAACAATTCATATTTATTTACTTCTGAACTTTTAAAAATATTAAGACACAAGTTATATCTTAGAGCTCTTCATTTTATAGAAAGATTTGATTACAACAATAAAATTATTGATTACAATAAAGAAAATTTGATTACAATAATGAAAATGAACAAAAACATACATAATTATAATTTTAGTTTTCAATTTTTGACGTTCTTCTTACTTCCTAGAAAATGTCTAGGCTATTTTAATGCTTTGGTGGTCATTCAATTACAAAACATGTAACATAAATAATTGAAAATAGCGACAAATATTGTTCTAGTTACAACATATTTTTTATTATATGAGAAATAAGGGAAACTATAACCTATATATAAGAGTATATTAATTAGAAATATTTTAGCTGAATGGGAATAGAGTTTTTAAAAAAGCCGGCTTATATTTGATTGACATTTTTATTTTCAAAAGCCTCGCGATAAAATCTTGCACATGGCCCCGCAAAAGATCAAGCCGGCCCTGGCAATATAAGTTTTGTATAAGTAGGCTATGTTGCAAATGTTAGCAAAATTTTGACAGATTGAAATTTATTTTTTCTGGTTTCGTTAACATTCTTATTCGCTAATTGATGAAAATACATTCCTCGAGATATTTTGGTTAAATCTGCTGAGGCGAAGAACAATTTAATGCCGCATAAATAAAAGATTTTATGTAAAATGTAAAAAGCAGACATATTTACTTTAATTATTGTTGTACCCACTTATACACCCTTTACATAGGTCAATTTTCTTTAATTCGCTTATTTTTCAATTTTTTTTATAAGTTTTATAGCATAAACTTATTTATTGGTCTAGATTGTAGAAAAGATCACTTCACTTTTTATTGATATTACCCTAATAATTTAGCTTTCAAATTTAATAGAAAAATATAAATAAACAAAACAAATACCTGTCCTGCCTCACTGATATTTTTCTTATATTGCAAACAATAACCGTAAAATTGTTGATTACAAGAATGAATCTAATAATGCAAATGATATTACATCAATAATTTTGCAATGAATCAAAAATAAACCTTATAGCGTGGATTTTTTTCTAGTTTTCAACTGTGGCCCCTTGAGCGTAAACTTAAATGCGGCCCTGACCACCACTATCGCCTATCGCTCAGGTGCATGTATATTAGTGGTGTGAACACGTTAAGTGTCTTATGCAGTGTTATGTATGTGGCGAACGTGAGTGTATTTGTATGTTTGTGTGAAACCCCTACGGGTCCGGGAATGTACAAGACAGGTAGTTAATTGCCTGTAAATATCATAGCCTGTCTAGATGGTGATTAAATCAGTTTATTGATTGCTCCTTTACAGTTTATCCTTTCACCTTTACAAGCTTAGTCAATAATCGTGCTTGCTCTAGCCATCTAAACCTCTATTCAACACAATAAAATAAACATTAATGTAATCAACTGCAATATGTTGTTCCTGATTAAACATTAAACATTAATTTGCATTTAATATTGTCTGTACAAATAAATGATAAGAGTACTCGATAAATAGAAACGATTTAATATAGCCATATAAAAATAAAAACGCCAACTCATTTTATAACACATTCTCCGAAACGACGAATAGCTTACGACACGGCCATATTGTAATATAAGTGGATTTGTACGCTTGCAATTTCTCTAACATTATTTTTAATAAGCTAATCTAATCTAATTTTTTTTTCAATTTGCAAAATTAAAAAAAAACAGTAACAATTTTATTTTATTTTTAAACGTAAATTACTCGTTTTGGAAACCGCTGATACAATTTTTTTGCCGATATCACCAATTTTCTTATTCAAAATGGCACAATTTAACCAACCTTGTGCCTATTGAAATAAAAAAAAATCTGTTGTGGCCAGCACAATACCTCTCGCCACTTTAATTTTTGGTTACATAAGTATTGTATTTAACATTTCTTTTATTCTGTACTCTACACTAAAAATTGTACTTATACCTACTTTTTATATTTAGATTTTTTAATTTAAAATTCATTCTATATAAGCAGATATGGGAGCCCGTGTCAGAATGATAGCTAGGAATTATGTATGTAGATTTCAAATGTCATAATTTTTCATTAAAAATTTCAAGATTTTCTGATTTCAAGTGATTAATTTGTCACCAGGAATGTGGAATTTATTTGTCGATGAAAACTATATGGAATTGGAAAATTATGAAATTTGCAAAGGAAAATTATAATATTATACATCTATGTAGCTGTTTTTCAGATAGAGAATTTAATATTCTTTAATACTTGCAAAAACAAAATTTTTCAAATATATATTACCATATATTACCAAAACCTTTTCAACTCTTCCCAGCAATGTCCGATTGAGAAATATGTATTTAAACAGACATTAATTATTATCTTTTTTGAGAAATCGTTCTATCAACATCCACACACACACGCACACACATATACACACGCACGCACACACACACACACACACAGAAGTCATCGTAAAATGTTAAAATCGGATTGTAGGGACCTTAAAACGTGCTTATTCATTAAAATCTGGATATGTGACTTTTAGCATGTATCCAATACCTTTCTTAGCGAGAAGTAAAAAGTTACCAATAGTGAGCAAGCTTATAGAAACCTCCTACATATTTCGCTGATAACATGGCTGGGTTCAAGCAGTGTCCCAGTGTTTCAAAATAATTGAAGTTATTGGCCTTAATCCGAAATAACCACAATTTTAAAATTCGTGATTATATTGCAATCATTAACTGTTTTTAACCTTAAACACATGTACTGAAAATGCTAAATCAGTCAACCAATTCTCATTTTATAATTCAGGTAGGTATATGTTTTCCTTTTGAATCTACTATAAAACGCTTTATATCATCTTTCAAATAATAGAAACGTTTATGCGATTTGATTTTGTGAGCCAAATCACATACGAGCCGCGGATTAAGACACTCGTGCCCTAGAGGATTTCGAACCTGGAACCTGTGGTATATGAAGTGATATACGTATAGCTACCAGCTACGCTAGTTAGTAAGACGTCATTATCGTAACAGCCACATTTCTACTTTAAAGTAATAAGCAAAAATTATAATTCTGAAAAAGAGTGATTACATATAATTTTTCTGCATATAAATCATAATTTCCTATTAGCAAATAGGTAATTCGTTATACTTATGTATTTTTTGTTTAGTTTTGTGTTGAAAGCATTCATAATTCAATCGATTGTTCGTTCGGGAATAATGATTAATGTTAGAATGTGTTGATGCATTTAAATATTATTTTTTGTTGAATTTACGATGATGATTTTTCAATATCAGGATGATTTATGGATAGATTGTAAAGTTTTGAAATTAAATATAAATTATGAATGTGAATATTTATCTACGTGTATGCAATAAAAGTGATAAATTATGAAGTAATTTTATTATATAATTGATTTATCTGTAGAACAATATATTTTTTGACATTAAATTTAATGGATTTTTCTACACTGTATGCTATAAAAAATTAATTTAATTTTTACATCAATTCATAATTATTTTAAAAAATGAAGTCTGTAAAAAATTAATTTAGGTAATAATATACATATGTACTATACTCTATAGACGAATTCAGGCAATCCCCAAAATATTTGCTTAAAAATACTTTTAAAAATCCGAAAATGCCCAAACCCGAATTTTTCTATTCGCTTTATCAGAATTGAAGCAAATATACTTTGTCCGCGATGTCGTGACCGATAAGTCATCAAAAATGTTCGTATGGATTAAAATTTTAATGGGAGGGGGGGATATTTCATGACGACCATTGTTTTAGAATCAACGATCTGTTTACATTATTATGATTCTTCGAAAAATACTAGATTTAAAATATTGATGATATTGCCTTTGTTAGATTCATTCTTGTAATCAATATAATTAGATTATAATCAAAATCGTTTGTTGTAATCAACAATTTTACAGTTATAACTTGCAATATAACAATGCCAGAAAATTATTCGTTTAGCAGAATATTTATTTTACTTTTTTCTACTAAATTCATTGTTGGATTTATTTTTGTAATCAATATTTTTGAGCTATAATCAAAATATTCTTTGTTGTAATCAACACCTTCACAATATTATTATTTCAATATAACAATGCTAGAAAAATATCGGTTTGGTAGGATAATAAAGTTTTAAAAATAAACCCAGTTTGCAAAAAATTACTATTATTTTTATACACCGTCTTGAAATGGAGCCCCCATGGTCAATCTACCCACCTGCACGGAGCGGCCTTGACTATAATTGAGATTAATTCTCTGTTGTGCAGAGTACCTAATAAATAAGTTATTTATGAATTTCAAATTGACATCTATTTGTTTGTTTTCTATCTTTTCTATATTTTGTGTTAATATAAGTATTATTTATTTATTTTATTTTTGAAATTAAATATGAAACCGTAGTTTCGTTCAAAATATAACCTAAAATTAATACTGAAATGACAGATTGATGTTCGACATTTCCGTCCGTGAAGTGATCTATCTTTTTTCTTTTCAAGTAGTGGAAAAGAGATGGACATATTAGACACTCGTAACATTAACCAACGATTGAACGAGCGTGTATGTGACAAAGGCAGATTATACATATAACTGTTAATCATTAGTTGGGAAACTAATGACGTACCGGTACCGGTCACCACATCGTGGCCAAAGTATATAGTCGCGGTGAATTAATATGGACTGATGCTTAACTTTTTCTCTTCTCCGCAACCTGTCCCTTGCCACTCCGTGTTGCCGTTTCTTCAAAACATATTTATTTGACGTCAACCAGTGCCACTACGTGGATAAAAGACGCCTTTGTACAAAGTTATATTTCAGCCCCTATACTATACACTATACTTCTGATTCCCCGAAAAATGCTAGATTTAAAATATAGATCAAATTTCCTTTGTTAGATTCATTCTTGTAATCAATATTACTAAAATAGTTTGTTGTAATCAATAATTTTACAGTTAACAATGCCAGATAATTATCCGTTTGACAGGATCTTTCTTTTACTTCTTTCTACTAAATTTGCATAGTAAATCAAAGTAATTCAATACCGGCAGAAACAAAAAATAAAATTATCTCCCTAAGATTTCAGAATTGTAAATCTAAATCATAAGCATTTAATTTTTCGCAAAATGCTAGTATTTAAATAATGAATTCAATATTCATTGTCAGTTATTATTTCAATATAACAACGCTAGAAATATATCCTTTTGGTAGAATAATTATTACGAGTACTTATAACTTATAAAATTATATCTAATGCAAACAAATTAAAAAATATATTGTATATTAATTTTTTCTTTACAAATAAGATCATTTTATAAAAATTTACTATTATTTGTCTTGAAATGGCGCCCCTTATGGTCAAGAGCCTTTGTGCGGGGTACAACCTGCCTACACGCACCTCACCGCTTTGCGTCGTGTTTCAAACTGCCTTCTCGCAAAATAAAATGTCACTTTTAACACATACCTATCATAAATAATTATTTCTACTACCATTTGAAAAAAATCTTTATTGCAATTGGATCCTATACCAGTTCTTTTAAAAAAATCTGGAAGTGCAGGACGAACTAAATTTTTTAGTGACTTAAAACTTTTACGTAATAAATAAGATATGAATTTTTAAAGTTCAGAATTTAGAGTATGACGTAACTGGTCCTCACAAGAACTGTTAGTTATAGAAGGTACAAATTTTTATGTTCGCATAGCTGAAATATTTTCATATATAAACTTACACGTTATATTCACGAATAAATTATTATTAAGCATAAATAACATAAATAAGTATTTTTTCCCTAATAAATTATAGAAAATTTAAACAGTTTGACCATATTTTGACAATATTGTGATACAAACTATGGCGGCGGATGGCGCTAGTGTTTGTTTATAAATGAATTCACGGTAGGCGGGCATAACAGTCTCGCTTTTACAACCAGGCAACCAATCAAATTGCACAAATATGATACATCATGGGAAAAAGAAATTATTGGATATCAGTGAAGAAGTTTTGCAGCCATAATACATCATCCTAATTATTAATCGACAAGATTATCATTTATTATTACTTTATTATAAATTCATATATTATTAAATTATTACCTTTTTTACTACCATAAATAATAAAAATTTCCTTAATAATCTATTATTTTATTAGATATTAAAGAACTTTTACGTATGATTAAGTAATAGGCAGTAAATTTTAGAGTAGATCTACTTGGTGCAATTATAGATATTTTATAATGCGCTCGTAAAAGGATTCATGGCACTAGGCGAAAATTTATAGTTTGAAAATCAGAAAAGAAAAGAGGTGAAAGAAAAGATCAGTAGCTTCCGTTTGCAAGGAACGAGTCTGTGTCGGTAGTACGTAGCAAGTACCTTTGCCTCTGCAGGAGAAGCGAGCAGATTAGGACGAATAAACGAGAAAGAGCGCGCCATCATAAAATCTTAGTGAAGTAATTTTCAAACTGTAGCGTGACTCGGAGACAAAGTTTTGAATCAGGCCCGCAGCAAAATGTCTGTCCGGGCAAGCAACGCGGAGCAATCTACGAAATGGATCGATGAAGTGCTCGATTTATCAATGGTTATAACGAAGTTACCGAGTAGCTTAGATTTCATGTTCACTTATGACGAGCGGGTTTATTGGTAAAGTTTGGTTAGCTAGCAGCTGTTCCTTCCGCGCCTAATTCTCGCCAGAAGCGTGCGGCCTACCGCCTTCTCTGTTGCTATCGCTCACTGTTTGCTTCACCGAGCTTTACTACTGGCGCGTCCTCAGTTTCATTCTTCTGTATCTCGATCATGCCGTTAATTCGTCAAATGACGCAGAAAATGAACGTGCTGTTTTCACTTTTAAAACTAAACTTTGTAATTTAAAGGGGATAAATTTATTTCAAACACTTTGTCGACTTCACAAAGTATAGATACCTTTTTGTTTGCTTTACATTACTTAAATTGCTATCTGGAAATACTTTGCAATAATAAATTGATCACTTTGGAAGCTACGTTTTATTACTTTCACAGTTATACTGCCTGACCTAAATAAAATGAATCTCTCATGACGTGGAGCGCTAAAGAAAATTATGTTTAAATTAAGGTCATGTAAAAGTATAAAAATTGGCAAATAGCAAGTACTTGCGAAGAAAACATAATTAAACTGACTTTTTCAAGTGAAAACTTTTGTATTCGCCGACCTGATATCCCTTATGAGTTTCGAGTATCAACTTTTGTTACAAACACTTTGTACTGTTCATAATTAGTTGCAATATCTTGTATGAACTTTTTTGTTTTGCGGAAAGAATAGAAGAAATTATTTGTTTATTTAATTCGGGCGTTAACAGCTTTATATACAGGGTGAGTCTGGGAAGACCCCCCGCCCTTTATTTTTACCTTCCGTCACCTTTAGGTAAGGAAGGTATTGTCTTTGGACAAAAAAATAAATGATGAGTTTTTAGTGAATAAGCATGTTTTAGGGTCCCTATAATACGATTTTACCATTTTTACGATGATGTCTGTATGTATGTGTGTATGTGTGTGTGTGTGTGTGTGTGTGTGTGTGTGTGTGTGTGTGTGTGTGTGTGTCTGTGTGTGTGTGACGAAATTTTCGGATCGCATAACTTCAATACCACGATTCCAAAAATTATATTTTTTTCGTATTCCTCAAGTTTATATGCAGAAGAACAACTGATTAGATTTTGGTTATAATTGGTGAACCGGAAGTAGCCTCATTCGAAGATTTAACAGTTAAATTTGATTTATTTACATTTAACGTTATTATAACTTAAAGAATATATTATTCTCTATACGATTTGATTGCATTTTATACTTCATATTCAATAGATATAGAGTTATAATTCAAATTGACAAATGTCAGTATCAATAAAAAGTAAATTAATGTGGCAGAGATGAGTATGTTGAAGTAGATGTTGGGGAAGACACGGAAAGATACGGTAAGAAAATAACTCTAGTGTTACAAGTTTCTAGAAAGATACAAGAAATACGATTACATTGGTTTGAACATGTCATGAGAAGATATGAAGAATTATATTGGCAGAATAATGGATAGCTTAGTAATAGGAGGTTGAAGAAACAGAGGAAGACCAAACATAAGATGGAAGGACTGTATTGCGGAAGACTTGAGAAAAAACGAACTGAAGGAGAACGACACGCAAAAATAGCGACCCCTAACGAATGGGAACAGCTAAAGAAGAAGAAGATGTCAGTGTCAAGTGCAATTTGCATAGTTTGTTTATGAAATAATTTTACTGGAAATTTAGAATCTTTTGTAAGAAAATTTATGTATGGAATTTATACATATTACACAGGATTGACGGAAGGTATTGTGCTGGCCACAACAGATTTTTTATTATTGTAATCAAGATTCCAGTAGATTCAAGTATTAGCAAATTTAGCTCATATAAAAGCTTTATTATTTTAAATATACTATGTGATGACAGATATAGGTATTATTTTATAAAGTCAGGTTTAGAAGATACAACTATCACCTTTTATTTTATTAAATAGCAATCTATAATTATTTTATGAAAATATAAACCGCCATTCTTTTGTCTTTTTAACGATGTATTAGTTTTACCTTCCGTCACCTCTAGGTAAGGAAGGTATTGTCTTTGGTCAAAAAATTCGGTGGTGAGTTTTCATTGAATAAGCACGTTGTAGGGTCTTTACAATACGATTTTACTATTTTTACTATGGTCTGTATGTGTGTGTGTGTGTGTTCGTGTGTGCGTGTGTGTGTGTGTGTATGTGTGTGTGTGTATGTGTGTGTGTGTCCCCGCCTTTTCGGACACGATATCTCCAATACTAGAATTCCAAAAATTACAATTCTTGCGTATTCCTCTTCCTCACAACCATATGCAGACCTGTTTAGATTTTGGTTATAATTGGTCAACCGGAAGTACCCTCATTTGAAGATTTTAACAGTTTTTCTTGGAAAACTCAGTTAAATGTTATTATAACTTAAAGAATATATTATTGTCTATACGATTTGATTGCATTTTATATTTGATATTCCACAGATATAGAGTTAGAATAACGATAATAAATTTTATATAAATTTCATAATTCAGCCAGCTATGCTAACTTAACCATGGAAACTGCTAATATATTCAGGTAATTCAAATTGACAGATGTCAGTATCAATAAAATGTAAATCAATGAAAGAATAAGGGAAGTAACTCTAGTGTTAGAAGTTTCTAGATATAAGAGAGACGATTACATATTGGTTTGAACATGTCATGAGGAGAGATGAATATATTAAAAGAAGGTGGAAGAAACATAAGAAGACCAAATATAAGATGAAAAGACTGTATTGTAGAAGACTTGAGAGAAAAGGAACTGAATGAGGACGATACGCAAAACAAAAATGAGTGGAAGAAGAAAATAAAAAATAGCGACCCCCTAACTAATGGGAAAAACTAAAGAAGAAGATGTCAGTGTCAAGTGCAATTTGCATAGTTTGTTAATGAAATAACTTTACTGGAAATATAGGATCTTTTGCAAGAAAATTTATGTATGGGGCGCGTGCAGTAACATGACTTTGACCCGTGTCAAAATGACAGCAATTAATTATTTCCATAACTGACAAGTGTTATAATTTTTCAATCAAAAATTCATAATTTTCTTATTTCATGTGGTTTGTTTATCAGGAGTATGGAATTCAGTTGCCGATAAAGGGAATCACATAATACCAAAAATTTATAATCTTTTGCAAGAAAATTTATGTATGGAATTTGTACATAATACACAGGATTGACGGAAGGTATTGTGCTGGCCACATCAGATTTTTTATTAATGCAATTGAAAAAATTCCAGAAAAATAAGATAATTGAGATAAACGAAAAAAAAATTTAATCAAAGGTGACTATGAGAAAATAAATAATAATAAATAGATAAATAAATAAGTAATAAGTAATTAATAATAAATAAGTAACAAACAAATGTATACTTTGTTAATATTAACATTGTTACATTTTATTTATTTTCACATAGCCACATATAAGCTATTGCTTACGCATATTGGACAAATAGAAATTAATATTTTTATACGCTGACACTTGGACCGTCATCCTTTTAAGCTCTAGTATTACAATTTCTAAGGCCTGTATCTTAAAACAGTTACCGTTTTTCCTCTTTTCAAAAATGCCATTTGAAAGCGCCACCTTCAATGGACATTCATCCTTTTTTCCTCTGTTTCTTCATATAATACTGTATGGCTTGGACACGAAATGAATGAACGCATTTGATTAAGGTCACATATCCTATTCACTTGTAATATAAATCTACATACAATATGGAACGATAAAATATTAATATACACTTTTAGTAAGCCTTTAAAGTGGTCAATTTCAGCTCGTACAACTTGAGTTCATATGGATATTTATGGAATTACAGCGAGATAAGTATCGAAACGAGGCAATGACTTCTGAAACTGAAAATCGATGAAGTATTTTTATGGAAAGCATTAAAGAAATACAAATAAATCTAAAAATAATTGTTGACAAACAACTTCTCTTGCGCAGTATTTATTTTCTCAAGAAATACATAAAATAATACATTGAGATATTTAAGTTGTAGTATTTTCAGTAGATTTACTATAATTAGATATAAATTGCCTATCTCTTAGAAGCTATTAGCAATTTTCTTTTGTTTATTGGATTATTACATATTGTTATCATTATTTGAATGACTTACGAAACATTTTACATAACCGAAGATTCTAAATCTTAAAATAATTGCGTTACAATACCTTCATTATATTGTACTACAAATTTATGAATTAAACATTAAAAGGTTTTGTTCTGTTTATGAAATACAAGTCAATTTAAGAAATTACATTTGTTCGTATTTAAGATACAGGATATTAAAAAATCTGTTGTGGCCAGCACAATACCTCTCGCCACTTCCTTTTTTTGGTTACATAAGTATAGGGCGCGAACAGTAATGTTACATTTTTGGGCTTCACAAGCAGATGTGTGGGCCCGTTTCACAATGATAATTAGTAATTATGTACATAGATGTCAAATGTTAGAATTTTTCATTAAAAATTTTAAGATTTTCTAAATTTACGTCAATTTATCACCAGGAGTTTAAAATTTACTTGTATGCCTTAGATATTTAACATTTAATTCTGCTCCACATGGAATTGGAAAATCACTAAATTTAGAATGAGAAATTTATATATAATTACTAGCTATCATTCTGACATGGGCCTCCATATCGGGTCCGTGAAGTTGGCACGTCATTGGAAGCACAAATATTCTTTTTTATATTAGTAATTAGTGCTTCGTTAGTGCTCTTTTGTGCTTCAAAAAAAATTAAAATTAATTGAACGGTTTACGAAATAATTAACATTACATGATGACGTGCCAAGTTCACACTTAGCACGTCATTAATAAAATTTCAAATTTGTTATTACTTCGTTTGTTAGTGCTGCGTTAGTGCTCTTTTGTGCTTCAAAAATTTTTGAAATTAATTGAACAGTTCACCAAATAATTAACATTATATGATGACGTGCTAACTTCACACTTAGCACGTCATTAATAAAATTTCAAATTACTTATTACATCTTTTGTTAGTGCTTCGTTAGTGCTCTTTTGTGCTTCAAAATTTTTTGAAATTAATTGAACGGTTCACGACATAATTAACATTATATGATGACGTGCCAAGTTCACACTTAGCACGTCATTAATAAAATTTCAAATTACTTATTACATCTTTTGTTAGTGCTTCGTTAGTGCTTTTTTGTGCTTCAAAATTTTTTGAAATTAATTGAACGGTTCACGAAATTATTAACATTATATGATGACGTGCTAAGTTCACACTTAGCACGTCATTAATAAAATTTCAAATTACTTATTACATCTTTTGTTAGTGCTTCGTTAGTGCTCTTTTGTGCTTTAAATTTTTTTGAAATTCATAAAGCGGTTTATGAAATAATTAAGATTATTTGATGACGTGCCAACTTCATGGCATTAATAAAATATTATACTGTTTAACACATATTTTGTTAGGGCTATGTTAGTGCTCTTTTGTGCTTTATAATTTTTTTAAATTCATAGAACAGTTCATTAAATAATTAACATAATTTTTTTTAATGGAAACAATATTTAACTTTTTACCTAAAATTGTTCACGAAATAATTAACATTATATGATGCCAACTTCACCCTTAGCACGTCATTAATAAAATAAGGAAGGTACAGAGACTATAGTCAAAATCGCAGTGATATTTGAATAAAAAGATCTGATGTGGCCAGCATATTACTTTCCGTTAATTCTTTGTATTATGTACAAATTCCATACATATACTTTCTTGCAAAAGATTCTATTTCCAGTAAAATAAACGAACTATGTAAATTGCATTTATTAGTGCATTAGCATGCATAGTATTAAGTAATGTATATATTAATGATATTTACAATTATTTCTAAGTCAATCGTTATTCCATTTACGGAATATAAAATTATTTGAAATAATTGTAGTTTATTTTCGTACCATACGTTGACTCTATTGAGAATGACCATGTTTTGTCAAACAATTTTATATTCCGTAAAAGGAAAAAGGATTGACTTAGAGATAATTATAAAGTCATTAATATATACGTTTCTTTAATACTAGTATATTCTTTCTTCTTTGTTAAAAAAATAATAACAACTAATAATTTCTACAAGTTATATTTCATAATATAAGGTTTTTCTCAGGTTGATGACGTGTGTCTTCTGCCTAATCATTTTCACTATATGAAGTATAAAATGCACAAAATTCGTAGATTCTAGAATATTCTTCAATATTATAATAACATTAAATGTCAGAAAACGATTTTAACAGTGTTTTTCCAAAAAAACAAGACTGTTAAAATCTTCAAATGAGGGTACTTCAGGTTGACCAATAATTGTAACCAAAATCCAATAAGAAAAGGAATACGAAAGAATTATAATTTTTAGAATTGTAGTGTTGAAGTTATTGTCTATGAAAAAATCGTCACACACATACACAACACACACACACACACACATTCATACACATACACACACATACATCATCGTAAAATGGTAAAATCGTATTCTAGGGACCCTAAAACGTGCTTATTGTCTAAAAACTCATCATCGAATTTTTTGACCCAAGATAATATCTTCCTTACCTAAAATGACGGTAAAAGCGTCTTTTCCGTCTGTAGAATCTATTATATTATTGAATTGCCTAATTTCCGTTCTTGGATTACACTGAAAAACAAAAAAATTGGCATTGCTGGTTTAATACTTGTACTAAGTAAATAATACTTGTGGATAAATAGATTTTTACTTACAATACAAAGTATTACAAGAATGACTAGAAATGTGCTTATGTAGCAAAGCCCAAAATATTGAACAATATTATTAATATATGCAAGAAATAGATTGAAATAAATGTTAAGAGAGATATTGGAATCATTCTAAAAATCGCTTATCCAGATTTTAGTAAATAAGAACGTTTTAAGATCCCTATAATCCGATAATAACATTTTTACGATGATGTCTGTCTGTGTGTGTGTGTGTTATTAAATTACATCCATTAATGATAAGTATTTTTAACAAAATATGGTAAATATTAAGAAATTTGGTATGGTCGTAAAGAGAATAAAAAAAACAATCTAAATTTATAAAAAACTAGTGTAGGTTGTATTTAAATTAACAAAGTTGAGATATCACTTCCGGTTATACCGGAAGTCCCAGAATTACACTTTTTATATAAAATAATCGCAGATATTGTATTGAATAAATTATGTCCTATAATCAATAAGCGTATCTGCAATAATAAGCCAGATAAATGGGTGTAACCACTTTTTCAAACACACTGTATATATATATATATATATATATATATATATATATATATATATATATATATATATATATATATACCGTGTGTCCCAGCTTTTGGTTGGCATAGGCGTTTAACATGGAAAAACAATTTTTTCTAAATAAAAAGTGTCTGGCTAACAACTAAGCTACCATATTGCATAGGATAATACTACGCCCATTTCTACATCTTATTTAATACAGATTACCTCATTATAATAGCATAATTTAACAAAATTAGCAAAAATAATTCCATATTTTCTGTATGTTGTTTTTATTACCTACTACAAACATAAATAGCTGCATGTTGTCATGGTACTGTGGTAACGTTTCGAAGTACGGATCCAAAGATTCTAAGTTCAAACCTCCACTAGGTTTAATTATTTTTTTTTTATTGGTTTAATCGCTAATAAATTTGATTTATTGGTTTTTTATTTCTTATTAATTTGTGTTATTACATTTAATTGTCTAATACATGATATCTAAACAATAATAATTTTATATTAATATGAAAAAACGAAGAAAAAAAAAATAAAAAAAAAAAATTAATCCTAGTGGAGGTTTGAACTTAGAATCTTTGGATGCGTACTTCGAAACGTTACCACTGGACCATGACAATATGCAGCTATTTATGTTTGTAGTAGGGAATAAAAACAACATACAAAAAATGTGAAACTATTTTTGCTAATTTTGCTAAATTACGCTATTATAATGAAGTAATCTGTATTAAATAAGATGTAGAAATGGGCGCAGTATTATCCTATGCAATATGGTAGCTTAGTTGTTAGCCAGACACTTTTTATTTAGAAAAAATTGTTTTTCCATGTTAAACGCCTATGCCAACCAAACGCTGGGACACACGGTATATATATATATATATATATATATATATATATATATATATATATATATATATATATATATATATATATATATACAGGGTGTTTCAGGACTAGTGTAACAAACTTTAACAGCTTATTCTTGAGATCATTTTGAGCCAAAAATGTCATATGAACATAGGTCCTATTCCTTCTAGTTACCAAACTACAAGAGGTTGAAGTTCTATAAATAACACAAAATTTTCTAATTTTTGTAATCAAGGTACTTTCGGAGAACAAGAGTTATTATTGAGTTGAGGAAATTTTAAATAGAAAGTACGTCTTGGTGAAATGTCCAACAACGTCGGATTTTTACCTCTCGCTAAGAGAGGTATTGGATTCATGCTAAAAATCGCATATCCAGATTTTATTGAATAAGCACGTTTTAAGGTCCCTACAATCCGATTTTAACATTTTTACGATGATGTCTGTGTGTGTGTGGGTGTGTGTGTGTGTGTGTGTGTGTGGATGTGTGTGTGTGTGGGATGTTGGAAGGACGGTTACTCAAACACTATAAGACTTAAAATTTGTTTAACAACGTATTTCCCAATCGGACATTCATGGGAAGATCTGAAAAGGTTTTGGTAACAATTGGACAACCGGAAGTAGAAGATTCTTGAAAAAAAATCTTCTAAATATTATTTTTTGAAAATTTTTCTTGATAATATTAAAGAAAAATAAATTCTCTTTCTGATACATTTAAATATTTTTATACATATTTTATAGATTTAGAGATAAAAGGAATATAATATATAAAATAATGTTGTAATTAATTTTACAACCGAAAGGATGCCATGAAAAATAGTTGCAAATTTAAATTATTTGTAGCTGACAGATAAATGTCAGTGTCAGAAATAATGAGTAATGAAAGAAAAATGTATTTAGAGAATCCCTTAATTCTTGATCTGTGACTATTATGGAGATGACAAGTCTAGGTTGAAGGACTTAAATTTGTTTCAAACATTATGGGACAATGTACACCAGTACTGTAGACTAGAGTAACTTTGAATTGCGAAAAAGCTATCAAATTCTTCTCAAGTAAGTTGTAAATATTGACAAAATTACACATCGATATAAGAATAATCGGAGTGCAATCTATCCGTCACTTTATTAAAAGGAATTAAGGTTATTTAGATATAACAAGTATGAAAAAATAAAATGTAAAAGAAGATATATAAGAATAGATGCACAATCCAGATATATACATTTTAGACCGCCCAAAATTAATGTTTTTACTAGAAGAATATGAAGAGAAAGTAAACAAAGTTGTTCGAATTGAAAATTGCTGTTACCAGCCTAATATTTATATATGGTAAACTCTACTTTGTAATTTATTGTAACATAATTTATGGTAAATATCTTTATGTTGAGACATGCTATTATTGAATAATAAAGAAGTTTATACGTCATAGATTTATATGAATATATTATTTGTATTTATAAAAATATTCTTTGCTTTATGCATACAGCCAGGTAAAATATACGGCGAGAGGTTATGTGCTGGCCACATCAGATTTTTTTACAATTTTCATTACAAGTTGTTTAAAGTAAAATTTTGACATTAAACTGTAGTTTTAATTCAAAAGTTACTAAAAATAGTAAAAAATGGTTTTAGTGTAAACCAGTGATACCAAAAATGTGTTGAAAGTTTGAAATATTTCTGCTGTAAATAGAACGGTTTAGAGTGTAAAATTCATTGTAATATTAATAAATGTACATAATTTAATGTATTTGATATAAATTTTGTATCGTATGTTTTGTTGTCCAAATCGTATTCGTTAATATTAATAAATAAAATTAATTAATACAAATGAAGTATGACTTTTCAATAATAACTCTTGTTTTCCGAAAGTACCTACATTGATTATAAAAATTAAAAAAATTCGTGTTATTTATAGAACTTCAACCTCTTGTATTCTGGCAACTCAAAATGACCTCAGGAATAAGCTGTTAAAGTTTGTTACACTAGTCCTGAAACACTCTGTATATATATATATATATACAGTGTGTTTACGGTCTTTTTGTTTTTTTTAATGGGTGATATTACAGGTCAAAAGAAGGCGAAAAACGTTAAAACACATTAGTAAAATATTTATATTAAAAGAGATGAATTTTTTTAGTTTTTATTTTTATGGAATTAAAACATAACGATAAGCGCTTTTATAACAGATGTTCAAAGTTATCACCCTGCTGCTGTATGCAAAGGTCTTGCTCAGCGTATCCATGAATTAACGTACGTTGCAAGGCCTATGCCTTGTCGAATTTCCGCCGCTGCTGCTTCCACCCGGTTACGGAGGTCTTCAGGGTTGATAATTTCGGTGGTGTATACCATGTTTTCCATATGCCCCTACAAATAAAAGTCCAATGGTGTTAAGTCAGGTGACCGCGGAGGCCAAGAAACAGGACCGCCCCGACCAATCCACTTATTTCCAAATGCATGGTTTAAGTGATGACGTACGAGACGACTGAAATGCGCCGGTGCACCGTCGTGGAGAAAACACATTTCTTGACGCACATTTAAGGGAACATCGTCTAAAAGTTCTGGCAAATTATTTTGCAAGCAAAATAAATAATTATCAGCATTTAGTCGTTCTGACAACACAAAGTGGCCAATCAACTGTGAATTCACTAATCCGGCCCATACGTTCACAGAAAATATCTATTGAAAATGACCACGACGAACAACATGCGGATTTTCGAAACTCCAGATATGCGTATTATGGCAATTGTTTATGCCGTTACGAGTAAACGTAGCTTCGTCAGTCGCCAACACACTCAACGAAAAATTAGGGACTTCGTCATTTTTGCGCAAAAACCATCTACAGAACCGTACGCGCTGAGGGTGATCTTGAGGTTGTAAAGCTTGTACTGGCTGTACATGAAACGGATGTAGTTGATACTCGCGTAGTGTTCGCCATACAATGCGATTTGAGACACCTATTTGCCGAGCAATTTACTGGTTGAAGGATTTTCGTCAACGAGGTTTAAAATTTGTACATCCACATTTAAAATTTGTCGGAACCGACCAGGACCTCCATCACGCCCTTGATTATTTCGCAGATCACCATTATGTCGAGCACGTATTACTAAATTAGTGTACTGATGGGGTACAGGACATTGCCTATTTGGAAATCGCTCTCTGTAAAGACGACCTGCTGCAACTGAATTTTGATGCACTTCCCCATAAATGAGCATCATGTCAACTAATTCCGTATTAGAACACCGATGGTATATTGTTCACTTTTTACACAATTAATAACAATAATCAATTAGAAACTCATGGTGCACAATTAAATAGTAACAAACTGTAACTGACAGATAAACAAATTAAAAAACAAAAGAGAGAAATTTGCCATTGCACAGGTTACTACAACTTTTTTCAACATTAATTTACCTCCCCTTTATAAAAACTAAAATATTCATATCTCTTTTATTATAAATATTTTATTAAGGGGTTTTAATGTTTTTCGCCTACTTTTGACCTGTAGTATCACCCATTAAAAATAAAACAAAAAGACCGTAAACACGCTGTATATATATATATATATATATATATATATATATATATATATATATATATATATATATATATATATATATATATATATATATATATATACATCTCTCTATCAATTTGACTTCCGTACATAGAAACATGCATTTGGCGTCTATGGGAAATTGGTCCTAGGCGTCTACTTCTTCAAGTATATATAATGTTTCACTCCACCTAATAATGTGAGCATAAGGATATTTCGAAAAATTCGTATTTAAAGAAAACTATATACACGTATATTTGACTTCCGTACTTTATACGGGTTTTTGCCGTCCGGCGTATATTTTTCTACGTATTACTGACAATTTGGCGTCCAAAATTAATATACGTTTACAAAAAGCTATCAATCGGGTATCCTGCACTGTTGCCAAATATTGTGTGCTGTAGCACCAACATGGAATACGAACATAGTCGTCTAACATGGCAACATGATTTTTTTAAAATTATATATTTTACTAATATTTTGAAAACTATTTGTTTAAATTTGATTTACATGCAATTCTTCAATTAAATAAAATAAAACAAAATTCGTTCTGCATGTTTAATAAAATGGGTCTGCAGATATGTATTTATACGCCTTATGTGCAAAACATTTTAACATTGCTACGTAAATGTCACATTTATTTGCAATTTTATTAAACTAAATAATGTTGCTCTTCCTCTCTGTGGTTTTGTTTTTTTTATCTTCCTTTACCTTAGGTAAGGAAGGTATTGTCTTTGGTCAAAAAATTCGTTTTACTATTTTTACGATGATGTCTGTATATACTCGTATGTATGTGTATGTGTGTGTTTACGTGTGTGTGCATCTCTCTCTGTGTGTGTGTGTGTGTGTGTGTGTGTGTGTGTGTATGTGTTTATATGTGTGTGTGTTTGATTGTGTGTGTGTGTGGGTGTGTGTGTATGTGTGAAAAAAGTTCTCCGATAACTCCAACAACTACAATTCCAAAAATTATAATTCTTTCATTCTTTCTTTTTATACGTCCGTATAAAGACTTGATTAAATTTTGGCTTGGTACACCGGAAGTACTCTTATTTGCAATTCTTAACAGTTTTTTTTTAAAAAAGCAGTTAAATATCTCTTTTTGGCATTTTCTTATCACAAATATTATAGATATATTATTCTCTGTACGATTTGATTCGGAATTTTTTTAAATAATTTAGAATGTGTTTTTACCTTCTGTCACCTCTAGGTAAGGAAAGTATTGTCTTTGGTCAAAAAATTCGGTGGTGAGTTTTCATTGAATAAGCACGTTTTAGGGTCTTTACAATACGATTTTACTATTTTTACGATGATGTCTGTATGTGTGTGTGTGTGTGTGTGTGTGTGTGTGTGTGTTCGTGTGTGCGTGTGTGTGTATGTGTGTGTGTGTGTGTGTATGTATGTGTGTGTGTGTGGACGCCGTTTCGTGTACGTTATCTCCAATACTAGAATTCCAAAAATTACAATTCTTGCGTATTCCTCTTCCTTACAACCATATGCAGACCTGTTTAGATTTTGGTTATAATTGGTCAACCGGAAGTACCCTCATTTGAAGATTTTAACAGTTTTTCTTGAAAAAATCAGTTAAATGTTATTATAACTTAAAGAATGTATTACTGTCTATACGATTTGGTTGCATTTTATATTTGATATTCAACAGATATAGAGTTAAAGAAGAATAACGATAATAAATTTTATATAAATTTCATAATTCAGCCAGCTATGCTAACTTAACCATGGAAACTGCTAATATATTCAGGTAATTCAAATTGACAGATGTCAGAATCAATAAAATGAAATCAATGAAAGAATAAGGGAAGTAACTCTAGTGTTAGAAGTTTCCAGATATAAGAGAGACGATTACATATTGGTTTGAACATGGCATGAGGAGTGATGAATATATTAATAGAAGGTGGAAGAAACATAGGAAGACCAAATATAAGATGAAAAGACTGTATTGTAGAAGACTTGAACTGAAAAGGAACTGAATGAAGACGACACGCAAAACAAAAATGAGTGGAAGAAGAAAATAAAAAATAGCGACCCCCTAACGAATGGGAAAAACTAAAGAAGAAGATGTCAGTGTCAAGTGCAATTTGCATAGTTTGTTAATGAAATATCTTTACTGGAAATATAGGATCTTTTGCAAGAAAATTTATGTATACGGCGCGTGCAGTAACATGACTTTGACCCGTGTCAAAATGACAGCAATTAATTATGTCCATAACTGACAAGTGTTATAATTTTTCAATCAAAATTTCATAATTTTCTTATTTCATGTGGTTTGTTTGTTATCAGGAGTATGGAATTCAGTTGCCGAGAAAGGGAATCACATAATACCAAAAATTTATAATCTTTTGCAAGAAAATTTATGTATGGAATTTGTACATAATACACAGGATTGACGGAAGGTATTGTGCTGGCCACATCAGATTTTACATAGTTCGTTTATTTTACTGGAAATAGAATCTTTTGCAAGAAAGTATATGTATGGAATTTGTACATAATACAAAGAATTAACGGAAAGTAATATGCTGGCCACATCAGATCTTTTTATTCAAATATCACTGCGATTTTGACTATAGTCTCTGTACCTTCCTTATTTTATTAATGACGTGCTAAGGGTGAAGTTGGCATCATATAATGTTAATTATTTCGTGAACAATTTTAGGTAAAAAGTTAAATATTGTTTCCATTAAAAAAAATTATGTTAATTATTTGATGAACTGTTCTATGAATTTAAAAAAATTATAAAGCACAAAAGAGCACTAACATAGCCCTAACAAAATATGTGTTAAACAGTATAATATTTTATTAATGCCATGAAGTTGGCACGTCATCAAATAATCTTAATTATTTCATAAACCGCTTTATGAATTTCAAAAAAAATTAAAGCACAAAAGAGCACTAACGAAGCACTAACAAAAGATGTAATAAGTAATTTGAAATTTTATTAGTGACGTGCTAAGTGTGAACTTGGCACGTCATCATATAATGTTAATTATTTCGTAAACCGTTCAATTAATTTCAAAAAATTTTGAAGCACAAAAGAGCACTAACGAAGCACTAACAATAGATGTAATAAGTAATTTGAAATTTTATTAGTGACGTGCTAAGTATGAACTTGGCACGTCATCATATAATGTTAATTATTTCGTGAACCGTTCAATTAATTTCAAAAAATTTTGAAGCACAAAAGAGCACTAACGAAGCACTAACAAAAGATGTAATAAGTAATTAGAAATTTTATTAATGACGTGCTAAGTGTGAACTTGGCACGTCATCATATAATGTTAATTATTTCGTGAACCGTTCAATTAAATTTAAATTTTTTTGAAGCACAAAAGAGCACTAACGAAGCACTAATTACTAATATAAAAAAGAATATTTGTGCTTCCAATGACGTGCCAACTTCACGGACCCCTCCATATCTGCTTGTCTAGGCCAACAAAATCATATGACTGCTCGCTCCCCATTGTATTTAACATTTCTTGTATACTCTACACCAAAAATTCTACTTACGCATATATCTATTCCATATATATTTAGATTGTTTAATTTTAAATTCATTTTTGATGACGAAATTTTGTCCTCTTCTAATTTTTCGAAATGTTTCCAATTCTATTAATACATTAAGAAATAATATAATGTATGTACTTCCCAGAAAAACTCTTCAGTAATGTCTTCGGATTTCTGACACTGACATTTATCTGTCAGTTACAAAAAAATTAAATTTTCAACTATTTTCCATGGCCATTCTTTCGGCTGTAAAATTTATTATAACAGATTATTTTACATATTATATTTCTTTTATCTCTAAATCTATAGAATATATTATAAAATATTTAAATGTATCAGAAAGAAAATTTATTTTTCTTTAATATTATCAAGAAAAAAATTCAAAAAATATTATTTAGAAGATTTTTTTTCAAGAATCTTCTACTTCCGGTTGTTCAATTGTTACCAAAACCTTTTCAGATCTTCCCATGAATGTCCGATTGGGAAATACGTAGTTAAACAAATTTAAGGTCTTATAGTTTTTGAGTAATCGTCCTTCCAACATCCTACATACATACACACACACATACATCCACACACACACACACACACACACACACACACACACACACACACACACACAGACATCATCGTAAAAATGTTAAAATCGGATTGTAGGGACCTTAAATCGTGCTTATTCAATAAAATCTGGATATGCGATTTTTAGCATGAATCCAATACCTCTCTTAGCGAGAGGTAAAAAAAGAGTAAAAAATTTCAGGATATATATATTTCGATGTGCTGATTCTCAATCCAAAATTCGGAAAATGATTTTGTTATTATTCATTTCATTATTTTCTACTGCGCCACTGCCAACATGAAATTTTTATTTAAAATAATGAATTATCTAATCACGTAACAGGCGTTGAATAGGAAATAATTACGAATTAACTTATTTCTTGTTTAACGTCTGTTATGTGATTATGTAATTCATTATATTTTTTAATAAAAAAATCATGTCGGCAGTGGCACACTAAAAAATAAGAAAATGAAAAATAAGAAAATGAAAAATAAGAATTTTTTTTTCCGAATTTTGGAAAAATTCTTTTGATTGAGAATCAGCCCATCGAAAAGTATGCACCCTGTATATAAATTTCTTATACATACTATATTGAGTTGAAATTAAGAACAATGAATTCGGAAAACATAATTATAATTTTGACTAACTAGCTATCATAAAATTGTAGGAAGAATTCCTGTTGAACAAACAAAATATACACGTCTCGTAAACAAAAAACAGAGTCTAATTTACTCTCGAGAATCTGCTACTTCCGGTTGTCCAATTATTACCAAAACCTTTTCAGCTCTTCTCAGTAATCTCCGATTGAGAAATACGTAGTTAAACAGATATTAAGTATTATAGTTTTTGAGAAATCGTCCTTCCAACCGACTCACATACATACACACACACATACACACACACATACACACACACACAGACATCACCGTAAAAATTTTAAAATCGGATTGTAGGGACCTTAAAACGTGCTTAATTATTAAAATCTGGATATGCGATTTTTAGCATAAATCCAATACCTCTCTTAGAGAGAGGTAAAAATTAACCATAATAAAGGAAAAATATTTGGGATTTTTTATACATAATACATTATTTTCAACATTGACATTGGCCGTCGATGTAATCTTCAGTTCTACTTTGTTAAATTTTACTTAAAGTTAAAGTTAACCTTAAATTTAATTCTGTTGCACACGTAAACTTTAAGTTCTACTTATCTAAAAATAGAATTTGGTAAAAAGTCATCGTTTTTGATTTAGGTAATACAGGAACGCAGTTAGTTAGACGTTTTTTGTGTCTAATACACAATCAGTTTTATAATATTGTAACGTTTGTTTATATGGGTGAAGTGTAAAAATCAGAGAAATATTATTAATTAAAATAATACGTTTGTTAAACGATAAATAATTAGGATAAATATTAAAAATATAATAAAAGTAACTATCACTATGATTAAATAATTATAAACACTAATTAAAGACTAAGAATATTATTCAATGCTTACACACTAAGTTTATTTATTTAAACAATATTTACATCACTATATTTATTTATATAACTACAATTATTTATGTTCACCACTCGTAAACTGTTATTTGTATCACCCGCTGTTCATTGCTCGTTGCTTCTATATATCAGACTATGTTTGCTGGCTTTGGCGACAGGTTTATATAGCGCGATGTTCTACTAGAAATTTCTGACGCCACAATGACATTGAATACAAAGGATCTAGGTCATAGGTATAATTAATACGTCTAGTCGTATGGGTATTTCCTTCGTCGGGATTACGTCATCGGTAGGGAATATTCTACCAGTAGCGGCGCCCGAATACTCTTTAGTCAGGGGCGCACAATATATTTGCTTATAATATTCCCATGTAGTTCAGATCCTCTACGTTGTTCCGAAATTTAGATGTAATTTAAATTTTATTAGGAATTAATTTGATCGTGAAAGTTAGCATATAAATAAAATAATATTTTGTTTGAGCGTTATAAAGTGGCTGTGCGTCTAAAGCAGCTTAAAGCTGTTTAAATCTTCAAAGTTGCAAATCCCTTCAATATCAATCTTTTCCTCGTTATCTCTCCCCGCGATGTCATGTCCTGTCTGACAAAATAAATTTATTGTTCGCTCCCCCAGTCTCCATGTATAAGGCAAACATGATAATTTATTTACAGTGCCAAAAGTAAAATTTCGTTGAGGTTACGCTTCAATAATATATGTTGTAGCTGGCGGAGCATACAAAATTGCAGTGGGATTCATGCTGTCGTAGTTTAAAATTTTCCGCCCACCATGTAGTATACATAGAATAATATTTTTCCTACAACTGTGCGATTTCTTTGTTTTTACCTATTATTGCCTTGGTGGTTTTTGGTTGACGTAAAGTGCAAGTGCGTTTAGTTTACATAACAAACTGTTAGTGACAGCGATTTAAATATCCCGCGGATAACTAGTAACCAAAAATATCAATTTCTGTTTCAACTGTAACAAAAATAAAAAGTCAACTAATGTAATATTCAAATCTCGACGATTTTGAACAAATTAGCTTGAAATAGTAAAATATTTAAGTAGGTAACTGAAAGAAATCTGAAGCAATAGGGAATGAACAAACAAGCATAGCAATGCCAAGACATCACTGTAAAAAAATGTTATAATGTACAGGTGGTACATTTTCGAGTTCCTTATACGAAAAACTTTCTTATTATGCACGCTACAGAATATTGATGTGGGTCTTTAGGGCCAACTTTTCGACACCACAGGAATTTTCGATCGTCTTTTGTTTTTGATCTATAGGATAATTTTTTACCTTCCGTCACCTTTAGGTAAGGAAGGTATTGTCTTTGGTCAAAAAATTCAATGATGAGTTTTTAGTGAATGAGCATGTTTTAGGGTCCCTATAATACAATTTTACCATTTTTACGATGATGTCTGTATGTATGTGTGTGTGTGTGTGTGTGTGTGTGTGTTGTATGTGTGTATGTGTGTGTGTGTGTGTGTCTGTGTGACGAAATTTTCGGATCGCATAACTTCAATACCACGATTCCAAAAATTATATTTTTTTCGTATTCCTCAAGTTTATATGCAGAAGAACAACTGTTTAGATTTTGGTTATAATTGGTGAACCGGAAGTAGCCTCATTCGAAGATTTAACAGTTAAATTTGATTTATTTACATTTAACGTTATTATAACTTAAAGAATATATTATTCTCTATACGATTTGATTGCATTTTATACTTCATATTAAAAAGATGTGGAGTTAAAGAACTTTAAAGAAATTAAATTTTATAATTCAACCAGCTATGGTAAACATGGAAACGACTAATATATTCATATAATTCAAATTGACAGATGTCAGTATCAATAAAAAGTAAATTAATGTGGCAGAGATGAGGATGTTGAAGTAGATGTTGGGTAAGACACGGAAAGATACGGTAAGAAAATAACTCTAGTGTTACACGTTTCTAGAAAGATACAAGAAAGACGATTACATTGGTTTGAACATGTCATGAGGAGAAATGAAGAATATATTGGATGAAAAATGAATAGCTTAGTAATAGAAGGTTGAAGAAACAGAGGAAGACCAAAGATAAGATGGAAGGCCTGTATTGCGGAAGACTTGAGAGAATAGGAACTGAATGAGAACGACACGTAAAACAGAAATGAGTGGAAGAAGAAAATAAAACATAGCGACCCCTAACGAATGGGGAGAGCTAAAGAAGAAGAAGATGTTAGTGTCAAGTGCAATTTGCATAGTTTGTTTATGAAATAATTTTACTGGAAATTTAGAATCTTTTGCAAGAAAATTTATGTATGGAATTTATACATAATACACAGGTTTGACGGAAGGTATTGTGCTGGCCACAACAGATTTTTTATTATTTTAATCAAGATTCCATTATGGTAAACAAGCATTTCTTTGTTGTAATCAAAATTTCCTTATTTAACGATTTCTTTGTTTGTAATAAACAAAAATATCTCAAAATCAAATCAACATTATTTTAATTTAATGTAGCGGGGCGCGGGGCTCCTAAAAGGCGCGGGTCCCATAGGCAATTGCCTAGTCTACCTATTAGGTAATCCGACAATTCTAGAATAAACTCTCCATAAACGTCATTTTAACACATGGTTAAGAGATATTCTCGGAATACCTAATCTGGAAATAGGAAATTATTTATTACTCCGCTGTAAGAATGACAAATAAAATATGCAACAGGGAAAATGCATTTTATTCTTTGTAAAATCAATATAATAACAATGCTCATAGTATTGTGCTTCCTGTTGCTTGAGTAGACTTTTACGCCGCGAATTCTTCTTAGAAAAAGCTCAATAAATATTTACTCTGCTTTAATAAACGCGCAGAATTTATCGCTCTCGGAGACTAATCCCACTTATCAGGAACTTGTGCTGTAATTATCGTTCTTTCTGCGACGTTTTTGCGTTAGTGGCAAGGCAAGGGCTGGCAACTGGCAACGCGCAAAAGGGAAAGGCAAGACGAAGACGAGGTGATGGCGACAAGCTCGCTATGCAATCACATGAGTTCCTTCGTAATCAACTCAGGTCACCAACTCAGATTACGACAATGTTCGCCTTCGCGGAAACTTCTGCTCTTTAATGAGCACAAGGAAAAAAATGGCTACATTTTTAATACCGGGAAATAAAGTATTAAACTTTGGAATTTTTCTACCAATAATTTAGTTTTTAATAAAAAGTTGAGAACTTTTCAATATTTATATAAGAAATATTTAATATGAAAACTAGAGTTCCAACTGATTCAATATTAATATTACTTTGCTTAGAATTCTAATAACTTTTTTTTTAAATTAAATAAAATCAATAATTCTAGATTCCTAGAATCAATAAAATATAACAAATGTAAATTTACAACCAATTATATTTTCATTTGTCCATCGAAATAGTTGTACAATGTAAATGATAAAATTGGAATCTACTGCAGATTGTAAATTCCACAAGTTAATATTAAGCAAAGCGAAGTCTAAATTGAGAGTAAATATTAAATGTCCGTCAGATGTAGCACAAAGACTAAATAATGCCATATATTTAGATTTTAATCACAGAACAAATAACTTTAAAACTGTGATACTATAAAATAGAAATTATATTTAACAGGTATTTATGATATATGATAAAAGTAACATTTTATTTTGGAACACGGCACGAAGCGGAGGAATACAAACCTTCGAACAAAATTAATTCTCTTTTACCACGTGTATCATACACTATTTTTATACAAACACCGTTGCCTTTAGGTAAGGAAGGTATTGTCTTTGGTCAAAAATTTCGATAGTGAGTTACTAATAAATAAACATGTATTGGGTCCCTAGAATACAAATTTACCATCTTTACGATGATGTCTGTATGTGTGTGTGTATGTGTGCGTGTGTATGCGTGTGTGTGCGTGTGTGTTCGTGTGTGTGACAATCGTTTCTGATCGCATAACTCCAATACCACGATTCCAAAAATTATATTTTTTTCGTATTACTCGAGTTTATATGCATATGCACACATTAGGTTTTGGTTATAATTGGCCCAACGGAAGTACCCTCATTTGCAACTTTTAACAGATTTGCTTGGAAAAAAAAGTTAAATATTATTTAATGACATTTAATGTTATTATAAATTTTAAAGATTATATTAACCTCTATACGATTGGATTGCATTTTATACTTCATATTCAACAGATATTGAATTAAATAATTATAAAGATATAAAATTTCATAAATCAGCCAGCTAAGCTAACCATGGAAACTGCTAATATATTGAAATAATTCAAATTATCAGATATCAGTATCAATGAAAAGAAAATGAATATGGCAGAGTGAGGATGTTGTGATAGATGTTGGGGAAGCCACGAAAATGTAGGGTAAGGATATAAAGGATAAAGGAAATGGCTCGAGTGATAGAAGTTTTAGATAGATACAAGATTACATTGGTTTGAACATGTCATGAGGACAGATGAAAGATATATTGGAAGAAGAATGAATATCTTAGTAGTAGAAGGTAGAAGAAACACAGGAAGACCAAAGATAAGTTGGAAGGAATGTATTGCGGAAGACTGCAGTGAAAAGGACTGAATGAGAACAACACAGAAAACAGAAATGAGTGGAAGAAGAAAGTAAAAAATAGCGACCCCTAACGAATAGGAAATGCTAAAATAAAAGATGTCAGTGTCAAGTGCAATTTGCATAGTTTGTTTATAAAATAATTTTACTGGAAATATAGGATAGGAAAATTTATTTATATAATACACAGGATAGACGGAAGGTCACATTAGATATTTTTATTTAAATTTGTATTTCTAATATTTTTTTGACATTATGACAAAAAGGTCGATTTGTTGTACCATTCGTCACCATAATTCACTTTTAGCACTAGTGTTAAAAGTAACAATGATCTGTCATATTTTTAACACTACAGCCATAAAATGATATTTTTAACCCTACAAACACAATAAATAGATTTGTAGAAAAAAAATATTACAGATAAGGATATCATTATAAAATTAAAAACATCGGCTGACTTTTAACTAAAAAGGTTTGTTTTGTTTTACAATTTATGTATATGCTTACTTTTCATTAAGAAACAATTTTTTGTTCAATATGTTTTTAAATGTTCATTTTTTTTCATAAATGTTTAATACTAATGAATAGTGAATTTCGGTAAAAATAAAGATTATTAATATGTTTTTGAGTTTGCAATTTGCATCGATTCTCGGGAATCGACTTTGATGAGTATCGGAATCGTCGGAAGACACCGATGCCCATTTCATTGTACGAGCATATTTTGAAACTAGTAGGTAGGTAGGTAGGTTGGGTTATTATATATATTTTTATACTTATCAAAGAATATGAAAAACAAAAATTATTTATAATAAACAAAAAATAGTGACCAGAACCAAATAAAATATTAAGAACCGTTTTCTTAATTTTAAGTAATGTTAAACAGCTCACTAAATTGCTAAAGTTATATTATGAAAACGCCACTCGACCACAATTTTAATTTAAATTTAAACTGTTAAAGTGACGATAAAATTTATTATGAAAACGGGTCTGAATGGTTGAAGTAAATGCCTTTCAGTAATTGATATCTAAATACAATCAAAGGACGTTGCATTTGGATAAAGCTGTTTCCTGTACTATTATTACAGTGACTCTATGTATAATATTAATTGAAAAAAATTTAAGATCATCACTATGAGGGTGAACATCCTCAACCCTATTGTAGAGTATAGGACATGAATTTCACTAGTTTTTGTAATTATTCACCTTGTGCCCTCATGTTAATAAAAAAACTATATAAAGAAAGTATAATTCCAAAATATAAAACAAATAAAATATCCATTATCATGGAGCAATATATTAAAAAAAAAAACAATTTTCCAACATATTATAACTTTTATAATATCTGTAGGTATTCAATATATTTTATTTTCTTTAGAACTGTGCAGTGGCGGATTTACGATTTTGCCGCCGGTAGGCTGAAATATTCTGCCGCCTATTCTCAGGAACGGATTTAAACTCTTTTGGGCCCCAGGCAAAATCTTTATTTTGGGCCCTACGTAAAAAAAAATATTTAATACATGTATAGTTCTAATCAATTGCCTCTTTAGCCTAGGCCAAAGTCCACTCCTGCCTATTCTTGTCAGAAGGGTAAGATTTTGGCACATTTTTGAGCCTTTCTAGAAGTCGTGTACTTTGTAATTCTCCTGTTACCTACGAATATTTACTAAGGTAAAGCATCTGAAATAAATCTAAAATTGGATACAAAACACAGCAAATAGAAAGTAAAAAAATTAAACTTTATTAAAATTATAAAAGACAATAACATATGAAATAAAATAAAGGAACAAACGGCCGAATTCACCATTCCTTAATCAAGGCTTAATCTACTGATCAACTAAGAAGTACAAATCATCAAGAAATCTTCTGATTTAGACACGTACGTAGACGATCGCTTATGGTAGATATAGAATAATAAATTTTTAATTTAAATCAACGTATCGCACCCGCAACATGCGTGGTCCATGAGCACATGTGCATGTGCACACGTGCGTGTGCAAGTAGCATGGGGTATTCAGCCGAGAGAAATAAAGTTTCCCATCTAAATAAAAATTCATAAATGCCTCATAGTCGAAATTAGGTATCCGTCGAAAATTTGCCGCCGTGAAAAATTTGCCGCGGTGAAAAATTTGCCGCCGTACGCTTTAGCCTACTTAGCCTAATAGGAAAAACGCCACTGGAACTGTGGAGATTTTCTCAAAGGCGCAAATATTATTTTGAATTCTAGAAGTTTCCGAATTAAAGAAGTTCGACTGTAGTGTGCATAAACCGCTCGTACATAGACCCAGGATATAAATTCACTACTTCTTTAGAACTCACTGAATGAACAAAGCATTGTGTCGCCAATGCTCGTAATTATAGAAATAATTTTTCACTAGATAAAGATAATGAAGCCAATTTATTTCTTTCCTTTGTTCTATGGTTATGATGATAGTTTGGGACGTTGTCTATTTTTAGAGTTTATGAAGTGCGGTGTAATAAAAAAGACGAACCACTGCATGAAGTAATGTGATAAGTTCTGAAGCAAGTTAGAGTAGTTCTAAGCTTGACATGATATAGGGAAAACTTGGAAACAGCTAATGTATTGGAAATTTCATCACCAGCTGAACAACGTACTGTATTAGATATTAATAGAAGTAAACATCAGATGAATTCAGCTAAGAAGAAGATTACAATAATGTTGATGTATGAAACAATTCTAGACATACGTGCAATAAGATCAAATATTTAAATATTGTATAACATGTCTGAAAACGTCGGTATGCAGGTTATTTTAAATAGACCACTATTGCAATCTCAAGCATTATAAGAGCTACAAAGAATCCAAACATTTTTAAATTGCTTATTCATTAGAGAACTAAATTTTGAATTTAATGATAATTATAATTAATTTTTTTTTTGGAAATACGCATGTAAAGTTTTACATTTCATTAGTCAATTTCGGTCTACCAGCTGCACATGAATTATATCCTGTTAAAAACAAATATTAAATCTTTTACCTTCGACCTCCCGCATTTTGGGTCAACCTTTTTCAACTTTCGGTTCAATCGAAATTGCTTACACCTAAATTCCACAGTAAAATATGACAATGTAAATTTCCCATACATCCTTTCTTAGATAATTTCTTTGTTCATTATTCTTTTTTGTAAAAAAAGACAGCATATTATCCATTGCTGGGTGTGCTAATCTGCTTTGTACAAAGATTTCGGTAATGACAATGACATATTTGTACCTCACGAGCACTCATTGCTGGAAAACGAAATAATTGGCGTCAGTCGGGATCGAACCCGTTTCCCCAGATTCAGGGACGCAGCCACGAGACCCGATACAAACATAATCCTACTTTTCTATTTATACCATACGCGTTTAATAAACAAACAACACTTAATTTGATTTTTTCTATTCAATAAGTATGACATTTATAAGCAAAGTTTTTATCTTCATATTAAAATGTCATTATGTGGGAGGATACTTAAAAACCAATTATTAAAATGATTAAATATCATAAAATCAAACTTCTATAATATATTCTGAGACATTATGAGCCCAAATTTAAAATATTTCGGCCGGTTAACATTTTCAACAAATTATAAATGGTTTGAAATTTTTACAAAATTCTTTGGGCTACGTTAAATATAGAAAAATTGTGGACCAAATGACTAGTGATAATAGTTCGACCAGCGTTTTAAGGGTCATCGTCTAGATTTAACTTCTACCGAGATCCTTTACTTTTGGCACAAAGAAAAACAATAGTAAAAATGTGGTGCATACATTAATACCTGCCATGTAAAACATATGGGATATGAGACAATACTCATAGGAAAATAAGCAAGGCTTAAGGATACAATGCCTGAAGGATTAAAGCTGGTATTACTAATAAAGATTTTAGCGTACCTATAATACGATTTTACCATTTTTACGATGATGTCTGTAAGTATGTGTGTGATTATATTTTGGTTATAATTAGTGACACCGAAGTAGCCTCATTTGAAGATTTAACAGTTAAATTTGATTTATTGACATTCAGCGTTATTATAACTTAAAGAATATATTATTCTCTATACGATTTGATTGCATTTTATACTTCATATTCAATAGATATAGAGTTAAATTTTATAAATCAGCCAGCTATGCTAAACATGAAAACTACTAATATATTCATATAATTCAAATTGACAGATGTCAGTATCAAAAAGTAAATTAATGTGGCAGAGATGAGGATGTTGAAGTAGATGTTGGAGAAGACACGGAAAGATAGGTAAGGAAATAAGTTACAAGTTTCTAGAAAGATACAAGACAGATGTTTACATTGGTTTGATAATGTCATGGGGAGAAATGAAGAATATATTGGATGAAGAATTGAATAGCTTAGTAATAGGTAGTTGAAGAAACAGCGGAAGACCAAAGATAAGATGGAAGGACTGTATTTCGGAAGACTTGAGAGAAAAGGAACTTAATGAGAACGACACGTAAAACAGAAATGAGTGGAAGAAGAAAATAAAAAATAGCGACCCCTAACGAATGGGGAAAGCTAAAGTAGTAGAAGATGTTAGAGTCAAGTGCAATTTGCATAATTTGTTTATGAAATAATTTTACTGGAAATTTGGAATCTTTTGCAAGAAAATTTATATATGGAATTTATACATAATACACAGGATTGACGGAAGGTGTTGTGCTGGCCACAAGAGATTTTTTTATGTATTATGATTTTCAAATAAAAATAAGTCATGGGCAAATTCTTCATTGATCTATAAAGAAACAAAAATTTTGTTAACTGGACATGCAGAACTCTGAACTTCCCTTAACTTTGAGCCAACACGATTAAATATATACGATGTTGTGAGAAGTTGGGAAGCAATTCTAATCAACTTAGAGCAAAACTGACGATAAAAGTTCCGTGTTGTACGAGGAATACCTGTATTTATTTTATAAGAATGATTAGTCATTGAAAACTTACTGAAATATATTAGAAGACTAATGTAGCGTACTCGTCACTTACCTGAAACAAGGAAAACAAATTAATAACAAAAATACATGTTTACTTATATGTCAAAATAAATAATATATTCAGTGCACACCACATGATACATAAAATCTCCCTGTGTCCGTGTTTCTATTTCTGTGCAAATAAAAGAAATAATTCTCGAAAAATTAATAAAGAAAGGAACAGCCGGCAGACGACAGGTGCAAAAAATTACAAGTAACCGGTTATATTCAAATATATTCGTTCCTAAAGTGAGCAGCGCAATAAACATAGCGGGTGGACGATTCCGTTGGGCTTATGAGTTTATCCCGGTCGCAGCCTTGGCACCGGTCGGTAAGGAAGGCAACTGTAATTTTAAGAACACTCACACAGTTGCTGAAATTACCGACGAAATTAAAATTTCACTCGTCGCCTTTGAGTTTTAATATCCGAACTTGTTATCGAGTTTTCTTTTAATTAATTCCCGATTTTTTATGTGTTCCAATTAGAATACCTCGGGATTTGACAACTTATTCAAGCATGAACAAAACTGTAAATTTTATTGGGATTAAACGGGGAAATGGAATGCAGCTGGTAGCTAAATTTACAGCAAAATTGATTAAATCATTCGGTATTTTTAGTACTCCCCGATTTAATCAATATCTTTTAATGTATTCATATAAAACATTTTATGTTTCTATACATACGTATGTATCGGTATGTATTATAATGTATACCTATATGCTTGTCAAACGGAATTTTATTTAAAATTGATGTACACTAAAAGCATACAATATGCGCTATCGTGCAATACTATTTGCCTATCTGCCTTTTTTAAAATTTATATTTTTCTGCTGAACTTTGTGACTGCTGAAATTTCTCCTGGTATATAGGTACTAGAAATCAGACTAATCTAACAAAACCCAGTTCATTACCTTGTATGAAGGTAAGTCTTTGTTTTTATACTTAACAATATTTTTCCCAATTTTTTACCTTCCGTCACCTTTAGGTAAGGAAGGTATTGTCGTTGGTCAAAAAATTCAATGATGAGTTTTTAGTGAATAAGCAAGTTTTAGGGTCCATATAATACGATTTTACCCTTTATACGATGATGTCTGTATGTATGTCTCTCTCTCTCTCTCTCTCTCTTTCTGTGTGTGTGTGTGTGTGTGTGTGTGTGTGTGTGTGTGTGTGTGTCTGTGTCTGGGACGAAAGTTTCGAATTGCATAATTTCAATACCATGATTCCAAAAATTATAATTTTTTCGTACTCCTCAAGTTAACATCTAGAAGAAGAGGTGATTAGATTTTGGTAATAATTGGTCAACCAGAAGTACCCTCATTTATAGATTTTAACAGTTTTTCTTGAAATGACACAGTTTAACATCAATTAATGATATTTAACGTTATTATAACCTGGAGAATATATTGTTCTCTATACGATTTGATTACATTTTAAACTTCATGTTCCATAGATTTAAAGTTAAAGAAGTATAAAGATATTAAATTTCATAAATCAGCCAGCTATGCTAACCATGGACACTGCTAATATATTCAGATAATTCAAATTGACAGATGTTAATATCAATGAAAAGTAATGAATGTGGCAGAGAAGAGGATGTTGAAATAGATGTTGGGAAAGACACGGAAAGATACGGTAAGGAATGAAAGAATAAGGGAAATAACTCTAGTGTAAGAAGTTTCTAGAAAAATACAAGAGAGACGATTACATTGCTTTGAACATGTTATGAGGAGAGATGAAGAATATATTGGAAGAAGAATGAATAGGTTAGTAATAGACGGTTGAAGGAACAGAGGAAGGCCAAAGATGATGGAAGGAATGTATTGCGGCAGACTTGAGAGAAAAGGAACTGAATGAGAACGACATGCAAAGCAGAAATGGGTGGAAGAAAAAAATAAAAAATAGCAACCCCTAACGAATGGGAAAAGCTAAAGAAGAAGATGTCTGTGTCAAGTGCAATTAGCATAGTTTGTTTATGAAATAATTTTGCTGGATCTTTTATAAGAAAATTAATGTACCGAATTTATACATAATACACAGGATTGACGGAATGTACCTATTGTGCTGGTCACATCAGATTTTTTTTTTTCGTGTAGACAAGCATTTAAAAAATAAGTCATAAGTGTCATAAGTCAAAATTCTAGAACAGTTGGATGTCAATCAGTTTTAAAATTTTAATTTGATTTTGAAAATTTTGAAATCTGTTGTGGAAAGTTTATGTAAATGACTATATGTATTTAATAAATAATGTTTTTGATAGGTAAATTTAATTACAATTCTGTATATCATTCGTGTATTATTTATTGCAAAGAATAAATATTAATTACTGCATTATTATTTTTTTAGTTTTTTTATTGTCCCATTCAAAAGTATCCATTGTCCTATTCATACCATACTATGACATGTATGGGACAAAAACAAAAAAAAAACTAAATAATGTATAAAACTTATAAAAACCTTTCGAAAATATCGAAGAATATCCTGTTCTATATAAAAGAAGACAGAGTTTATAATTTTCTTTTAACTTTTAATTCAGCATCAATAATAATTATTTTATTGAAAGATTTGTAAAATTGTCCCATTCATGGCATAGTTCGCCTAATCTAATAAATACTTTTGTATATTCACTACTTAGCTGAAGATGAGCTTGTTTAAGCAACATACGTGGACCATATAAGTCTTTTCATTACATCCTACAGCATAGATTCCCAACCTTTTCTCCATCATCGCCCCCTTTAGAAGAGAACAAAAATTCCAACGCCCCCCTAGTTCCTAATAGTCAAATTCTCAATACTGTACTGCCGGCAATTCTTTTCAGATGTACACTGGCTTGCAAAAAAATCGCGTACACCTGCTTTTTGCTGTATTGAGTCGGTCTCGATTGTTAACTTGTCAGTGTCACAAGTCAGTGTCATTAGTGTCAATTAAGATGCCAAAATTATCAGAAAACGAGAAAGTTGTAATACTTTCTAAGTTTGAAGCCGGATGGTCAATCAGATCAATAGCAGAACATTAAGATTAAATAAAGTACTGGACGCTGATGGAGCGATGATAAATTACTAATGTTACTTCGTCCATAATTTGTTTGAGTCATAATTTTTACTTATTTATAATCCGTTTAAAATATATACTTGGTTGTTCTTTAATTTTTCTAGAATATGTTTGTAATTTAGCAGCAACTTAGCACAATGAAGAACTTGCTCCACGATACCTAAAATAATACATTATAGTGACAACGGTGACAACTTCATTGACAGTTGATATTAACCTATTTTAAAAAAATCGTATTTACACAGCTAAGAAAAGGTAAAAACTGGGTTACTTGATTTTTAAGGTGTACGCGATTTTTTTGCAAGCCAGTGTAAAAGTAGATTCAGACATTTTCATATACAAATTAACTTCAAAACAGATTTATAGATAGTTATGAAAGTAATGTTTATAATGACTTCTAACACTTATCACTCACAACTAAAGCACATAAAAATAATAAAACATTCCTAGAGCTAACGCTTTTATAGATTTGATTTTGTGCACGCATTAACTTGTATGTTTGCGATGCCGGCGCACTTTCTCCGTAAACAAGTCATTTCAAGTTCAAGCTCCCATATTCTTGTCGAAACATGTTAAATTGCATGAACACCGCGTGTTTGCCTACCAACTTGCAAGGACAAGTCAATCAATCTATTGCAAACTAAAACAAATTAGGTATACCTAATGCTAATTTTAAAATGCTTATTAACGCGATAACAATAAGATAATTTACATAGTTAGGTAAAATATTTATTCATGAAAACTTCTATTTTCAAAGTATTTTATTATATTAAACAATAATTAATTATAAAATAATATTAAATATAATAAATTATTTTTTAATTTATTTATTTGACCACCCCTCTTGACTGTCTCAACGCCCCCCATTTGCCTCTGGATCAGCTACCGCCCCCATGGAAGGCTCCAGCGCCCACTGGGGGGCGGTAACGCCCCCGTTGGGAATCTATGCCCTACAGTGTGCAGATAGCATTATCCTGTTTTACAGTTCTTATTACTAATTAACGATGCACAATGCATAGTATTCGCAAAGTATACATTTGTAGCGAAGCAAAGCCTGTTTCTATTTATGAATAGTCATTGAATAGAAGTGTATACATAAACTGTATAAATCCCATAACAAGTAGTGCAATCTCGTTGATATTGGTGATAATCTAGCAGCGGGAAATTCCCATTACAGCTGTAATTAGAGCAGCGCATAATTTCTTCCGTAACAGACAGCTGTTTTCGTTGCATCAATATAATCGGCCTAATGTTGGCAAACCGCGGAATTAATAATAATTCATACGTGGTGTACAAACACGCATATAGCACAGTATAGGCATAGCCGAGCGGATCCGGAATTGCCGGGAATTGAATTGAGTTTTTGTGTGACGACTGCAGCGTTATCTCGTGCTAGATTGAAAGCAAACAGACGCTGGAGACTGCGTCGACGTCCACGGACGATAATAACATTTCGGAACACACGGTACGAATGTACGCCACGCAGTTCGTTTGTGGCTTCGTAATTAAATACAGCCTTTGCGGAATTTTTATTCATATGCCGGTGAAATAAGTTGGCGGTAAATAAATCGTCTGTTTGTACTTTTTGTTCTGTTTAGACAAGATTCGATTTGCGAGTTGCGGTTTTTGAATGAGTAAAAGAATTTGTTTTATTTGTTATCTGTATTTCGCGTTTATTTTCTTTTGTACATCCCTTCATTTCAGCTCTTTTATGATACGCTTATTTTACTTTAATCTTTTCTCAATGAACGTATTTCCCGGCCGAGATTTTTAATTATAGCTTTTTTAATTTCGTATCGCTTTTCCATACACGAACTTTAACGTACCTGCATCATATCAAAAGAAAAATAAATTTCTAATTATATACTTTTTTCTTTAATTTATGCAAATAATAACTTTTATTTTCAGTTATTATTTTCTACCTAGTTATATGTATTTTATCAATTTTTCAATATTATATATGAGGTTTCTATTTATGATTTAATTTAAGAATAAAATATGCTATAATAAAGTTATGAAGTTTTTTATAACAAAAAGTTTAAAAGCGTAGTTTTACTTATATATTATTTGTAAATAATATTCATAGTAGTACCTACAGATAGTACAGATATACATATTAATTAACAACAAATATTTCAGCATTTTAAAGTGTTATAAAAGCCGAATAACGCCAAAATATATGCAACGAAAATTGTGCAACAGGTCTAATATACTCGTATATATGTACCTACCACTTTTTTACCTTCCGTCACCTTTAAGTAAGGAAGGTATTCTCTTTGGTAAAAAATTTGGTGATAAGTTTTCAATGAATAGGTACATTTCGGAGTACGACTTTGCTATTTTAACGATGATGTGTGTGCGTATGTGGGTGTGTTTTTTTGTTTGTTTGTGTGGGTGTATTTGTGTGTGTATGTGTTTGAGTGTGTATATGTGTGTGCGTATGTATGAGTGTGACTATAATTTTGGCCGCGATAACTCCTATACCAAAAGTTACAATTTTTACGTATTCCTCTTCCTTACATCCTTATGCAGACGATTAGAATTAGGTTATAATTATTCAACCGGAAGTGCACTCAAATAAATTTGTAACAATTTTTCTTGAAAAAACTATGTTAAACATTTTTTTTAACATTATAAATATTTAAAAATATTTTCTTTTCTATACGAATCAGGGCATCGTACCCGAACCTAAACCGAACCAAAACCGGATGAAACCGTAACATTTTAGCGAACCTAAACCCAGAACCGAACCCCAGATATATTTTTCAATGTTCAGCTCCGGTTCCGGTTCATTTTGATTTCGAAACGTAAGCATAATCGTAATATAGCCAAAGCATTACTACCTGTATTGTCTGCTCGTGAAAATTGTGTTCGTGTTCTTGTCTTGTGTAAATTCTAGCTCAAATTTTAAATTATTCCTATATAAAGATTCTTATTAAAAAAAAAAACATTAATTCAATTTTTATTAAGTCGAACCGAACCTGAACCCGAAAAAAAACCGCAAATTTTATTAATGTTTGAACCAGAATCGCACCCGAACCCATCTTTCAAAAAACAAATTGACCAGAACCTGAATCGAACCCAGTTTTTGGCTGGTTCGAAGCCCTGATACGAATTGATTACATTTTAAACTTCATATCCAGTGGATATAGAGTTAAAAATTATAAAGGAATTAAATTTCATAAATCAGCCAGCTATGCTATTATAGCTTGTTCAGAGATATTTCGTTATGGCCCTCTCAGCGGGTCTATTGTTAGGGATTTAAGCTTGATTTATAGGGGTGCAAGGACAGGTATGTATTCAATATTATCACAATTTTCAACTGGTAAAACATCAGTATTGTCTTCTTCAAATGGTCGCCACATATTAAATACGTATATTGTTGACCTCAGTATGAAAGTTAGTATTACTACTGATTTTAAATTTTTGAAAACTCATTTATATACCTACACACTAGGTATGCCTTTGGTATCTTAGTTTCCCTAATATGTATTAATACCGGTCAAGGACGATTTTCTCATCTTATATTTCTAGTAATAGTCAAAGACTTAATTTAATTTTGCGATTTCATTATTATTTCAAGTAAATCTGAAATACGTAATGCGCACAGAGATTAGAGATTTCTGAATTTAAATATTTTGCAATCCAACCCTGAGTGCCAACAGGTAGAATCTCATGCTGTGTGCGGTTCACCACAGGCTTAGTAAGTCAAAGCCATAACGAAATATCTTTGAACAAGGTATACCATGGAAACAGCTACTATATTAAGAAAATTCTAATTGAAAGATGTCAGTTTCAATTGCAATTGACATAGTATGTTTGTGGCATAATTTTACTGGAAATATAGAATATTTGCTAAAAAAAAATGCACTCAAAATTAGAAGTTTTTGCATTAATGAATAATATTAGTTTCATTATTTTTGTTAATTTAACCGAGTTTTTCTTGAATGGTTCTATTGACTTATTTTGAAAATCTACATCAATATAAAGGGTTTATTTACTTATTGTTATTTTTGCTAACTTATAAGGGTATTTCCTGGATGGCTTTGCTGATTCATTTTGAAAATTTACTACATGTATATAACTGGTTTATTTGTTATCATTTTTGTCAATTTATTCAAATGGATATTTACTGTATACACTAAGTACAGATATATAAATGGTGTGTGTTGATTATTATTTTTGTTAACTTAAATGAATATTTCCTGGTTGGCTTTATTAATTTATTTTGAAAATTTATTTATTACACTTAAATACATAAGTGGTTTATTTGTTATCTTTTTTGTTAATTTAAATAGGTATTTGTAATATACAGTAGGTACAAGTATATAAATGGTTTATTTGTGTTTATTATTATTGCTATTATTATATTCATGTTAATTTCAATGGAAGCTTCTTGGGTAGTTTTGTTGATCTATTTGGAAATTTACTATACATCAATTACATGTATAAATGGTTTAACTATTATTATTAATGTATGTACATAATATGTTTATCTAAGATTGTATATGAAGAATATGAACTTTTTCTTTTTTCATGTTGTCAATCGCTCTTGTATGGGATCTTGACCCGAAAACAGGATATGTTAAATAAATAAATAATAAAATTTGCTAAAACTGTCTGCATAAAATTTGTACAAAATAAATAGAACGGGAGGTAATGAATGTGCTGAAAATATAGAATATTAGGCAAAAAACTTTGTGTGGAATTTGTACAAAATACATATAACTGACGGAAGGTAATGTTCTGGCTAAATACGACTATTTATTATTATTGTAAAAAGGAGAGTACAAATAAATAACTATTTATAACCTTTTTACCATCCGGTACTTCTTAGGTAAGGAAGGGATTGTCTTTGGTCCAAAAATTCGGTAGTGAGTTTTCAATGAATAAGGAAGTTTTAGGGTTTCGATCTCGAGCAAATCTCGAGGCCATTACTCTCGTCTCATCTCGAAAAATCGAGACGACATCTCGAAAACGCGAGATCCCACGGCACTAATTAAAAAGTCAAGTGGACAGTTTAGGAACAATATTTCCACTTTATTAGTCAAAATTCTGTTAAATAGTTATAATTCTTCTGTTATGTATCTGTTTGGTCTAGATGTCAGCGGTTTTGACATTTATTTGTTGTCAATTAAGTCTGTAAGTTATTGCAAGCCTACGTACAGGGTTGATATTTTGTTATGAATGCCATAATGTATATGACAAAATTCTCAATAATACATAAATGGAAAATATTACTTTATGCACGTGTACGATATCGACTTGACACAATTTTTCTATCTCGGTATCAGTTGCGGTACTTTGGTAAAATTTCATTAGCAGTCTTCTCGCGCAATAATCAGCCAGTTAAACCCGTCCGATTCCCTTAATTCAATCTTCGCACTTCGGCAAAAAAGTTAGCGTTAATGAATCCGACATACGATCAGACGTATCTCCCCGGCTTACACGGAGTATCACGCGCCGCAAAAACCAACCGCCGGCCGCTTCCGCCGTACTCCGCAAACTTTTAACACTGTCATCCGGAATAAAAACGTGTATTCCTCGTTCTCGTTTCATCTTCGCTCGCTCACAACTTAGAAAGGAAACGAGAGGATTTTTCAGCTTTCAGGGATTTGCTTAATGAAGTTTCAAAGCATTAAATTTAACTACGGTTGCGGCTACTAAATGGATTATAATCTAATGTTGAATCAAATACGAGATTATGGGATCAAATAATTTCATTACAATTTCCCTATTCTTTTGAAAATAAGCGGTAGTTGAGGAAGATTTTTTGTTATTATATTTAAGGTTTAAAATAAAAATCTGGTGATACCACGTATTGTACACTGCTGTTCTAATTATATATTCTATTTATAATGCACATTTACAGTAAAAAATTGAAAGATGTCCGATCAGGGTCATCTACGAATTGTATGAATTTATATTTTTGCTCCGCCCATTATGACACATTCAGTAGTGTAGTTTGCTTAGTTTTTATGAAGGTACATAAAGATACTACTTATTTTATTATTATAAAAATATATCTTATAATAAAAGCATTTAAAAATAACTCAACTGGTAAGTTTATTATCAAATGAAAACCAAATATGTGAAAAATAAGATACTGACACAATGTCAGTGTCACTGAAACTGACAGAAAATAACGTTATTCGTACGGCTATGAATCAAGGTAATGTATCTGAATTAATAATAGTTATTTACGTTACAAGGCCAGGAAGTAAGGTATTACGGTACGTATGAGAAGTTTACGGACGAGGTGACCAAGGAGCCGAGCCAGGAATTTCGAAATAAGTACCGTAATACCACTTCATGGCCATATGAAGTACAACATTTTATTTCATACTGTCTACGTGATTTAAATATTTTTAAATTTATGTCAATATGTCAGTTTAAAATAGATCACATCACATCAGAATTTGTCTTTGTTACCTGTGTATATATGTTTCAATTTTTGTTGATTTTGTTTGTTTGCTTGACCGCTCCTTCTAATAATAACTCAAACTTTCCGAACGATATTTTGGAAAAAAGTGCTGAGGCTATACGGAAACTGATTCTCACAAAGTCCTCCGGAAGATATGAAAAAAAAATTGAATTATTTTGCAACTGGAGAAAAATATACGTCGTTCTTTTTTTGATAAAATTTAAAAATAAACAATCAGGGATGTTTCCAAGCAACACTGTAATGTATCATTTTCCGGACTCAAATTACTAACCTAAAGTAGTAAATAGCGGACAGTATGAAATAATTAAACTTACATTACAGCGAAAGTATTATCAACAACGAGCATCGTTTTAAAGATGTCCTAACTTAGTCGAAACACGTGCTTATAGCCTTTGCAAAGAAGAGAGATAAATGTATGCCAATTTGTTAATTCGTTCATGACCTTGATCGGACATCTTTGAAAATATTTTCTGTAAATTTGTATTTCTATTACATACATTTGCAATATTTAAAATTAACCAATATTAATTCATTGTGGACGAATTTGCAAAACATTTTCAAATAACTTTCTAGTGATTAGGACCAATCCATACGTGTGGGCAGGTTGTGCCCCGCACATAGGCGCCAGACCATAAGGGGTGCCATTTCAAGACAGTAAGTAAATAGTAAATGCTCTTATTCGTAAAGAAAAAAAATACTTTATAATTTACACAGTAAGATGATAGAATTGAAGAATATTTTTTTAAAAATTATTTGCATTAAAGCTCTAGTTAAGTTATAATTAAAATATTTATCAATACTAAACGGATATTTTTCTAGCATTGTTTTATTGAAATAATAATTAGGAAGATATTGATTATAACAATACAACAAAGAATATTTTCACTATAGTATAAGAATATTGATTACAAGAATGAATTAATCCAATATTTAAATTCTAGTTAATATAATTATATTTTTCTTTACTGCCGATATTAAATTTAGAAAAAAAGCAGGGCATCGAACCCGCCAAACACTGGGTTCGGTTTAGATACAGGTTAATTTATTATTTGAGAGATGGGTTCGGTTCGACCTAATGAAAATTGAATTAATGTTTTTTTTTTAATAACAATCTTTATATAGACATAATTTATGAGAATTGCGAGCCGGGATTTACGCGAGACAAGAACACGAACACAATTTTAATAAACAGACAAAACAGGCGACGATTATCGGCTGCATTACGATTACGCTTACGCTTACGTTTCGTGCTCAAAATGAATCTGAACCGGAGCTGAACTCTGAACCCGAATTTTAATACCCGATTCGGTTCGACTCGGGTTCAATTGAAAAATATATTTGAGGTTCGGTTCCAGGTATGGGTTCACTAAAATGTTACGGTTTGATTCCGGTTTTGGTTCGGGTCAAGTTCGGGTTCGATGCCCTGAAAAAAAGTAAAAGAAATATCCCAGCAAACGAATAATTTTCTGGCATCGTCATGATGACGAGTATAACCGTAAAATTGTTGATTACAACAAACGATTTTGATAACAATATTGATTACAAGAATGAATCGAACAGGTAATTTCATAAATATTTAAATCTACCATTTTTTGAATTATTATATGTATAGTTTAAACTTTAAAGCGTGTGTTAATTTTCAAATTATGCATTGTGGGGAGTGCTGAAATATAATTTTGCACAAAGGCACTTTTTACCTACGGAGCGTACTGCTAGTAATGTTTTACAAAAATGAATACAAAGAACAAATGTAATTTGCCAAGTTGACAGCAAAGCTTGAGGAACATTTTCCAAAGAATAGAACATTTAAATATACTAATTTTTTTTTTCAGACAAAATATGGACGCATCCTTAAAGACACCGATGTATAAAACACGCCAATCCTCTCTCCTATTTTGCGGTAACTTCAACCTTTTTAACAATACTGTTACTTGAGCACATTCACTTTGTGTCAAATTTCTAGTTTCGCCTTGTATAAAGACTAGTCGCGTACATGCGATTTTCCTATCGCTTAGTCGCTGCGTCAAATAAATCGTTCGTCGCTAGAAAATTACATGGGTCGGGCACTTGTACTTGCGCAAAGACATATTAGAACCTAGAACCAACATAGATTTTTAATATAGAAACTGTCTGCGTGATAGCTTTGTTTCTTCGAAAATTAAGAAGTCAACCTAAAACCAGTATTGGGTACAATCAATATTAAGTTAAAGACTGTTAAAAGGACAAATTTAGGTAAGGAGGGTAAGTATTGTCTTTGGTCAAAAAATCGATAGTGAGTTTCTAATGAATTAGCACGTTTTGGGGTGCCTAGAATACAAATTTACTATTTTACGATTATGTCTGTATGTATGTGTGCGTGCGCGCGTCTTTGTATATGTGAGTGTGTGACGATCGTTTCCAATTGCATAAATCCAATACCACAATTCCAAAAATAATATTTTTTTCGTATTATTCGACTTTAGATGTATATGCACACGTGATTAGATTTTAGTTATAATTAGCCCAACGGAAGTACAATCATTTGCAACTTTTAACAGTTTTTCTTGGAAAAAGGGGGTAAATATCATTTATTGACATTTAATGTTATTATAAATTTTAAAGATCATATTAATCTCTATACGATTGGATTGCATTTTATACTTCATATTCAACAATATAGAGTTAAAGAATTATAAAGATATTAAATTTCATAAATCAGCCAGCTCAGCTAACCAAGAAAACTGCTAATATATTCAGATAATTCAAATTGACATATGTGTCAATATGAATGAAAAATAAATGAAAGTGGCAGAGTGTATATTATGTACAAATTCCATACATAAATTTTATTGCAAAAGATTCTAAATTCCATTAAATTATTTCATAAACAATCTATACAATTTGCACTTGACACTGACATCTTCTTCTTCTTTGGCTTTCCCCAATGGTTATGTTTTATTTTCTTCTTCCACTCTTTTTTGTTTTGCGTGTCGTCCTCATTTAGTCCTTTTCTCTCAAGTCTTCCGCAATATATTCCTTCCATCTTATCTTTGGTCTTCCACTGTTTCTTCAACCTTATACTACTAAGCTATTCATTCTTCTTCCAATATATTTCTCATCTCTCATCATGACATGTTCAAACCAATGTAATCGTCTCTTGTATCTATCTAGAAACCTCTATCACTCGAGCGATTCCCTTATTCTTTCATTCCTTATACTATCATTCCGTGTCTTCCCCAATATCTATCTCAACATCCTCATCTCTGCTTCATTCATTTTATTTTCATTGACACTGACATCTGATCTGTCAGTTAGAATTTTCTTAATTTAGTAGCTGTATCCATGGTTATAGCATAGCTGGCTGATTTGTAAATAAATATATCATCACGGCATATTACCCTTTGCTGGGTGTGCCAATCTGCTATGTACACAGTTATCGGTAATGATGAAATATTTGTACCGTGCGGGCGCTTACCAGGCGTCACCTCACGGGCACTCAATACTGGCATAGAGTGCACCACAGGGGTTAATTTTGTGCCATTAAAATTCGAAAATTTTTGGCGTCGGTCGGGACCGAACCCGAGTCCCCAGATTCGCGACCAGACACTCTGGTACACGGCCACGAGACCCCATGAGTTATAAGATTTAATTCTTTAACTCTATATCCATTGATTATGAAATATAAAATGCAATCGATTTGTATAGATAAGAATATTCTTTAATATTTATAATAACATTAAATATCGAAAAATAATGTTTAACAGCGGTTTTTCAAGAAAAACTGTTGAAATCTTTTAATGAGGGTACTTCCGGTTGACCAATTAGAACCAAAATCTAATCAAGTCTGCATATGGATGTAAGGAAGAAGAATGCGTAAAAATTGGAATTTTTTGAATTCTAATACTTATTGGAGATATCGCGGCCGAAATTATAGTGACACACACAAACACACATACACACACACGCACACACACACAAATAAAGACATCGTAAAAATAGTAAAGTCGTATTGTAGGGTCCTTAAAACGTGCTTATTCACCACCGGATTTTTTAACCAAAGATAATACCTTCCTTACCTAGAGGTGACGGAAGGTAAAAAGCATCATTTCGTTTATGTTTCATCTGAATTTTAAAAGAAAATTATATCTTTGTTATGTATATACATACAATTAAAATTGTATACAAGTTTGTTTACATTAAAACATCAAGTAATATAAAGCCAATTATTTAACACAGAAGTCATTACTCTTATTTTATTTCTCATAATTACTCTATAAACAAGAAACATAAATATAATTAACAATTAACAAATTAACATGAAATGCTTCCACATTACAAACATTATTACTCTGCAATATTCTGACTAATTTCTCACCAAACAAATAAAAGGTAAATAATCAGAGCAAATGTGTTTGTAATAGGCGAGGTTTTAGGCGGTAAGAAGTTGGGTTGGTTTGTGGGCAGTACTAATATAAAGGCGAAGAACGCAACGCAACTGGTATTAGGTTCTGAGTACTCATCGCTATTATTAATTAAACATATCGGGGCGACACGCGAACAGATCATCAACACTTGCTCGTGTACTACGTGTCACATGAATGCGGAAACACAAATTCAACATGATCAGGGACGGACTCACAGGGAATGCGAGGGTCACGCTAGAATTATTAAAAATTAGACTCATGGTTCATATTTTTTATAATTTTATTTTAAATAGGAACAGACTAGTTCCCTTCAACTATATTTTAAAATGTTGATTAATTAAGTTCTAACTAACAACTTTCGTAACATAATAGGGTATTTGACAATTTTTGGGAAAGCGAATTTCTGCAACTGCGTTACCGTGATCTATATTAAAGTATAAATATCGAAGAAGAATTTGTGAACAGTGCCGTTTTTAAGATTTTCGGGGCCCTGGGCCATTAGTACGTGGGGGCCCCTCCCCTCCCCCCCTATTTTTTCAACAAAAACAGATATTTTATAGGTTTATTATCTTTGTCATATAGATTATTAGACAGGTTTTCTTCGGGACTTTTGTAACGCAAAATCTTCGATCACATCTTTAAAATCAATTTTTTGCAAAATATCATTTTCAATGCTCATCAGAGATAAACATTTTAATCGCTCCTGACTCATACTGTTCCGCAGTTCATTTTTGATTAGCTTGAGCTTTGAAAATGATCTTTTTTACATTGTTAAATTAAGTTTTCATCGGTAAAAAAATAGTTTGATTCAACTTTTTTTTAAATTACTTCAACTATTATTTTGAGATTACTTCACAATAAAGTCAACTTGTTAGACAGTTATCAAAATGATAACTCGGAATTAGACATATATACGACAAATAATAAATTCGCATTTTGGATTCAATATTTCAAAAGGGGGCACCCCAGACGGTCATGGTATACGTCATTTAAATCCTCTTGAAAAGTTATGTAATAGCCTCCAAAAATATCCGTTGATGTTAGCTGTGACATATAGCTGATTGTATTACGTAGGTGCCACCTTAAACTTATTCTGCGAGTCCCTAATAATAGTAATTATTGGAAAGTATTCGGGTTTATTGTAGGCTCTCAGTTCGTTTCTTGTTTTTCAGGGGCTCCCAAGAACCTTGCAGAAGTATTCACAACTTTTGTTTGTTTAATGTTTGATCAAAAGAAAAAAACAAAAAAAATGTCAATGATTTTTTGTTGTGACAATTTTATTTCAATCACACAAGCTTTTGGGGGCCCCCAGGACCTCGGGGCCCTGGGCCTGGGCCCAGGTGGCCCGTGCCTAAAGACAACACTGTTTGTGAAAAATTCATAGACTTCAGTATAGGATTTGTACCCAGAACCTTCCTATATCTAAAAAGATGCTCTAACCAATTGAGTTAAATTATAAAAATTGTTAAAGAGTATTCATCAGGAATTCTTTTATGTAAGAAAAAAGTGTTATTTTCCATTTTGGAATAAGAATGACATTCTAGCTTGTTTTGGTATAGTTGGATTCACGAAAGATGCATATTCTAGATCACTTGTTCGAAGAAAGAATACATAGTAATTAATACAATAGTAGGTTAGCAACATTTCATGATAAGAAAGATTATTTAACGAATGTCTATGTAATTTACGTTGTGTGTCAGACATACGTAAATGGCGATATTACTTTCTAACACACTACAAATAATAATGACATATGTCGTATATTTACCGATATCTAATTATCTACAACACTGCCCTCTGTGCTAATGTTTACTCATTGACGTTGACGTTTAAATTAAATTATTATTTCATGGTTTGTAGTATGTTTATATTTTTGTGTTTTGCAAAAACATCGATGAAGAACGTAAATCTTTGAGAAAAACATTATTTAAAAAGAAACATACTTTTTAACAAATTACACTTATTTTTTTCAGTTAAAATGTATCCATAAATATTTCATGTTGCATACCTAAGTATGCAAAATGAAGTAAAGTTATCTACAAATAATATTATATCAGACTGCTTAAAAATGACCTTGAATAACCACCTTTCGTGAACCATACTATACGACGATGAGCTTCACACGGATTTTGATGGCATTTTGTTATTTGGGATTGGTATGACTGCATAAATTTCACAACAGACAAAATAAAAAACACACATTGTGTCAATTTTGTTACTTATCAAATTCGAAGTATAAAGAAATAGTTATTTAGCAATAATAAACTAATTGAATTCATACGATATAAGTGTAATATATGAAATATACATCTTTTGATTAGTACGCTGCCTTTGCAATAGTAAAATGCACAATATAATACGAAGAACTGAACACAATAAACTAGCAAAGCCAGTGACCAAAATCACTTTAATCACCACATGAATGGCAGATTGACATGAATATTCAAATACTTCAAATATTTGAAAATGACACTCGTTCGGCTGTTACAATACCGTTTCTATTTCATTTTTTGCCGATGGTTGAACGGAGATAGCGTATAACCCTCTGGAATGTCTATGATAATGAAATAGAGAATAAAAGTCTAGATACCAGATAAAAGTTTAGTAGTTCTTGTATCAGAAATTGATGACGTGGGGATCAACTCGGAGATACAGAGTGTAGTAATATTATCAATACAACCTATTACAAATTTTGTCATCCTATATTTAATAGAAATTATTATTCCAAGAGTTAATATTATTGTAATGAAATTTGAAACACGAAATGTGATCTACTCTAAAAATAAATTCAAAATTAAAAGATTATAAAATTAATAATGAATTCTAAAAGCTTTTTTTTAATAAATAAGGTGAATTAAAAGTTATTGTCTTTTCTTTTGAGATTATTTAATATCTTTATAAAAGTTCCTTTTGTTTCATCAATAATATATCCGTGAACCAAATTATTGTAAACCTGTACTCTCTATCAGTCAATAATAATTTATTTGTTACTACTAGATAAAATTTAAAATAATGTTAAAAATGTATCCTTGGTCTAGAATATCTTTGTAAATCTGGCCCTGTTGTTCAGGCTTGGCCTCAGTGACTGTTGAATATGAAACGAATGTAATTAGTGCACAACGCCTTCGATTCGACGAAATATTAAAAAACTTTGTAAAACTTCCAACCAAAACTTACAATGTCAATCCATTATTAATATAGCCAAGTAGAAATAACGATACCGTTCACTTATTAATTTTTTGCAAACATCAAGATTCAAATTTAAATTAATACTGCTCCATTTTACTTCATGTAAATCAATACCCTACAAATTGAAAACTTTTAGAGGGAGTAAAAAATTTGTATAATAAAATTCGGAAATAATGAATTCTTACATATACACATGAAACATGAACTAATAAATAAAATTATTGCAAAGAAAGATCATTATATTATTATTACATTTCTCCAAAAGAATTAACATATTTTAAATAAAGTTAAATAAATTAAACTGTTTATTCTAATTTAAAAACATTGGCAAATATGACAAATATTCAAATTATGTGATTTATTCCTCATGTTTATTATTTTAAAATGAAGTAAACCATATTTATTTATTTATCGATCCAACAGGATTCAAGATCCCAATTACAGGACGATCATATGACATACAAATACAGAAACGAATGAGTTGAACAGTAAATACATATAAGAAATTTAACAAGTGACTTATTACAACAAAGAAACGAATGAGTTGAACAGTAAATACATACAAGAAATTTACCAAATGACTTATTACAAGAAATATTTTAATAAGATATTCTTAAATTTAGAAAAGGAGTCGCCAAATATATCAATGTCAATAATACATGATACACTGTTATATGCTACACAGAGTTGTCTTATTGGAGATTTCAATTCATAATTAGTCCTAGCTGCTTTACAAAGAAATGGTACTTTATTTCTTGAAGTGACGCGTGGAACGTGAAATGGTATTAGCTCAAGACTACATGGGTCATCAATACAATTATTAATTAATTTGTATAAGTAGAGAGATAATTGTAAATTTCTTCTGCTACTTAATGGCACCAAGTTCACTTCAGGCAATAAATCAGAATAATCATGGGTAAAGATAGGATATTGTCCATGTATTTTAAAATAACAATATTTAATGAATTTATGCTGGACAGACTCAATCTTAGATATATATTTATGATATATTGGATTCCAGACTTGTAGACAATATTCTAGCTTGGAGCGGACAAATGCATAATACAAGCTTTTGAGTGTAGTTGTTTTACAGAAAGACCGACAATTTCTAATTACAAATCCAAGATTTTTGTAGGATGATCTTACAGTAGTCTCAATGTGTACATTAAATGTTAGTTTTGGGTCAAATATAATCCCAAGATCCTTAAACTGAGTTACTTTCTCAAGCGAATTAGTTTCCATGTGATAAGCATAAGTGTAAACGTATTTTTTAACAAAGTAACTCATTATTTTACATTTGCTGTAATTAAAGAACAATTTTGAGTTATGGGACCATTTTAAAATGTTGTTGATGTCGTTTTGTAAGAGAATACAGTCATTAATCGAGTTGATGTATTTATAAATTTTTTTTTTTTTTTTTTTTTTTTTTTTAATATTAAGAACAATACACTAACGTTACCTATAAGCAGGGCCGTACGGTGGTATTTTAGCGCCTGGGGCATATAATACTCAATTTGGCGTTCTACAATAAATATTTACAAAACAGTGAATTTTTCATTTATTTAGTTCAATAAAGACGACGAACGAAATTGCTCTAGCTGCTTAACTGGGTGATTAGCAGAAGTGTATCAATCACAATATATTATGTATCTCAATATACGAGGGCCATCCTAAAAAGATTAAAGATACAAATGCACTGGTGGCCTGAGGAAATTTTATTTCGGTAAGTTGGCACCACTGTCGTGAAGAGGAACTCCTCCTTTTTCAAACAAATGATCCAGTAGCTCTATTCTAGGGTGAACATTTTGGCAGTAATATTTGTTTACGAAATTGCGATAAAGCCGTTCCTTCACTATTCCGCCAGATGCGAAATCCGCCCGATCATACATTTTCTGAATGGGTATACTAAGAATGCGGATCATTAGTGAAAACAAAAAATCTGATGTGTACACCACACGACTTCCTTGTACGATTATTAAACTATACATATTTTTTTAATAATTAAATATTGACAGGCTTAAGCCAAGCCCGAGAAATATTTTGATATAGAACAAAAAATAATTCATTTACTACTATCATTTTTAAATTAACATTAATCTAACTCGGTTCTTTCTAAAGAGAGTTGATTACAACAAAGAAATATTTGATTACAACAATGAATATGACTAATTTCACAATAAAAATATAATATTTGTTATTGTACGAATCATAAAATTGCACGTATTTAACGTAATTTGACAAGAACTTTTTTTTGTCCTAATCCATAGTAAGCTTTATTACAAAAGTTTTGAGTTATGCGAGATACGTACGTACAGACGTCACGACGAAATTAGTCAAAATGGATTCAGGGATGATCAAAATGGATATTTTCGCTGAAATCTGAAAACCGAATTTTTTCGCGATTACAATACTTACTTACGTACAAGGAAGTAAAAAAAACGTCAAAGGGCGATTCAAAACCGAAGGCAGTGTTGACTCACACGGCGTGTGTCTGCTTCACGATAACACATGTCCTCAAACAGCGCGAATCAACAAACAGATATAGAGTTAAAGAATTATAAAGATAATCTGGGGACCCGGGTTCGTCCCCGACCGACGCCAAAAATTACATCGAATTTTAATGGCACAAAATTGACCCCTGTGGTGCACTCTCCACGCCAGCTATGAGTGCCCGTGAGGTGACGCGTGGTACAAATATTCCATCATTACCGAAATATGTGTTCAAAGCAGATTGGCACACCCAGCAATGGGTAATATGCCGGGATATATTTATATATCTTATTTATGTAGTATGTGCCAACGCTATCAACCTATAATTAGGGTACCTTTATACACAGGGTATGGCCATGGATCAAGATCGCCGCCATTCGCGGGCCAATATCAAACATCTGTATATTCATTTCCCTACTTATTTGTAAGTAATGTGATATTATATTATAAAGGAACATTAAATAATCACACTATGAATCTATAAAGAGTATAAAAACTAATTTCTTTAAGAGATACACAATTATTGTTACAACATAAATTTAGAGGTTATGTAGAGTATAGGATGTTATTATCATATCTAATTTAATAACTGTAGTTATTATTTACATAATAAGTATATATTCTTAACTTACCTTTCAAAAATTTAAATGTTTATGCGTAATATTGGTATACTTTCAATATTGTCAGTAATCGTAGTCGGTATCTCAAGAAAATACACAGGTAAATAAAATAAAAGTTTTACTTACACTTTAAATAAATATTAAAAGTATATCTAAATGTGTTTTTCATTAATATAAAACAAGTAGCTACGAAAATACATAATAATTTGCGCAACAACAACACATTTGACATTGGCCCGCAAATGGCGGAAGAAACGGGAGTCACGTCATGGCCACACCCTGAGCCTGAATATAAAAATACCCTAGAAATTATTTTTAAATTTTTAAGTGTCATTACTACCTAAAATACGACATAAATGCCCACTTCATAGTATCTGGCACATATACTTTCGATAAATGTAAGGGGATGAATGAACCACGCCACGTTATTCTTTAATAGGATGTAAGTGCCATCATGTGATGTCTGTTACATTGAAATGACGGAACTTACTACACTTGCTGTGCAAAGTGGTGCTACAGAAAGGCGAAAAAAGGTGAAAAGAGTATGCAAACTGCAAGAATATTTTGGAAACATGGAAACGTGTAAACCTTTTAAAGGAAGGGAAGACTGCCTCACGTTGCAGAGAAAGCAAGAAATGTTAAATACAATACTTATATATACCGCAATGGAAAGGGCGCGAGAGGTATTTTGATGGCCACAACAGATTTTTTTGTTTTGTGTTACATATGGGCCCATTCGCTTCTTGCTATGACACTAAAATTACCGGAATTGGAGACGTAACGTCATAACCATTATTAAATAATTTTTAATTTCACTTTTTTACCTCTCGCTAAGAGAGGTATTGGATTCATGCTAAAAATCGCATATCCAGATTTTATTGAATAAGCACGTTTTAAGGTCCCTACAATCCGATTTTAACATTTTTACGATGATGTCTGTGTGTGTGTGTGTGTGTGTGTGTGTGTGTGTGTGTGTGTGTGTGTGTGGATGTGTGTGTGTGTGTGGGATGTTGGAAGGACGGTTACTCAAAAACTATAAGACTTAAAATTTGTTTAACAACGTATTTCCCAATCGGACATTCATGGGAAGATCTGAAAAGGTTTTGGTAATAATTGGACAACCGGAAGTAGAAGATTCTTGAAAAAAAATCTTCTAAATATTATTTTTTGAAAATTTTTCGTGGTAATATTAAAGAAAATTAAATTCTCTATCTGATACATTTAAATATTTTATTATATATTCCATAGATTTAGAGATAAAAGAAGTATAATATATAAAATAATCTGTTGTAATAAATTTGACAGCCGAAAGAATGCCATGAAAAATAGTTGATAATTTAAATTATTTGTAACTGACAGATAAATGTCAGTGTCAGAAATAATGAGTAATGAATTAAAAATGTACTTGGAGAATCCCTTAGTTCTTGATCTGTGACTATTATGGAGATGACAAGTCTAGGTTGAAGGACTTAAATTTGTTTCAAACATTATGGGACAATGTACACCAGTACTGTAGACTAGAGTAACTTTGAATTGCGAAAAAGCTATCAAATTCTTCTCAAGTAAGTTGTAAATATTGACAAAATCGGAGTGCAATCTATCCGTCACTTTATTAAAGGGAATTAAGGTTATTTAGATATAACAAGTATGAAAAAATAAAATGTAAAAGAAGATATATAAGAATAGATGCACAATCCAGATATATACATTTTAGACCGCCCAAAATTAATGTTTTTACTAGAAGAATATGAAGAGAAAGTAAACAAAGTTGTTCGAATTGAAAATTGCTGTTACCAGCCTAATATTTATATATGGTAAACTCTACTTTGTAATTTATTGTAACATAATTTATGGTAAAATATCTTCATGTTGAGACATGCTATTATTGAATAATAAAGAAGTTTATACGTCATAGATTTATATGAATATATTATTTGTATTTATAAAAATAATCTTTGCTTTATGCATACAGCCAGGTAAAATATACGGCGAGAGGTTATGTGCTGGCCACATCAGATTTTTTTATATAATAATTAATCATTATATTAGTTTAATTACTCGGTGGCCGAGCGTGTTGAGGCAGTGTGTTCGATACGACAGCGCTCAAAGCAACCATCACCGCTCGGATCCTGAGGTCGTGGGTTCGATTCCCACCATGGTCTTGGATGTTTGTGTGTGTCCTTTCATCGTCTCATCTCCATCATCGCAATGTATACAACGCCAATGTAACAAAAACATGTAGCAAAACTGTATCATCCCCATCAAATCACATTGTAATAAGTTGTAAAACTTGAAATACAATAATAGTATATTATGTTATTAGGAGTAGAAAGCGGTCTTTTTGTTTTGAACCCAGCTATTGCGGCTGAGGCTAGGCAAGCTGGGTAAAACACAAAAGGGCGTTCTACTCTGAATAACATATACTATTTTTTCTTCAAGTGTTTCAATGATTTTTTTGGAATTGTTTTAATTGTAGAGTTTGAAATTTCAGCCAAAGTTGGCTGTGTACACTACAAAACACAAACGATATAACTGTCAAATACCCTATGGTCTGTGTTCCTGTGACGACTGCTGCCGCCAGCGGTGAACTAAGAAACTAACATTTTTTTACTAGTACAATAATGAACAAGATTGTTGTACTAGTAAGATAATGAATATCTTCTATAGTGTGTGTACAGTAGCATAATATATTATAATACGCTTGAAGGAAAAGAATATTATTTTTATTAATTACTATTTATTTAAGGCTAAAATTGATGTGCAATACATTTTTTTAAAACAGACGTTGCCTTGGAAACCCTCTTTGTTCAGCGCTGGGTTGCGAAAATGTTGCGAAACCTTTTTTGTGGTCGCGGTGACCAAAAGGTTGAGCAACGCTAATCTATAACATCAAATCTAATCAGTGCAATTTGCAGAGACCAGCATCAATATGAATATCAATTCCATTCCTCATCAAATAATTCCGTTTAAATGAAATTAGCTTTGTTTTTAGTTGGTGGAGAATTTCCTTGATCAGTGTTTGCGCAAGTTGAGCCATTGAGCGCCCTTGAGGCGGCGGCAAGCTTCGAGGACTCTTCACCTGCAAGCTCTGAAGCTTCCAACGCCGTCTCGTCTCACATAGAAACAGCCACTGAGCGGAAGCTCAAAGCCCAACTGTGAACTTTCACGGAATATGGAATTGTTATGTTGTATTTATTTTGTGTACTTGAAAAATGCACTTGACTATTGCAGGTTTTGTAATTACATTACTGATAAAAAGGGCTTCAAGTTAATGAGGATTATTGATGAGATTTTGTTAATTAATTCTTGCATACTACTTGTAATTAAAATACGACCCTGCCATTTTCAGTTCCTTTCAAATATTTGGCTTGGCTTACGTTTATATTTTAATTAAAATATCTATATTTACATACATGATCCTTAGAATTGAAGCATTTCTACGTTTGCTTCACATATGGAATTAATAAAAGTAATTTAATTTTGTATTAAAATCCTTTCGCATATTGAAAAATTTATACCGCTAGTATATTTATCCACCTAATTTGTTGTCAGGATTTTTTTTCTTCTATTAACTGACTGTTTAATCTATGGCTGTCAGTGGCCTCTGATATTTATTTGTTGACAATTAAATCTTGAAATTATTAAGCATACGTGCGTGAGTAAGAGGGCACTATGGATGCCTTATGGATACCCTACACCCTTAAGATATCCTCTCACAAAAATAATGTGTTTTTACCTTCCGTCACCTTTAGATAAGGACGGTATTGTCTTTGGTCAAAAAATCAATGATGAGTTTTTAGTGAATAAGCACATTTTAGGGTCCATTAATACGATTTTAACATTTTTACGATGATGTCGGTATATATGTATGTATGTATGTATGTGTGTGTGTGTGTGTGTGTGTGTGTGCGTGTGTGTGTGTGTTTGTGTGTGTTTGTGTGTGTGTGTGTGTGTGTGTGTGTCTGTGTGTGTGTGACGAAAGTGTTTCGGATCGCATAACTTCAAGACCACGATTCCAAAAATTATAATTCTTTCGTATTCCTCAACTTTACATCCAGAGAAGAGGTGATTATATTTTGGTTATAATTGGTTAACCGGAAGTACTCTAACTTAAATATTTTAGCAATTTTTCTTAAAAAAAAAAACGCAGGTAAATATCATTTATATTTAATGTTATTATAGCTTAAAGAATATAGATATAGAGTTAAAGAATTATAAAGATATTAAATTTCACTAATCAGCCAGCTATGCTAACAATGGAAACTGCTAATATATTCAGAAAATTCAAATTGACAGATGTTAGAATCAATGAAAAGTAAATGAATGTGGCAGAGATGGAGATATTGAAATAGATGTTGAGGAAGACATGGAAAGATACAGTAAGGAAGAAAGAATAAGGGAAATAACTATAGTGTTAGAAGTTTCTAGAAAGATACAAGAGAGATGGTTTGAACATGTCATGAAGATAGATGCAGAATATATTGGAAGAAGAATGAATAGCTTAGTAATAAAAGGTTGAAGAAACAGAGGAACAGCAAATATAAGATGGAAGGATTGTATTGTAGAAGACTTGAGAGAAAAAGAACTGAATAAGGACGACACGCAAAACAGAAATGAATGAAAGAAGAAAGTAAAAAATAGCGACCCCTAACGAATGGGAAAAGAAAGAAAGGAAAGAAGAAGATGTCAGTGTCAAATGCAATTTACATAGTTTGTTCCTAAAATAATGTTACTGGAAATATAGAATCTTTTACAAGAAAATTTATGTATGGAATTTATACATGATACACAGGATTGACAGAAGATATTGTGCTGGCCATATAACATTTTTTAAGAGTCGGGTTTGTACTCTTATAGAGTAAACTTGTATTCGGTACTAGAAAGTCAAGTGGACAACATGTAGAGTTTTAGTTTTAGCCTAAGGATACAGCAGCATCTTTAGCTTATAATTAAGTTGAAGTGTAATAATCATGTAAATAAAATTTAGTTAAAATATCAAATAATGTGAGTACATATAAGCGTTCCTCCAGTAATAATCAAAGTGCATCCAAGCATAGAAAATATATAGTACAAGATTGGGCATCTCCCTTATAAACCGTGATAACAAGCTTTAGTGCCGTGATTTATTAAACACATCAAGAAATGAGAAATATATGTTGACCTGTAGAAAAATAATAAAAGTATGTAATATGTTAATGTATTTATTTAAATATGTATGCATTATTCAAATAAAATAATAAACAAAAAGTACAAATTTCAAACTACATGACGACAACTGATAAAATTTAAGCAAATACTACTAACACAGAAATTTGAATTATTATAATTATTATTATTACAAAGGTAATTTTATTTCAAAAAAGGGGATGTTACTCTAAACGTCAGCCAGAAATGCACTGCTTCTTTGACCTCGTCATCGATGTTCGTCCACTTTTTAACAAATCTACCCTCTTCTATACTCCTTTTTTATTAAAACTGACAACACAATACTATTTCAACATTCTTTGTTGAATCTTATGTAGCTTCATGTCCTTTCATCAAATAATGTGATATCTTGCTGCTCTCCTACGATGTAAACATCTAAGAGCACCGCCATAATGTACATTCTCCTAGTCTAGTTACACACAACATTTCTTCTACTGGGCACTGACGGCAAGAATATCTCTTTACTACGCAGAAGTTACAAATATTTTCTGAAATATTATTAATTTGTTGTTAATTTTTTCTATCACCCCCATATAATAATGCTAATATGAAAGAATATACTTCCCGAAAATATACTGAATGATGAAGCACTATATTTCAATAAAGATACAAATTCACAAGTAACAGTTTCAAATGTCAAGAATTTCTAACGATGCAATAGAGAATTGTAAGAAATTTACAGCAGTTTGCAAACATATGTTACCTTTTTCTAGTATTTTGACATTAAAGTTTGATAATTACTGTAAAATCTGTATTATTAACGACATCTATGGAAAGGTAAGGAAGTATTTCCAAACGCTAGTAGATTGAAAACTTGTTATTACGTTTCTATATGCAGATTCACCCCTCTGCATCCAAGCGACCGCCAGTCAGTTAAAGTTGTCATCGTGTTACAATATCAAAAAATCTGATGTGGCCAGCACAATACCTTCCGTCAATCCTGTGTATTATGTACAAATTCCATACATAAATTTTCTTTCAAAAGATTCTAAATTTCCAGTAAAATTATTTTATAAACTATGCAAATGGCACTTGACACTAACGTCTTTTTTTTCTTTAGCTTTTGCCATTCGTTAGGGATCGCAATTTTTTATTTTCTTCTTCCATTCATTTTTATTTTGCGGGTCGTCCTCATTCGGCTGCTTTTCTTTGAAGTCTTCCGCAATACAGTCCTTTCATCTTATCTTCGGTCTTCCTCTGTGTCTTCTACCTTCTATTACTAAGCTATTCATTCTTCTTCCAATATATTCTTTATCTCTCATCATGGCAAATTTAAACCAATGTAATCGTCTCGTATCTTTATAGAAACTTTTAATAATCGAGTTATTTCCCTTATTCTTTCATTCCTTACCGTATCTTTCCGTGTCTTCCTCAACCTCTATCTCAACATCCTCAGCTCTGCCATATTCATCTGTTAGTTAGAATTGTTAATATAGAAGCTGTTTCCATGGTTATAGTATAGCTGGCTGATTTATAATATTTAATTTCTCTATAATTCTTTAACTCAATTCGTATAGATAATAGAATATTCTTTAATATTTATAATAACATTAAATTTATAAATAATATTTAACAGTGTTTTGTTCTAGATCCGACTGGTTGACCAATTATAACCAAAATCTAATTAAGTCTGCATATAGATGTAAGGAAAAGGAATACGTAAGATTTGTATTTTTTGGAATTCACACACACGCACGCACACACATACACACAGACACACACAGACACACACACACACACACACACACACACACACACACACACACACACACACACACATACAGACATCATCGAAAAAATAGTAAAATTGTATTGTAGAGACCCTAAAACGTGCCTATTCATTGAAAACTCACCACCGAATTTTTTGACCAAAGACAATACCTTCCTTACCTAGAGGTGACGGAAGGTAAAAAAATACATACGTACCTACTCGTTATTTTCTAATATTTCATAAGTTGAAGAAGATATTTTAATATAATTAAAGATATAACTATATGAAAAATCATTTATCTTTTAAACGATACGATGATTTTCGATGTTTACATATCTGACAAGTTCTGCTAGCCACAATTTATTTAGTTTCCAAAAATTCCAATAGTATCGCATGCTACTGCGGGTCTCAAAACAAACAAAAAATATTAAATAATTTAATAATAAATTATGCAAATTTCATATAGGGTATTACCCTAAAAGTGTCACCTTTCGTCGAAATAAGTTCCGTGCAGTCAATAAAATTCCAGTCGTCATATAAATAGAGCTTTGTTTCATAATTCCTTGATTTAATTCTTGCAACACACGAAGCCAAAGTTGGAGAAACAAAGTTTAATTAAGACTTGGTGTAAGTGTAAGTGTTTGTTTGTGTGCGTGCCGCGTGCACTGCACCCCGACTGTCGTTTCCGGGCCGCTAAATTACAAACACCCGGCCATTGCCTCAACAACTCTACCTAATTTGTACCTATAAATATTTTATATCAATATTTGCATTTCGTAATACAACGAATACTAATGAAGAACAAATTACAAAATAAAATAAATAAATATGACATAAGCATGCATTACCATGTGATTGTTAAATCAGAATTTATTGAAACTACTCGCATCATTTTTAAGAAAAAAAATCTGATGTGGCCGGCACAATACCTCTCGCCATTTAATTCACGGATTTAATTTTTGTTCAGTTAAATATATATTATGTTCCTTTGCATATAACTATGTTCCATTTTATAACATATTATCAGTATTTTTAGTATTTTTTTCATGGTACAAATATGTCATTATCATTATCGAAATATATACAAAGCAGACTGGCACACCCAGCAATGGGTAATATGGCGTGATGATATATTTATTGTTATTCATTTATCAGTACTTTCTTTTCCAGAATTTACCGTTATTTTATTCCATGTAACCGGCGTTAATTTCATTATAACCATATGAAAAGTAATTTATCGTTTAGATATTTTATTAATTCATACTATAATATATTCTCCTTAATATAGTACCATTATTAATTTGAAATGATTAATTTATTGACAGTGACATTTATTTGTCAGTTAAATACATTTGAAATCTGAACTATATAACTAAGGAGATATGGGATTTATAAAATAAATTATTTTCTAAACTTATTCATAAAATATATAGAAAAAGTATTAATGCATATCTATAGAATATTTAATTTTTATAATAACATAAATCTCGAAAAAATGTAATTTAAATGAATTTTTGAGCTTCAAGGAAGAGCCAGTACCGCTTACATCAAAAATTAATGGGCTCTTTCCATATTAGAATAAAGCAAAATTTTATGAGTGATAGTATTTGAGTTACAACGTAACGAGAAACAACACACAGACACATACAAGCACACACATACATACACGCACACACATACATATACACACACCCACAAACATCATCGTGAAAATATTAAAATCTAATTATAGGGAATTTAAAATGTATTTATTTACCAAAATCTTGATATGCGATTTTTAGCACGATCCTTATACCTATAAAAGTTTCAATCAAAACTTTCAAATTATCAAATCGCATTACGTATGTTTAAAATAGTTTTGTTGGAAACGGTGTATTATGTAGTAAGTTTTGTAAATGTCATCTTAGCTATGAGCTCTTTTTTAACACGAATGTCTAAAGTCTAAAGTATTTATAAAACAAGTTACATTTTATACTTTTTCTACGACTGCAAATTAAGACAGCAGAAATACACTTTCTAAGTTATTTTTCGCTCCTGACCTAACGAATCCACTGTTAGTGGTTACTAGCTTCACATTGTGCCTAATATAATCAAAGCCATAGATTATCAAGTTGTGATTAAAATGTATTTAGCGCTATGGACACCAGTACATTACCAATAGAAAAATCAAAACTATTTTTTTTAATTTTCGAGAAAAAGAAAGTTGCGGCACTATATTCCTGCTTTGACAAGAAGTTCCGGAATGGTATTCCGAATCATTCCCGCCCAAACACACCCTGCCCTTTACCCATTTCTGGGTGTGCTAATCAACTAAATATGAGTGCTCCATTGCTAAACTACTCCAAACATGAAATGAAAGCAGTGATACGTTTTATTCACTATAAACGGGTGGAACCAGTAGAGATTTTTGCAGAACGCAGCTGCAATATGGAAATAGTAAATAAGCACAAAAAAATATTATTTGTGTTTCTAATGCCTGTACCTACCCGGGGATGTGTGTCTACGCGTAATCTATGATAGTTTACTTACAAACGTAAACAATGTAAAGAATAATAAAATAGACAACACAATTGCAAATGCACGGTATGGAGATTTAACGAATTAAGATAATTTCATACCTATGTTTACAGCTAAATAATTGATAATAAACAAACAAAAATGAGAGGCAGAGAAGAAAACAATTTTTTAACAAAATTAAATTATACTTTTAAACACAAATAAAAATATTTTTTCCTATTTTAAATGAAAAATAAATATAGTATGATGATGTAAATTTACATAACATAGACTACATGCACGTCCCTGCCTGTACTATGGGTAGATAGATGGTTTTTAAAAAAATGATCACATATTTATCTGCATTGAAGGGCGTTAGGTAGACTTTTCAGTAATAGCTGAATTTTATCAACGGCTTAGATCTCAGAACATTTTCAATCATTCATCAATCAATAAATTTTAAAAAAATGTGTGTTCGTTAAGTACCACTACAACATCAATTGATGGAAGCACGTAAACAAAATCATTTGGGAATTTCGAAAACACATTTGAGAAATTACGAATGAGGATGTTTTGAAAATATAAAAATTATTGAACTTACTCAGCACTATTTTAAGAAGATTTAGGAGAAATCACCACTTACCTGAAACAAGAAAAACAAATTAGATCTCAATATATAAAATACACTCAGGGCTATTATTTTTGTTCCTATTTTAGTAATTATCTTACTATAAGAGTTACGAAGTTGGTTAATTAGACAAAAGTTGTCCTATATTTGGAATAGGATGTCATTTTAGCAATGTATTATTTATAGTACATAGGTGTTTCGGATAAAATAAGTTATTGGGAAGAACTATTTTTACCTTCCGTCACCTCTAGGTAAGGAAGGTATTGTCTTTGCTCAAAAAAATCTGTGATGAGTTTGATATTTGCTACACGATTTAATTAAAATGACATATACTTGTTATTTTGGTGGACAGAAGTATGGAAATATATTAGTAATTTGATTTTAATCGTCTTACTTTTAGTTATATATTGTCATTTATTTAGTGAGTTGATGATAAGATGGTCGGACGACACGTAAAACAAAAATAAGTGGAAAAAGAAAATAAAAATAGCGTTCCCCAACGAATGGGAAAGGCTAAAATAGAAAAAAGATGCCAGTGTTAAGTGCATTTTACATAGTTTGTTTATGAAATAATTTTACTGGATATATACGATCTTTTGCAAGAAAATTGATGTATGGAATTTGTACATACATAATACACAGGATTGACTGACGGTAATGTGTTGGCCTCATCATATTTTATTTTATTTGTTTTATTTCTATATAATATATTTGTATCTATACTTTTATCTTTAAATACCGGTATTGTTACTAATTATTTTTTAAATGTTAAATATACTTTTATAGACCTGCAGTATATGATATACGAGTACTATTATTTTTGTTATTATTACTATTCGTAGAAATATTAATTAAAACTATATCGTGAAAATAAAAGACAGTTCCTATACGGTGCTCCATCACTATATATCACTATCTGGTAAAAAATATAAACGGTTTTTATTAAAACTCCCAATATGTATTGCACTACTATAAAATTGCAAATAAATATTTAATTCAACATTGCAAGGCTATATAAAAGCACTTTGTTTTTGATAGTTCATCTGGCAAATAAAAATTTTATGTAAAAATTGATGGTTTCGAAAACTACGTCATGATAAAATGGAAGTTAAAACAGATATCTCATTGACAATTCAATTCACAACTTTATAATTCTGAACATCTATACACAATAATTTACAATTCACCACAATAATTATTGAATCATTATTTTTTCCTCTTTTATGAGAAAATGTTATATTTTATGACACATGCATGCAATTTGAAACGATAAAATTAAAAACAATTCGAAATATTTCTTGCATTCCGTCAGTTATACTGAAGGCAATAAAACAACTTAAATGTAACTTGCGCCAAGTAATCATATTGTACGAGCGAAGATATAGAACTTGCATATTGCATGTGAGTGAAACACTACGTACAAATTTTCTAAATATGATTTAAATTATAGTGTAACCGAAGAATATTTCAATAATACGGCTGATCGTCCATTGAAACCGTACTCGTCCGAATAGAAATCGCCCGACTTATGGCCAGCAGTGAGTGCCCGTGAGGTGACACAAATATTATATCATTACCGATATCTGTGTACGAAGCAAATTGGCACACCCAGCAATGGGTAATAAGCCGTGATGAAATATTTACTTATATATTTACGATTTTAAATTATTTCGTACCATCATTACCATTGATAACTGTCGTCTCTTACATGAAGATTTATGGGTCGAATCTGTTCATATTTCTATAAATTTGTAAATTTATAAATTTGTAGCTTACAGTTGATCTGTAAATTTGCCCTTTACAAATTTACAAATAAGGTAATTCTGTTCGAATGTCTGTAAACAGTTGCGCTACAGATACTATAGTTACAAGGTTATTTCGTAAGAGGCTCTTCCGCTAACTTCATTCCAAACATTTTTATGTCATTCAAATATTATTTTTCTGTTATTAAAACAAACAATTATTTTTTATTTGAATATGGCATAAGTATTATCAATATAAATTTATATTAAAGTGTTTTTTGAGTAAGGATTATCGTTTATGGATAATATAACATTATAACCTATATTGAAAGCCTCCTTGATTGAAAGTAACAAAAATACCTAATTTTCCGTCTCGAAAAATGGCACCCTAATAAAAACAATTAATAATTAGATACAAAAAATATATATTCCTTCAAATGTATTGGAATTACGTCGCTTCGCAACTGAGGTAAATGTGATTGCAAAATTATATTTAAATTGATTACAGTTGTTTTATCATTTTTAATAAATATTTTTTGGCACTTCAAAAGGTTTTGTTGTATCCCTTAAATTTCTATGAACTAACCACACATAATTCCTTAAAAGTACATTATTACAAAATAATTACAGTGGAATCCACCTCACCTATAATGAACTCGCCTGTAATACAAACTCTGTTATAATGCACCCTTTTTTAAAGTCCCAGTACAAACACGTGAAAAATCTTCGGTTAAAATGAACACGATTATAACAAACTTTCGCCTATAATGAACCTAAATTCGTTATTTTGTCAATTACAAGCGGAGCGATTCGGTACTTAAAATAAAGTCAAACTAATTCTAGTTAAAAATTATATAGCTAAACCGTGGATCCAAACAAAACTAACCGACTTTTTTCAAAATATGTAATGGTAATTATATGCTAGTATGAATGTATTACAATAAGTTTTTCGCTTTTATTTTCGTGCGTATGTATACCTATATAAGAGTAGGTACATAGTTTCATGTTGTATCTAGTTACTTTTTCTTGATAAAGATATGACAATTAAATAACACGAATAAGCATTTGTTTAATTACTAATTATTCTGATAAGATGAACACTCGACTATGATGGACTATTTTCCTTGGTCCCCTGAAGTCTATTATAAGCTGATTCTACTGTACATATTTTTTACTAATTTTAATAATTGCTTACCTGTTATCATCTTCTTCTAATAATATTCCAATAAATAATAAATTTTGTTGTTGATTCATTATAATAAGGTCAAAGTATGTAAGCTTATGGCTAGTTCATGTGTCCCTGTAAAAATTTACGAATCTGTAAGAGTTTACATAAAAACTGTTAGCTACAGAAGTGATCAGAATGGCAGTTTTGATCGTAACGTCATACGGGCGTAACGAGAAGCGTTACAGACCTTACAGATATGAGCAGAATCGACCCATTACTTTCAATCTCCAATTGATCGAAAAACAATCAATTAAATTTTAATATTAAAAAATGTCATGTAATTAGTTATAGTAAGAAAACTATTACAATTAGCTACGATTACAACACGAACAATGAAATCTTAAATCGAGTTGTTATGATAAAGGACTTAGGTCTATTCTTAGATTCTAAACTAACATTAATTTACCATGCTGAAATTACTATTGCATCCTGTAGTAAAATATTAGGTTTTATTTTTCGCTCCACATCTGAATTTAAAAATTTTCTTTGCTCTAAAACTCTATTTGAATCTTTAGTTCTCATTAAATTGTACTATGGCTTTATTATTTGGTTTCCCACACAACCGTATTTAATTAATACTATAGAAGGTATTCAGAAGAGATTTTGTAAAACTGAATTAGATTTTGATGATAATTTGAATTTATTCACGAGTAAGTTAAGAAATTTATTAATTTGATTTATGTTTCTTTTTGTATTAGACCTATATATACTGTTGTATTATTACTCTGTAATTGGTTTTATCCTGTTGGGTAATAAAGATTTATTTATTTATTTATAGATGCTATAATAGTCGAAGAATTTTCCCTAGTTTCTCATCATTTCTTTATGTAGCTGATGAAATTCTCTGAGACTTCTTCTTTTGCTTAATACTAATTTGACTCAGCACTCGCTTTTCTTTCGCTTATATTCTTTGTCTCATGAGATATGCATTTTCAAAAAAGTACATATCAATATCGATGCTTCTACCTAATCGGCCGTAAGTTGGGCGACCACCTACTCGTTCGAATACTGTTGGACGATCAGCCTAGATATTGCAATAAAAATGAATATTTTATATACAAAAATGTGTATTTGATGATATTGTTTTACAGTATTACATTATTTTCAAAAAAATATTCAATGTAAAGATAACTATTTAATAAAAGACGTTTCTCTTTTACCGAGAAAACTGAAAGAGAAGCATGGTATATTGGGTCTAGAGTTTTTTGTTATTTTGACATATAACGGCATTTAATATTTTATCATAGAATTTTTCAGATTTCGAAGTAGCAAGATTAAAACTGTCGCACTGGCAGCATCAACTGATTCTTATTCTTTAGAAAATTATTTCACATATATATATATTGTGTAAATTTTACTTGCCACTGACATCTGTCAATTAGTAATATTGAATTACTGAAACTGTTTCCATGGTGACGCAGAAAAGATTACAAGATTTATGCAGATTAATTTCTTTATAATTTTTTATCTCTAAATATGAATATTTTTTAATATTTGTAATAACATTAAAAGGCAAAAAATGACATTTAACTCTGTTTTTTTAAGAAAAACAGTTAAGAACTTCAAATTAAAGTACTTCCAGTGGTAACCAAAATCTAAGCAAGTCTTCATTTGGATGTAAGAATGAGGAATAAGAAAAAAATGTAATTTTTGAAATTGCAGTATTGAAGTTATCGCTGCCGATACGCGTACTCCCTTTCACATACGTACATACACACATAGATCATCGTAAAAATAGTAAATTCGTACTCTAGGAACACCAAAACGTGCTTATTTATTAAAAACTCACCATCGAATTTTTTCACCAGACAATACCTTCCTAACCTAAAGGTGACGGAAGGTAAAAACGTAAAATATAACAACGATTTATTTTCTAAAATTAAATTTTACTATGCATTTTGTTTAGATCTTAAGCAATATTAAAACAGTAAAATTTGTTTATTTCATTGTACTTTAAACTCAAAGTATTAACTACTAGTGCAATGTCAAATACCGGTACTTTTACCTTAAATGTGATAGAATAATATTTTGAAATTCTTTATTCTTGTAAAACTAACGTTTGTGGAAAAAATAGTATGAATATGTATTATACACAAGGAGAGAATGATATATATCCTTCGGTGCTTTATTTTTTGACAACGGATCAGCCAACTAAAATAACGTTCACGTTCACGAATCAGTTGTAAATGATATTTATTTATGTTTTTGCTAACAGTGATATTTCAAATTTAATTGTAATGTTTTTATTTTGGTAACTGCTATAATTGGTTTTTAGTTTTTGTGTGCGATTCACAAAGAACTAACTGAAACTAGATCAATTGATTCTGATACCAACCACAAAACCAAATTTTGGTGTCGGGCTATTTTAATTGAACAAATAATTGAATGTCGTCCTTTGAAACTTCCATCTCCATCCACTTTTAATTACTTGGAGGTACAGGAGAATTTCATTCTCCAGCATTTGGAAATTGCAACAAATGAATCCGTTCCGCATGCGATCTGACAACACCGCAAAACAAGAATGTCGACCACTTGCATGTCACGTTGTTGCAACGTCTGTCTGCAATCTAACATTTTAACGCCAAAACTTTTTACTTCGTTCTTCTGCAAATATTTTATGATTTGTTACGTGTGGAATCCACACTTTTATTTTTGTTTCCATTCCATGAATTCTATATAATTTTGAAATAAGATATACGTTGTTGATGAAATGCTTGGATATAAAAGGTAAAATTGTATGGTTTTAAGATGATTTACTAAATATTTTAGTAATTGCTTAATCAACATCAACCTTGATTAAACGATTAAATATTAACAGTAATTTTTTTTAAATAAATTCGGGTAACTCATTCGTAATACAGGTAAAAATTATTTATTGGTTATATTAGCCTCTTATAGGGCTATTCCGTAAGCATCGTTATGACATAAAGAATCGTTAAAATCGTCATGGTAATAACGAAAATCGTCTAATAGGCTTATTCTGTAAACGATCTTTATGACATTATGCATTGTTATTTCGTTATTATAACTATAATCGTTAAAGTGGCATTCTGTAAACAATAATTTAATTCTACATAACGAAAAAGGATAACGATATCGTTATTTTTTAACGACTGGAAAAATCATTCGTTACATAAACGTTTTGTTAATAAAAAAGTATTTTTATTCATGTCAAAATAAAATTGCTATTATGTTGAATAGTGATCTCAAAAACCAGTCATATTACAATTAAAACAAGGTAATATTAAAATAATTTAATAAGTTTTTATTCGTAGCGCCTAGCGCAAGTTTCCCAATTTGTCTACAGATGGTAGTAGTAGCTACAACAAGAAAAATCTGATGTGGCCAGCACATAACCTCTCGCCGTATATTTTACCTGGCTGTATGCATAAAGCAAAGAATATTTTTATAAATACAAATAATATATTCATATAAATATATGACGTATAAACTTCTTTATTATTCAATAATAGCATGTCTCAACATAAAGATATTTTACCATAAATTATGTTACAATAAATTACAAAGTAGAGTTTACCATATATAAATATTAGGCTGGTAACAGCAATTTTCAATTCGAACAACCTTGTTTACTTTCTCTTCATATTCTTCTAGTAAAAACATTAATTTTGGGCGGTCTAAAATGTATATATCTGGATTGTGCATCTATTCTTATATATCTTCTTTTACATTTTATTTTTTCATACTTGTTATATCTAAATAACCTTAATTCCCTTTAATAAAGTGACGGATAGATTGCACTCCGATTACTCTTATATCGATGTATAATTTTGTCAATATTTACAACTTACTTGAGAAGAATTTGATAGCTTTTTCGCAATTCAAAGTTACTCTAGTCTACAGTACTGGTGTACATTGTCCCATAATGTTTGAAACAAATTTAAGTCCTTCAACCTAGACTTGTCATCTCCATAATAGTCACAGATCAAGAATTAAGGGATTCTCCAAATACATTTTTCTTTCATTACTCATTATTTCTGATACTGACATTTATCTGTCAGTTACAAATAATTTAAATTTGCAACTATTTTTCATGGCATCCTTTCGGTTGTAAAATTAATTACAACATTATTTTATATATTATATTCCTTTTATCTCTAAATCTATAAAATATGTATAAAAATATTTAAATGTATCAGAAAGAGAATTTATTTTTCTTTAATATTATCAAGAAAAATTTTCAAAAAATAATATTTAGAAGATTTTTTTTCAAGAATCTTCTACTTCCGGTTGTCCAATTGTTACCAAAACCTTTTCAGATCTTCCCATGAATGTCCGATTGGGAAATACGTTGTTAAACAAATTTTAAGTCTTATAGTTTTTGAGTAACCGTCCTTCCAACATCCCACACACACACACACACATCCACACACACACACACACACACACACACACACACACAGACATCATCGTAAAAATGTTAAAATCGGATTGTAGGGACCTTAAAACGTGCTTATTCAATAAAATCTGGATATGCGATTTTTAGCATGAATGCAATACCTCTCTTAGCGAGAGGTAAAAAGAAAGAGTCCGACAGCTGACAGGTTGACAACTGACTCCCACCAGAACTAATCTAACCTAAAAGTCTTGTGAGTTATATTGAATTATTTTAGATATTTCATTTAAAATTATAATTTTATTTTAGGAAATAAAGTTCTTAACTTGATCCCATTATTTTTCAAAATGTGTTACATAATACGGATACGAAGTTAACGATTATCATTAATAACGATTATCGTTAATAACGATTTCGTTATGATAACTATTCGTTAAGTGAATATTTTACAGAATAGGCCTCTTAGTCGAATTACTTGGTCCATCGATGATTCTATGTCTCTGTTATTATAAAATACTTCGTCCTGATTTGCAAAATACTCAGTTACGGCTAAAGCCGGGCGCGCACATGCGACTTTCTATCGCGCGATGGTTCAGTCGATAAAATAAGACACACTCTTAAATACAAGTTGTGCACACATGCTATTAAAAAATCGCAACGATAAAAAAGAAGCAACACGCTCCATTTTTAAGCGAGGAGATTATCGCGACTTGAAATTAATCACATAAACAGGCATGAACTTGCACGCACTTGCTCATATTTCGTCGTAATCGACGTTCATTTGCTGTTGCATATCTGATTGTGTGTTACTAAATTTTGTTTTTAAAATGTTTAAATGTGAAACCATTTTACCCAGAATTAATTGAAATTTTAATTACATCTCAACTGAAGTATAATCTACTTGCTCTCCAAGTTTTAAAACAATTGACCACGCGGTACCTGAGATATTTGCAATTAAATTGGGCCTTTTTAACACGTGAAGAATAGGAAATGGCAAAATAAACATAACATTTTAAATTATAACTTTTATATCCATACCGACATTTAATCAAAAAACTAGTGTGTTATAGAAAACTAATTAACGGATTTAATATAAAAATTTGAAAATTATTTACCATCCAGATTTAATTTTATTGCCTCTAGAAAATTATAATCTGAAGATACGATAAATAGGTATAGAATTATACTTGACAACCATGTACAAGCGTTCCAGATGGATCTTTGGTTAAAGGAATTCCAGACGTACATTCGGAGGAAATATTTTTTAAATTGGTATTTTACGTGAAAAGCATGAAAACTTGAAACAGTATAATACTAACTTTTGTAATTTTAAGAAAGAAATATATTAATTTGTTTTAGGAGTTTTCATTTGCAGTTTAGAATTAGTATTATATCTCGAAATATCTTATTACTTATATACCCGAATGTACCAATAAATGTCTAGGTGCGACGTTGCCACAGTTATTCTTCAACATTCATACTGTAGTGGGAGTATATTTAAATACAACATTTGTGTATGTGTTAGTGCGTGGTACAGTTCAAAAAAAAAAAAATCTACGGAAAAATGAAGAAAATAAATCTGTTACAGTGTTTGATATTAGTTTTTAACTATTTTGATGCAATCTGTGTACATAATATAATGTTTAAAAATAAAAGTTTTTGAATAGGTACACTCAAGTGACAACTTATTAACGATTTAGACACAAAAACAATGTAACAACAATCGGGGTTATTCTGTAGCTCAATCATTATTATTTATCAATCATTAACGATCGATTGTAATTCAAATTGGCATTGTGTCAGTTGATCATTAAAATTGGTTAATTATTATCGACAACACACTAAAATTTATCGATCAGGTATATGCTGTTGTTCTCATATTAATTATCGATTACAAAAAAATGTCAAAATCAGATAAAAATAAAGCAATATAACTGAAAAAATACAAAAGCAATACATCATAAAAAAATTCATACTATTTCTGTATAGATTTAAGTAATGTATTTACAACGACGCGCTAAAAGTGCTAGTGACCCTTTTTATTGGAAACATTTTGAAAAATTAGAAGAGGACAATTTTTTTTAATAGAATGAATTTAAGATTAAAAAATAAAGAATAGATGTAAGTAGAATTTTTGGTTTAGAATGTAGGTATACAAGAAATGTTAAATACAATTGGGCGCGAGCAATTGTATCACTTTGTTGGCCTTGACGTGCAGATATGTAGGCTCGTGTCAGAATAATAGCTAGTAATTATGTACTTAGATGTCAAATATCATATTTTTTCATTATAAATTTAGTGATTTTCCAAATCCAAATCTTGAAATTTTTAACGAAAAATTCTAACATTTGACATCTATGTACATAATTACTAATTGTCATTCAGATACGAGCCCCCATAAATGCTTTTGAAAGCCAACAATGTCACATGACTTCTCGTGCTTTATGCTTATATAACCAAAAACGGAAGCGGCGAAAGGTATTATAATGGCCACAACAGATTTTTTTTTACCATTGTATGGAGATGTTCTCAAAGAATTTGCTACATATTTATATATTTGCTTTGGTGTTAAGCCATTTTTATGCAGGTACCTATTTAACCAATACACAGGGTTAAATTTATTTCATTTAAAAAAAGTAAAACTTCGCAGAGGAACTAATAACAGTCACACAAACTCACACAAAATAATTGTGCATCTAGTGCTGCTCGGTCTGTGTTAGACAACAAACTTTTCAAACCACCCTTGTAGGTTGGTAGAGCAATATATTTCTATGTAAAACCATAAAATTATTTGTGCTACCTACGCAATTTTCGGCAAGGTAAACAAATATTTTAATTTACTATGCCAATAAGACTGAGGCGAAAATGAAGTGAAAAGGGTGAAATGAGATGGCTTGCTCGTCATATCGTAGCTCTGGTTTGTTTGTTAATAATAAAGACAGGGTGGTGCCTGCGATAAGACGGGAAGGGACGAGAAGCCGGGACCTTCATATGGCGGGTTAATAAACAATGACAAAGGAGAGCGGACGGGAACAGCAGGGAGAAGTTGATAATGAAATTGAGAAATGAAAAATTACATCCTTTATCCGGTAATATTTTACATTTTTTATGTGTCTCATGTACAGACTTTGTGTTTTTTAATATTTTAATTTTGTCGACGAATATCTAGCAAACAAATGGTGAATGACTCGAGATATATTTTAGCAAAGTTTACGTAAAACCTGAAAGAATAATGAAACATATCGTGTGACAAGCTATTGAAGATATGAAAAGGTTTTGGTAACAATTGGACAACCGGAAGTAGAATATTCTTGAAAAAAAATCTTCTAAATAATATTTTTTGAAATTTTGTCTTGGTAATATTAAAGAAAATTAAATTCTCTATCTGATACATTTAAATATTTTATTATATATTCTATAGATTTAGAGATAAAAGAAATATAATATGTAAAATAATCTGTTATAATAAATTTTACAGCCGAAAGAATGGCCATGGAAAATAGTTGAAAATTTAAATTGTTTGTAACTGACAGATAAATGTCAGTGTCAGAAATCCGGAGACATTACTGAAGACTTTTTCTGGGAAGTACATACATTATATTATTTCTTAAAGTATTAATAGCTAAATATTAAATATTACAGTTATATTACATATATCCTTCAAAAATACTGTCAATCCTGACAATGAATTGGAAACATTTCGAAAAATTAGAAGAGGACAAAATTTCTTCATAAAATAAATTTAAAATTAAACAATCTAAATATAAGGAATAGATATATGCGTAAGTAGAATTTTTGGTGTAGAGTGTAGGTATACAAGAAATGTTAAATACAATAGAGCGCGAGCAGTCATATGATTTTGTTGGCCTTGTCAAGCAGATATGGGGGCCCATGTCAGAATGATAGCTAGTAATTATGTATATAGATGTTAAATATCATATTTTCTCAATCTAAATTTAGTGATTTTCCAATTCCATGTGGAGCAGAATTAAATGTTAAATATCTAAGGGATACGACAAGTAAATTTTAAACTCCTGGTGATAAATTAACTACGTAAATTTAGACAATCTTGAAATTTTTAATGTAAAATTCTGACATTTGACATCTATGTACATAATTACTAATTATCATTCTGAAACGGGCCCACACATCTGCTTGTCAAGCCCAAAAATGTAACATTACTGTTCGCGCACTATACTTATGTAACCAAAAAAAGGAAGTGGCGAGAGGTATTGTGCTGGCCACAACAGATTTTTTTACTACTAATAAAGTATTTTTTTCAAATAAGTAAATATAAAATAGTTAAAAGCTGGTGCATGTCATTTTGATGTAAGGTTCCAGTTCAGAGTGCATGATAAATGTTTGAAAGGTTGAAAAATATATGTAATTTTAGAATAAGGTTAACATTGTTAAATTTAGTTGGAAAATTAATGAAATTTAACAATGTTAACTTTATTCTAAAAATTTTCTTGACGCTTTCAATCTGAGGATGGCCATCCATAGCCGAAATCTATAATTGAATAGATTTTATAAATAAAAAATCTGTTGTGGCCAGCACAATACCTTCCGTCAATTCTGTATATAATGTATAAATTCCATACATAATTTTTCTTGCAAAAGATTCTAAATTTCCAGTAAAATTATTTCATAAACAAACTATTCAAATTGCACTTGATACTGACATCTTCTTCTTCTTTAGCTTTTCCCATTCGTTAGGGGGTCGCTATTTTTGCGTGTCGTTTTCATTCAGTTCCTTTTCTCTTAAGTCTCCCGCAATACAGTCCTTGCATCTTATCTTTGGTCTTCCTCTGTTTCTTCAACCTCCTGTTATTAAACTATTCATTCTTGTTCCAATATAATTCTTCATTTCTCCTCATGACATGTTCAAACCAATGTAATCGTCTTTCTTGTATCTTTCTAGAAATTTGTAACACTAGAGTTATTTTCTTACCGTATTTTTCCGTGTCTTCCCCAACATCTACTTCAACATCCTCATCTCTGCCACATTAATTTACTTTTTATTGATACTGACATCTGTCAATTTGAATTATATGAATATATTAGTACCTAGTTTCCATGTTTAGCATAGCTGGCTGAATTATAAAATTTAATTTCTTTAAAATTCTTTAACTCTTTATCTATTGAATATGAAGTATAAAATGTGATCAAATCGTATAGAGAATAATATATTCTTTAAGTTATAATAACGTTAAATGTCAATAAATCAAATTTAACTGTTAAATCTTCAAACGAGGCTACTTCCGGTTCACCAATTATAACCAAAATCTAATCACTTGTTCTTCTGGATGTAAACTTGAGGAATACGAAAAAATTATAATTTTTGGAATCGTGGTATTGAAGTTATGGGATCCGAAACTTTTGTCACACACACACAGGCACACAGACACAGACACACACACACACACACACACACACACACACACACACACACACACACAGACACACACACATACATACATACAGACATCATCGTAAAGATGGTAAAAACGTATTATATGGACCCTAAAACATGCTTATTCACTGAACACTCATCATTGAATATTTTGATCAAAGACAATATCTTCCTTACCTAAAGGTGACGGAATGTAGAAACTTTATAAACAACAGTGTGTTGGTGCATGTATTGAGGAATAACGTTGAAATCCGAATGTTATATTTTAATTTGATAAAAAACTAAAGTTGTTGGATATAAAATTACTCATTTTCACCGTCCGTCTGGTTTAGGTAAGGAAGGTATTGTCTTTGGTCAAACAATTCGATGGTGAGTTTTTTAATAAATAAGAACGTTTTAGGGTCCCTAGAATATGATTTTACTATTTTCACGATTTCGTCTGTATGGATGTGGGTGTGTGCCTATGTGCGTGTAAAAAAAATTCTCCTTTGATACAACAATTCAAAAAATTGTAATTCTTTCACATTCCTCTTTTGTACGTTCATATGAAGAGTTGTTTAGATTTTGGTTATAATTGGTCAACCGAAAGTACTCTAATTTGAAGATTTTAACAGTTTTTCTTGAAAAAAACGCTTTTAAATATATTTTTTGACATTTTATTTTATTATAAATAGTATTGAAGAATATTTTATTTTCTATACGGTTTAATTACATTTTTTTCGGCGTATTGAATATATTTAGAAATAAAAAATATTATAAAGAAAAATCTTGCAACCTATGCTGCTAAAAGCTGCACCATGGAAATATTCAAATATTATTAATAGAAAGATGTCAGTGTAAAATAATATTTATATAATATCTCGTGAAATGATTGTACTGGAAATATCGAATCGTCTGCAAGAAACTTTCCGTGTGTACGTATACGTATTATATTATTTTTTCAAAATGTTCCAAATTTCGTTATTTTTTTTTTTATTTCGCGTAATTACTACTTAGTCTTGCGAAATTAGGATAAATTTTTGCAAATAAATATCATGCTAGGAATGCATTTTGCTGGGTCTTGCATCAATAAATAAAATCAGTATTTGTTAAATCTGCTGCCATTATGAAATTAATTATTACAAAGGTAACGAAAATTACCTTAATTGTAATAACGGATTACAATGAAATACGAAAATGACAGATAATTTTCTTTTGTTTAACGATTAAATGTTTACACAACCTACTTAAAAAAATTAAAATAGAAATGAGATACTAACTTTGAATTAATTTTGTCAAATTTTTCGCAATAAGGGTATGATATTATTATATTGTTGAATTCAAAAGAAAATTCTAGAATTAAGTAGTTAATAAAAAATATATAATGCCATTCAATAAAATGTACCATTGATCCATAAGTTGTGTACTACTGGCTTTAAAATAATAATGGTTATGTCTATGCTTTACAAAATTTCTTAATCACTTTTTTGTGTAACTTTTCATATTCACGAATAAATGGCACTGTTCCATTATCTTGATACACCCTGTACATGGTAGTTAATATGCTACACTAGTAGTAAATTATTCAAAACTCATAGAAATGGATTTAAATGAAAATCATTAATATTTAACTATACTTTTTACCTCTCGCTAAGAGAGGTTTTGGATTCATGCTAAAAATCGCATATTCAGATTTTATTGAATAAGCACATGTTAAGGTCCCTACAATCCGATTTTAACATTTTACGATGATGTGTGTGTGTGTGTGTGTGTGTGTGTGTGTGTGTGTGTGTGTGTGTGGATGTATGTGTGTGTGTGTATGTATGTATGTAGGATATTGGAAGGATGATTACTCAAAAACTATAAGACTTTAAATTTGTTTAACTACGTATTTACCAATCGGACATTCATGGGAAGATCTGAAAAGGTTTTGGTAACAATTGGACAACCGGAAGTAGAAGATTCTTGAAAAAAAATCTGCTAAATAATATTTTATGATTTTTTTTCTTGGTAATATTAAAGAAAATTAAATTCTCTATCTGATACATTTAAATATTTTATAATATATTCTATAGATTTAGAGATAAAAGAAATATAATATATATATAAAATAGTCTTTTATAATAAATTTTACAGCCGAAAGATTGGCCATGGAAAATAGTTGAAAATTTAAATTGTTTATAACTGACAGGTAAATGTCAGTGTCAGAAATCCGGAGACATTACTGAAGACTTTTTCTGGGAAGTACATACATACATTATATTATTTCTTATTGTATTAATAGTTAAATATTTAAAATTATAGGTATATTACATATATCCTTCAAAAATACTGTCAATCCTGACAATGAATTGGAAACATTTCGAAAAATTAGAAGAGGACAAAATTTCTTCATAAAATGAATTTAAAATTAAACAATCTAAATATAAGGAATAGATATATGTAAGTAGAATTTTTGGTATAGAGTGTAGGTATACAAGAAATGTTAAATACATTAGCGCGCGAGCAGTCATGTGACTTGACAAGCAGATATGGGGCCCATGTCAGATTTTCAAATTCCATGTGGTTTATTTTCCTCGACAAGTAAATTCCACACTCCTGGTGACAAATTAACTACCTACGTGTATTTAGTACCTAAATCTTAAAATTCTGAATGAAAAATCGACAGTACATAATTATTAATTATCATCCTGAAACAGGTCCCCACATTTTCTTGTCAAGGCCAACAATGTAACATGACTATTAGCGCCCTATACTTATGTAACCAAAAAAGGAAGTGGCGAGAGGTATTGTACTGGCCACAACAGATTTTTTTTTTATAAATTCCACACAGAATTTTTTTTGTAAACTATTCTATGGGCGCTCTCTTTTTGGGGGAGAAATGAATTGATTTTACCTCGTACTGAACTAAATCGACCTACTCATAAAAAGAATAGTATGTTTTTTTTTTTAATAAGAAGTAGAAAATAAAAACATAACATTATGAAGGGCTGAATACGATGATCGACTGGTAGTAGAATGGAAAATTGGAAAATAATCGGACACGCAGTCTATGAAAAATTATTTATTTCCTGGCCAACGTTTCGACTGTGACTACAGTCTTCATCAGGGCTAGAAATTGTCAAATATAGATGTTAACATGGGGAACACCCATACGACCCATGGGTATAACAAGTTGTAATTAAATATATTTGTATATATCAAGTCAATATTATTTACTGGAACGTAGGAAAAAAAGAAAAAAACTTAACAACTTTTTTAATAATTATTAACTTTTAATTTTTTTAAAAAACAAAACGTGTAACTTAACAATGTGAGACTCTCACATTGTGTCCTCCACCATAGAGAAAAATTAGAACATGGATCTTTTGTATTAAAACTAGACTTTATAACATTATGATAATGTTAATACAATAGGGCGCGAGCAGTCATGTGATTATGTTGGCCTTGATAAGCAGATATGGGGGCCCATGTCAGAATGATAGCTAGTAATTATGTATATAGATGTCAAGTATCAAAATTTCACATTCTAAATTTAGTGATTTTCCAATTCCATGTGGTTTATTTTCCTCGACAAGTAAATTCCACAGTCCTGGTGACAGATTAACTACGTGTATTTAGAAAATCTTGAAATTCTGAATGAAAAATTGACAACTGACATCCATGTACATAATTACTAATTATCATCCTGAAGCAGGCCCCCACATTTGCTTGTCAAGGCCAACAATGTAACATGACTGTTCGCGCCCTATACTTATGTAACCAAAAAATCTGATGTGGCCAGCACATAACCTCTCGCCGTATATTTTACCTGGCTGTATGCATAAAGCAAAGAATATTTTTATAAATACAAATAATATATTCATATAAATCTATGACGTATAAACTTCTTTATTATTCAATAATAGCATGTCTCAACATAAAGATATTTTACCATAAATTATGTTACAATAAATTACAAAGTAGAGTTTACCATATATAAATATTAGGCTGGTAACAGCAATTTTCAATTCGAACAACCTTGTTTACTCTCTCTTCATATTCTTCTAGTAAAAACATTAATTTTGGGCGGTCTAAAATGTATATATCTGGATTGTGCATCTATTCTTACATATCTTCTTTTACATTTTATTTTTTCATACTTGTTATATCTAAATAACACTAATTCCCTTTAATAAAGTGACGGATAGATTGCACTCCGATTATTCTTATATTGATGTGTAATTTTGTCAATATTTACAACTTACTTGAGAAGAATTTGATAGCTTTTTCGCAATTCAAAGTTACTCTAGTCTACAGTGCTGGTGTACATTGTCCCATAATGTTTGAAACAAATTTAAGTCCTTCAACCTAGACTTGTCATCTCCATAATAGAGACAGATCAAGAATTAAGGGATTCTCCAAGTAAATTTTTCTTTCGTTACTCATTATTTCTGACACTGACATTTATCTGTCACAAATAATTAAAATTTTCAACTATTTTTCATGGCATCCTTTCGGTTGTAAAATTAATTACAACATTATTTTATATATTATATTCCTTTAACCTCTAAATCTATAAAATATGTATAAAAATATTTAAATGTATCAGAAAGAGAATTTATTTTTCTTTAATATTATCAAGAAAAATTTTCAAAAAATAATATTTAGAAGATTTTTTTTTCAAGAATCTTCTACTTCCGGTTGTCCAATTATTACCAAAACCTTTTCAGATCTTCCCATGAATGTCCGATTGGGAAATACGTTGTTAAACAAATTTTAAGTCTTATAGTTTTTGAGTAACCGTCCTTCCAACATCCCACACACACACATCCACACACACACACACACACACACACACACACACACACACACACACACACACACACACACACACAGACATCATCGTAAAAATGTTAAAATCGGATTGTAGGGACCTTAAAACGTGCTTATTCAATAAAATCTGGATATGCGATTTTTAGCATGAATGCAATACCTCTCTTAGCGAGAGGTAAAAAGGAAGTGGCGATAGGTATTGTGCTGGCCACAACAGATTTTTTGAATAAAAATTGTGAGTAACTTTATTTTTGGAGTGAAAATAATTATAATAACTCTAATTAAATTATATAATTCATTACATTGTTATATGTAATTACTTTAGAGAGAATTTGTATAATAAATTTTCATCCACGTTAGTCTTTACTTTTTTTTCTTTTCCTTGCAAATAATTTGTGCTTCTTCTTTCCGTGTTTGCTCTTCTTATTCTGCTCTTGATTCAGTTTACTTTGTTGATGAATACTCTAAAAAAAATTCTAAATAATTTAAAATAAATATTAGTGCGCTAAACAGGTTTAAGATTCAGTAGGTTATAAATATTTAGATTACTCGTATTTGCATAATACTCTTTAAAGATAGAAGTAATAAATAATTATAATACATAAATAATTCTTACCTTAGGTATTAAATAGTTATGATAAGTATAAGAAATTCCAAAAAATAAGCCAACTATAGTATAAGCAGTTATTCTAGGATACTTATTTGCAATTTGATAATATTTTTTTAAAACAGGAACAATTTTTAAATATTGTTTATAAAACATGTTGCTCTGCAATACAAAAAATATTAATATTAATACAGTATAATATGTAAATCGAAATGTACAATTATTTTTTTTACGTTTCTATATAATTATGTACATATGGCATATAAAACCATAAATTATGAAAGCATTTAAAATTATATATGTATATATATGGAATTTAATAAAAATTAATAGTTATATGTATATTAAAATACACATATGTTTCACATTTGACTATATACTGAATGCCAGATTACTTACCCACAGTATTTAGAAATTACACATCACTAAAGATAACAGAACTGATAACTGATATCACATATATATATATATATATATATATATATATATATATATATATATATATATATATATATATATATATATATAATTAAAATATTCTTAATACTTTTAATCTAATCATTTATTTATTAGACATGTGGAAATATTACCTGTAGTTGAATTCAATGAAAACAATTATAATGTGATGACGTCATGGACGTTTTTAATTTTACTGTTCGTTAAGAGCTTACTGTCATTGAAAATACAAAATTTAGAGTAGATAGTCATAAAAAATATACGCATATTTATAAGACTACAAGAAGCAAGAGAAAAATATTTGTCGTCTTTTTTTCACTAAAAAAAATACATATACACCCCTTTTAAAAATTCCATTTAAAAATTCATCCTGATTTATAAAAAGTAATAGCTGTTTATGATATATGAGCTAATAATCGAATGAAATTATGTGAAGAGAAGAAGAGCATGTATGAATGCGATTATGAGTGTGGCCGAGGCGAAAGAAGTCTGCTTAGATAGGAATGTGTGGCGAAGGATGATTTGTTGTATGATGTTGATGTTGTTCTTAGTGTTATCGAGTTTGTGTGAACCCACTAAGTGGGACACGCGTGATTTTATGTATGTTTTATGTATGTATTGCCCCATAAAATAAAAATGTGATGTAACCAACACATTACGTCCCGCCATTTAATTTTTATTAATTTAAATACATACCTACATATTTACTAATGCTGCAAACTATATTAAGTTCCTTTACATATAATTATTGTTCTATTTATTTTCTTTTTAAAAAGTTTTTAAGCCTGAAATATGTTACCAAGGTGTTGTGAAAGCGTAGGCTCCGGGATTTAAATTATCGATTATTTTATATATTTAACTATAACATATATAGAAAAAGTATTAATACAAACCTGTAGGAAACTTAATAATCCTTAAATTTTATAATAACATAAATTGCGAAAAAATAACATTTAAAGGCATAAAATAAAGAACATTTCCGGTTATCCGATTTACACTGATATCTAATGGCTTCTTTTCATATTAGAATAAGGTAGAAATACATGGTTTAAAATTTTTCTGAATACTAGTATTTGAATTAGAGGATCCCGTCCAGAGAATCCAAACACACACAAATACACAAACACACACATCATCGTGGTAATGTTAAAATCATATTTTATGGACCTTAAAACATGGTCATTTACCAAAATCTCGATATACGATTTTTAACACGATCCCCATACCACCCTTACCACGGGTAGCGAGAGGTAAAATAAAATAAAATAAATATTTCATCACGGCATATTACCCATTGCTGGGTGTGCCAATCTGCTTCGTATACAGATATCGGTAATGATGGAATATTTGTACCGTGCGGGCGCTTACCAGGCGTCACCCCACGGGCACTCATTGTTGGCGTGGAGAGTGCGCCACAGGGGTCAATTTTGTGCCATTAAAATACGATGTAATTTTTGGCGTCGGTCGGGATCGAACCCGGGTCCCCAGATTCGCGACCAGACACTCAGGCACACGGCCACGAGGTAAAAACTAAAATACCACTAGGCCGGTTTTTAGCTGGATTTTTTGCTAGCCCTTTGTCCAAAAAATATTTTTTCTTCAAACGCCATAAAAGTAACATCTTTTGTGACTTGTGACTTGATTCAGAACCATACAAAATCAACGAATAAGAAGTAACTTTAATAAAAGAAACCTGTAACATCGCCCTAAATGTCACTATAACACCAATAGCTGTCAAATTTAAATAAATAACCTATGAATTGAAATATAAACAGAGTTTACTTTTGAGGAAATAACATATTAAAAAATAGCAGACTTACAGATTACAATTACAAGATGGATATAAAATTGCACATTTTTACCTTCCGTCACCTCTAGGTAAGGAAGGTATTGTCTTTGGTCAAAAAATTCGGTGGTGAGTTTTCATTGAATAAGCACGTTTTAGGGTCTTTACAATACGATTTTACTATTTTTACGATGATGTCTGTATGTGTGTGTGTGTGTTCGTATGTGCGTGTGTGTGTATGTGTGTGTGTATGTGACCGCTTTTTCGTGGACGATATCTCCAATACTAGAATTCCAAAAATTACAATTCTTGCGTATTCCTCTTCCTTACAACCATAAGCAGACCTGTTTAGATTTTGGTTATAATTGGTCGGCCGGAAGTACCCTCATTTGAAGATTTTAACAGTTTTTCTTGAAAAAATCAGTTAAATGTTATTATAACTTAAAGAATATATTATTATCTATACGATTGATTGCATTTTATATTTTTTATTCAACAGATATAGAGTTAAAGAAGAATACAAATAATAAATTTCATATAAATTTCATAATTCAGCTAGCTATGCTAACTTAACCATGGAAACTGCTAATATTTTCAGGTAATTCAAATTGACAGATGTCAGTATCAATAAAATGTAAATCAATGAAAGAATAAGGGAAGTAACTCTAGTGTTAGAAGTTTCTAGATATATGAGAGACGATTACATTGGTTTGAACATGTCATGAGGAGAGATGAATATATTAATAGAAGGTGGAAGAAACATAGGAAGACCATATATAAGATGAAAAGACTGTATTGTAGAAGACTTGAGGGAAAAGGAACTGAATGAGGAATGACACGCAAAACAAAAATGAGTGGCAGAAGAAAATAAAAAATGGCGACCCCCTAACGAATGGGAAAAACTAAAGGAGAAGAAAATGTCAGTGTCAAGTGCAATTTGCATAGTTTGTTAATGAAATAACTTTACTGGAAATATAGGATCTTTTGCAAGACAATTTATGTATGGGCGCGTGCAGTAACATTATTTTGAATTTGTACATAATACACAGGATTGACGGAAGGTATTGTGCTGGCCACATCAGATTTTTTATTTAAACGTCAAAACGTGAAAATTTTCACTTCAAACAATAACAAAAAGTGAACAAATAAGTATCCATAGCTACAGGGTAATTGAAATCGCAAACGTAATTTACGTAAAATGTAACGTCAGTAGTAGATATTTTTCTTTAAATATCTACGTTGGAAGAAAAAATATAATGTGTCATTCGGAGTAAAAGTGTCTTTGTGTGTCTCGCGTGCAATTGTCACTTTTACTCCTAATAACACAATATAATATATGATAGCAAAATTAAATATTTGATGCTAAAATTGAGAGTCTTCGGGTATCGTTTGTCAGTAATCTGGGCTGAAATTTAGATGGCTAAAAACAATATTATTTAAAGATCAAATCAATATGTCAAGGTGGTATAACAGTGCTGTAACAGTAGCTTATTAAAATTCTCTTTCTAAATTGATGAACAAAGCGAAAGAAAATATCACAGCAGAATTCATATCAGTAAGCTTGGTCAGTATTCTGAAGCTAGTATTCTGAAGCTGTGTTAAATGAAAGCACGGAGCACGGTACAAAGGCAATGTGGTGAAATGAAATTGTTGTTTTTGAAATGCGTGTAAACATCTGTGTAAGCACGGAATTTCCATAAGAATGGATAATTAGATGCAGTATTGTCGCAAGCCGCTAGGGTACAACGTTTAAACAATAAATTAATTTGTGTTAATTTTTACAAAACGTGTATCTGTCACTTGAATTTAAAATGACGCGCCAGCTACACTTGTAACATGAGCGCGATATAATTTCATTAGTCTCCCCATTTCTACATGAATGATGCTCAACACGTCGTGAATTCCATGTGGAAAATAAAGATATTAAAACGTGAATTTCATCAAAAGAAACCGGTTACACAGGGTCTGTAGGCAATATTACAATGTGTGATTAAGAGTCGTGCTTGGTCCGGGGTATATTGAAAAAGTTTAATGGAATAAAAACAAAGTCGTCTCGTCTCTATCGGTGCTTCACATGTCCGTCCTCCGCGGAATTAGAGCCTGAGGAAGGAAGAGTGTGGCAACGAGCGAATGAATGCAATTACATCCTTTGTGCGCGGACTTTATGCTCGGGCCATTGTGTGTTTTTACACTGTCCGGCTCCTCTGAGGGTAGTTTGCCTCATTGTCTCTGTGATCCTCTAGTGCCGCGATTTCCTCTGTTGCGTCAAATAACAAGTGGACCTCTCTCTTCTCCCTAACCTATCTAGTGTCCAGCTCGTGCCGTCCTCGGAATCGTAATGACTTGGTTCAATTGTCTTGCCTTGCTTGCTCCTCTACACACGTACGGCCGGCCTGTACTTGTGTTTACTACCTTCGCTCGACACAAGTTCAAAGACTTAATTACGAACGAATTTTATTGAGACTATGTTCTGCAAAGGGCTCTTCATAACTTCCTTGTTGGATTTTACAAATCTCTTATCTAATCAAACATTAAGTCTTTTGAAAGAGATTTTTAAAAAGAGAATTTTTAAATTTTATAAAATGAATACTGACTTTGTTACAGAATAAAGAAATAACGTGTATTAAATTCTGATTCATTTAATAAACATTCCTTGTATAATAAAAAAGTTCCCGTTCTTGTAAAGTTCATTTTGAACCTCTTTAGAAACACGCAGAATAGTATGTGAACTAAATTAATGATGGGCAGTACGTAATTCCAAGACCTTTCAAATATGTAAACCTTGCAAACCATTGTTTTGTTTAATAGAAACATATTCATATTTTGAATATATAATTTCATTAGAAAATGATTGAAAAATAAGTGAATTAATAGTTATTTAACTATCAAGTATGTTAATAAAAGCGATTAATGATTGTTAAGATCATTAATCTCCAATTAACATATGTGTTAGTTACAATATTTTTTCGTTGTCCGTATCTTACTGAATTGGAAAATCTCTTTTTTTCCATAACAGAAAATTAAGTAAAATGTTAGTTATATTGAAAGTAGATAGCTATAGGTTTCGTTAAAAGTCAAATCCAGTTAAACTGAAATAATTATGACTCTTTAATACTACGAATTGTTTTAAAATTAAACAAACTTTAATTTAAAATAATAAAAAATATCTGATGTGGCCAGCACATTACCTTCCGTCAATCCTGTGTATTATGTACAAATTCCGTACATAAATTTTCTTGTACAAGATTTTATATTTGCAGTAAAATTATTTCATAAACAAACTACGCAAATTCCACTTGACACTTTTCCCATTCGTCCCAAGGGCGCTATTTTCTAATTTTCTTCTTCCACTCATTTCTATTTTGCGTGTCGTCCCCATTCAGTTCCTTTTCTCTCTTCCGCAATACAGTCCATCCATCTTATCTTTGTCTTCCTCTGTTTTTCTATCTTCTATTACTAAGCTATTCATCCTTCTTCCAATACATTTCTCATCTGTCATCATGACATGTTCAAACCAATGTAATCGTTTCTCTTGTATCTATCTAGAAACTTCTCGAGCCATTTCCCTTATCCTTTAATTTTTTACCCTATCTTTTAGTGTCTTCCCAACATCTATCTCAACATCCTAATCTCTGTCACATTCATTTTCTTTTCATTGATATTGGCATCTGTCAATTTGAATTATCTGAATATATTAGTAGTTTCCATGGTTAGCATAGCTGGCTGATTTATGAGAATTAATAGTTTTGTAATTCTTTAATCTATATCTATTGAATATGAAGTATAAAATGCAATCACATCGTATGGAGAATAACATATTCTTTAAAATATAATAACATTAAATGTCAATAAATGATATTTAACTGCTTTTTTCAAGAGAAACTTTTAAAAGTTTCAAAAGAGGGTACTTCCGATGGTATTTTTTTTTCTGGAAAAAAATACCAATAATGATATTATATAAAAAAATATTTTTAGCAACGTTGCCAAGGATTAGCAACTTGTTTTACAGAATAATTTACTTTGTCGATCTTAATTGATAACTGACAGCTGAAAGGTGACATTTTTTAGCGAACTAAATGTTCATTATATCAATCAGACTGCAGACTTTATTTTCCTATCTAAACCAACGGTATTTTCTTACCTGAAACGCACAATAAGCCTGTAAAATCTATAGGTGAACAATCTTTATAATCTTTACAGGACTAATTTTGTTGTTTTCATAACACGAATCCTAGGAAATCAAGAGTTTACAACGAATTTTTGGGATTTTAAAAAATACGGGATTTCGGTTCATAGGGAGTGAGAAAAATAAAATTTTGAATTTATCGAGAGTTTCTTTAAAGTGTTATGTGTTCTCTCTTGTAAAATATCGTTAAATATATAAATGAATGAATTGTGATGTGAAGAGCAATATGAACAGTACCTTCACATGAAGTTATCAGCACAAATTAAGGAGATTATGGGCTGGTGACTACATGTATATTATACTTTAAAATATTTAGAGCGACCTTGATAGAGAAATTTATTATGAATTTTCGAGGGGACCGAAATGAATTGATACTTTATGATTTGTAGCAATTTTCAAGATATCGAGAGTTTATTACGAATTAACAGAATGCGAACTTTCGAGCTTCCACTGTATAAGAAAATAATTTTAAATTACGGAATTAAAAATTGCAAGAAAAATAAATTGGCACAATGAAAAAAGGTTAAACATTGAATAAATAGCTTCTTTAGCCTTTCAATTATCACATATTCATGAGTTCAAATCGGATATGCACGTGACGAGACGAAGACAACGCTCCATTTCACACACATAGAAGCGAGATAGACTTTCAATTCACTAGAGTACAACTAGGTGCGCCCTCGTGGCACTTTTGCTCACCATATTACACATACGTGGCACGCAAGCTATTCATCGCAGTTCACGTTTCATTCTGTCCGTTTGCTTTCTCGTCATCGCGGCGCTGGCGTCTTCGTGCCGTCTCGCTCGAGTTTAAATGTCACGGTACACGCATCAAGATTTGTTACGCTAGTGTCGAAACGCTTATAAGCAAATGTCAGCCGGAATGAAACGAAAAGGAGACGTGTGATTGAATTATGCACGCAACGCCAGATGAAACATGTTCACAAGGATGTTGAGGTTTATTTCGGAAACTTAAGGGCCTAATATTCGCGATATGGACATGCGTTATTGCAACTTCAAAGAGAATCTTAGCTTTTTGTACTTCACACACTTTAAAAATTGTTTTCGCACTAAACAATAGAATACGTTAATTAATTTGAAAGGTGTTTTTATATGTATGCGTTTAGCGGCAAAACGATGATGTTTTCGCACTAGACGTGAAAATTACCGAACGAACGAAATGAGTTCGCAAACGAAAAGAATCACATACAATCAAAGTTTTTTTTCTCTATACAGGTTGAGCCAAATAGAAGTACCACATTTCAAAGAATTTTTGTAGAAAAATAGTACAATATATAAAATATTAATTGTAAAATAAGAAACGGTACTTATACAAGGTGTTTTGCAACTTCGGATACAAAATTTAAGGGCATAAATGGTACTGGCTGCAAAACTTCTTGACTGGAAAGGTGATGGAAGGAAGAAAAATTACTGGAGTTCAGTCAAAATTTATTTATTTTCCGCCTCTACCGGTTTCGACACCTCATGTGTCTTCTTCAGGAGCTACAATAATAATAATATAAAAAATATAAACAAATTTTGTTGTGAAAAATTTAGGACAAACATGTGTAACTTACGTGAAAATGAAGAATTTAAAAAACATGGATAAATACATAAAACAATTAATAAATAACATAATTTGCATACAATGGTCGTCAAGGTTTAAAAAAATAAATAAATAAATACATTAAAAACTCATGTAGTCGTCAGATAAAATTGGATATTTATTTATAATCCTTGAATTAACAATGGCACCCTTTAACTGAAGGATAAGTTATGACTTGTTCCGAAGGTCGTTACTTGAAATGCCGCTAGTTTTTAAGTCATTTCTCTTCTTATTATTATTTTATAAAACTTTAAAAAAAAAATTTTTTATAATTAATATTAATTTGGTGTATAATTTTTATTTTGTTTGGTTTTTATTGTATTTTAAAATGTTTGTGTATATTTTACTTATATTTGTAATGTCCGTTTTTAAATTTATGTTGTTGCTGTCATTATTTATGTATAACATTTCTAGAGTAAGGCGTTTATGTAAATTTTGTTCTGTATCTACGACCTTGACGGCATCAAAATTAAAAGAGTGTCCGAGTGATATTGCGTGTCCCACTAGTGCACATTTCCCGTTGTTGTTGTTCTTTTTTTTGGAATTTCGTTCATGTTCTACCATCCTGGTTCGTAAATACCGCTTTGTTTGTCCTGTATACATAGCGGTACAGTCCTTGCAAGGAATTTTGTACACTATTTGTGACCTGTAATCTTTTTCTATGTCTTCCTTTAATTTGCTAAAAAGATTTCCTACTGTTTTCGTTTGTTTGAACCCAATATCAATGTTTAAATTATTAGTGAATAGTTTTTTAAGTTTGGTAGCTATGCCATCTATGTATGTTAACGGATAATAAATTTTATTTTCATTTGTTTTTGCGTCATTGTTATTATTTTGTTGATTTATGTTGATATGTTTGTTATTATTTTTATTTTTTACTTCATTGATGAGGCTGTTGACTATTCCTCTAGGGTAATTATTTATTTTTAACAGGTTTTTAACATTATTTAATACGTCGCTCTGATATTCTTTTGGGGTTAGTATTGTGGCTCTAGATATAAGATTTTTGGCACTATTAAGAAGTTGATTTTTCGGGTGTTTGGATTTGTAGTTAAGGTATCTTGTAGAGGCAGTGGGCTTTTTATACCATTTAGTTTTAATCTTACCGTCCTGTTGGTGCAACAAAGCTATGTCCAAAAATGGGATGACCCCGTTTGTTTCAACTTCTACAGTGAACTGTAGGTTTTCATTGTAGTTATTGAAGATCCTTAATGTTTCTTCTATTTTATCCTCAGGTATAGCCAGAATCAAGTCATCAACATATTTTTTTATAAAAGGGACATTGAAGGTTAGAATTGGCATGACAGTTCTCAATAGTTTATCCATTACTAAGTTTGCTACACACGGACTTAATGATGAGCCCATGGCTGTACCCCAAATTTGTTTGTAATAATCATCTTTAAATTTGAAAAAACTCTCCTCCATGCAAAACTTCACTAATCCTGAAAATTCATCCCATGGTATTTTTGTTCTTTAAGATATTGTGCTCCATTGTTCATTTATTGCTTCCAGGACTAGTTCAATGGGGATGTTGGTAAACAAAGAAACCACATCTAATGAAATTAGTATGTACCCATCTTCTAATCTCATTTTAGTGATAAAAGCCTGAAATTCAAATGAATTGCGGACGTAGAAATCTTCCTCTTCAAGGCCCTTTAACATGTTGGCCAGGTATTTGGAGAGTTCATCTACCGGGGAATTAATTCCAGAGACAATGGGTCGTAGAGGATAATTACATTTATGAACTTTTAATAATCCGTAAATCCTAGGTGAGATAGAGTTGTCCTTAGTTAGTCTTTTTTTTGTGGTGGTATCTATGTATTGTTTGTCATGCAAAGATTTTATTAATTTATTACATTTATTTTGTGTTTTTATGGTAGGATCAGTGTCTATTCTTTTATATGTTTTTGTATCTGATAACAGTTCTTTCATTTTATTGTCATAATCCGTTTTGTACATAGCTACTGTTTTGTTTGACTTATCGGCTTTAAGAATTAAAATGTCATCATGTTCCTTGAGGAATTTTTTTGTTTTATTGTATTTCCTGTTAATTGTAATATTGTCTTTATGTTCGGTTTTTCTATTACAAAAATTTGTTACTATGTTCGTGAACTGGGCTCTAACAGAGTTTTGTATATCTGTCTCTTTTGTGCTTTCTAAAATAAATTCCGTATCTGCAATCAATTTAAATAGTGGCAGATCATTCTGATGGTGAGGTATACTAAACTTAGGGCCTAGTGACAAAATCTCTGCTACATCTGGTGGAAAATTAATATTTGTTAAATTCATGAACCATTCATTTTGTGAATTTTGAATAGTGCTATTGTTATCAATACTGAGAAGATTGTTAAATTTTCTGATTTGTATTGATTTGGATTTAAGATTGACGTATTCAAACTTTCTCTGTATCAGACTTTGAATTTTGTGCCAATGAACATAACTGACATTTTGTTTTATTATATTGTAATGATGATAAAATTTGGATTCTAAAAGATTGACACGCCAGCATGCAATTTTTATTTCTAAATTGAGCGTCTGTTTTTTAAAATTGTTTATTATATGATTAGTGTAGGCTTTATATGGGTTATTAGTAGTTAATATATTATTGAGACATCTAAAATTATTGGTAATATGCTTCGGAACAATATTATTCTGTTTACACCGTAATAAAAATATTCTCTGGTTTATTGCCGAAGATAACTTTTCATTATAGTTTAAAAGTTGTTTGAGATGGTACTTAACTATACTACCATAGGTGCTTGTTAATTCATTGAAGATATTATCCATTGTATGTTACAGGTGTGTTGTGGGGTGCAATAATCCTGCGAGAGTATGGCTGCAAAACTTCTTGACTGGAAAGGTGATGGAAGGAAGAAAAATTACTGGAGTTCAGTCAAAATTTATTTATTTTCCGCCTCTACCGGTTTCGACACCTCATGTGTCTTCTTCAGGAGCTACAATAATAATAATATAAAAAATATAAACAAATTTTGTTGTGAAAAATTTAGGACAAACATGTGTAACTTACGTGAAAATGAAGAATTTAAAAAACATGGATAAATACATAAAACAATTAATAAATAACATAATTTGCATACAATGGTCGTCAAGGTTTAAAAAAATAAATAAATAAATACATTAAAAACTCATGTAGTCGTCAGATAAAATTGGATATTTATTTATAATCCTTGAATTAACAATGGCACCCTTTAACTGAAGGATAAGTTATGACTTGTTCCGAAGGTCGTTACTTGAAATGCCGCTAGTTTTTAAGTCATTTCTCTTCTTATTATTATTTTATAAAACTTTAAAAAAAAAATTTTTATAATTAATATTAATTTGGTGTATAATTTTTATTTTGTTTGGTTTTTATTGTATTTTAAAATGTTTGTGTATATTTTACTTATATTTGTAATGTCCGTTTTTAAATTTATGTTGTTGCTGTCATTATTTATATATGGTACTAATCATATAAATAAAAAAAAAATATTAACATGGGACCTATCTTAAATAGTTTCTGAAATATAAGCAGTGAAAAATGAGTTTTTACGGATATACCTTCGTTATCTCGAAATCTTAAGAGTTACTACTTCGATTAAGACTTTTGATTGCTTTTGAGGGATCATGTTACATGTGCTTTTGTTTTTCAAAAAGTAGTAAGTAAAATGTGGTGTGGCGACTTTGACCAATATTTGAATAAATAAATATATGATCACATCATTATTGCCCATTGCTGATTGTGCCAATCTGCTTTGTACACAGATTTCGGTAATAATGATGATATATTTGTGGTCATTTTGGTCATTACTATATATATATATATATATATATATATATATATATATATATATATATATATATATATATATATATCCAAAGTTATAAAACAGCCTGTATAAATACATACTTTTTTTCAAAAAAATTTAAAAACAAAATCTTCAAGGCGCTGTCTTTATTAGAGATACACTCTTTGAGATGACTTCCGAATGCTCTCATGATTCATTCAGTCATTTCTAGAGTATCTTTGATTTTATATAGCCCCACAACAAGAAATTTTAGGGTGTTATGTTCGGTGACATCACTAATATATATTATTTGCAATGTCGTACTATATTAAATCGTTTCTCACCAGGGATGTGCGTCTATGCGTAATATATGATACTTTACATACTCACGTAAACAACGTAAAGTGTGATGGCAAATGTAGATAATACATAGAGAATGTAACAAAAATAAACTTTGTATATATTGCACATTCGCAATGGAATTTCACGTTATGAGAATAATTTCATACTTACTGTGACATCCAGATACATTCATTATAAATATGCAAAAATGGGGGAGGGAAGAGCAAACGAGATTTTTTACAAAATTTAATTATACTCCGAAGTAACAAATAGTAATATATTTGGAAAAATGGAAAATAATTGGACACGCAGCCTTATATAAAATATTTATTTTCTGGCAGATGTTTTGAATGTATAATGTCTTCTTCAAGGATAGAAATGGTAAATTATAAAATAGTTTAACATCAACACTTTATAGATTAACAGGTGCAATTTTCATTTATATAGTGTATATACAGGATGTAACAGAAATAAGTATATTAAATTTAATCAGTTATAGAACTCATCGAGTGCAACAATATTTCTTGATAACTTTTTCTTATAAACCTTCTAAATATTGAGTTAAAATTCTTCAAAGTTTTGTCATAAATTTCATTACCCGCCTATGGTTGAATAAAATAAACAAATGCATTCGGAAGAGTAGAGCGCGTTGCATAATGCCAAAATTCAAAATAAGACATGCTGCGCGTGCGTCTGCAAACAGCTGTATCCGTTGTAGTTGTGACTTGTGACGAGCGTTATACCTATGAGTTGCGACTGAATACAATGATTAGAAACTTTTGAATAAATTTACAGATACACCAGAAAATGAAACCTTGACTAAGGTAACATAAAAATGTGTCAAATTTCTATGTTACAACGGGTTGGACAGTCTAAAAATGGTAGGATATTTATAGGCTGAGGTTGACCAAGAAAAACTGTACAATTGACGGAACAAGAAAACGCATAACGATTATTAAAAGTGATGCACGCATAAATAAAATACCAATAAATGTTCAAAATGGCCACGTCATTGTAATGAAGGCGACGACTAAATGAATCCTCTACTCTTTCCAGCACCTTCCTGTTGTTGAGTATGCTTGTAGCTGCATTTTGAAGGTTGTAACTGTTGTTCTTTCAATATCCTAGATTCTGGGGGTGTTCTACCATGATCTTGAGCAGCAGCGTTTCCCTGAGCTTCACCATAGGCCAGCACAAAGTCTATATATCCGCTATCCGTAAAGACAGGCATTTCTATGGATTATAACTTTTATAATAATTACTAATCTATTTATTTGTCAAAATTTATTTGAAAAAGTTGACGACTCACATTTGTTAAAAACAATTGTTTCATTGTTATTCCCACTGGATCAAATTATTATGAAAATACCTAAATGACTCGTTAATTTATAGATGGGGGGGGGGTTTAAAAATGCTAAAGAAAAAGAGATTTCGAAAAAAAAGTTATTAAGAAATATTGTTGTTCGCGATGAGTTCTATCACTGGTTAAATTTAATGTACTCAAGAAAATATAATTTCCTTAACTTTCGAAATTTGAGAAAAAAACATGTGATACCAACAAGAAAAGTTTAATAAAATGACAAGCAAGTAAAGTGACTAGCCCTGAAGAAAAATGATAGTCGAAATGTAGGCCAGAAAGTAGATAATTTATATAAGACTGCGTGTCCGATATTTTGTTCCATTTTAAGCAAAACAGGGGCGTAGACAATATACAAATTTTGAGTATGTAAACAATATCATTGTCTATGTAGACAAGGACGTAATTTACATGGCAAAGTTTATAGGCACATCCCTGTTTCTCACTTAAATGGTTGAATTTTTATCAGAAATATTAAACAAATTAGATTTACCAGAATATAAAATCAATATTCAGCAAATTGACAAAAATGCATCATATTTTCATATATGTGGTGATTAAAAAAACTATGGCAGGTTATTTAGTTAATTAAAATATTTTTAAAACTTCTAAAATAAAATGTATCTGTCAGTGAAACGTTATAAAAACTATGTTGACGTGCTAAACTTTTAACTCAATATTTTGTATCTAAATATGGCGAAATCAATCACAAGGTGTTTTACTCTGACAAAGCTGTCTGCTGATTTTGATTAAGGTCTAGGTTTTCTTAGTTTGAGTAGCAAAATTTGCAACTACATTTAGCACTTGGATAAACTTGTAGAGTCTATAATTTAGTAATGCCTTAAGGTTGTTTTGGTGAATAACCAAACTAGACAATGTAAATTAAACTTATAAACTTAATAAGAATGTAATGATCTAACTAACTGAACCATTTAGTTTGTTTACATATTACGTATGCACAGTAAATTGTAATGTTATACATACTGAGTACAGTTAATAGTAGTTATAGCACAAAGAAACATAACATTTTAACAATAGTCTCGTCAGACTTGAAAATTGTAATACGAGTGCATATGATGCAAATTTGCTATCTAGAATGCAGCATGGTATATAATATTTTCATGAATGTATTTCGAGATTTACTGTAATACATTTAGATATAATTGTAATGTAATGTACGAAGTCCAATTCTACAGTGAAAATTATTTTGTCCCTAAATTTTTATTTTAAATATTTTCATCTAATGGTGTGCATTGACCGAAGGAATAGTTTAAAGTAGGGGTGGGTAACATTTCTGCTGCCAAGGACCATTTAGATACTTAAAATATCATTAACGGGCCACACAAAATTATCAACTTAAAAATTAGCCTATTATATTTATTCAAACATTTAATTATTTAACCACTAATGTGATAGTCTCCAACTACTTCACTTTAGTAAGGCGTGCTAAGTTAGCCAGTATTGATAATGTTGCTACTCGCAACTGTTTTTTCTATATTTATTGAATTTTGAGTATAGCCTGCGGGCCTTATGCGGCCCGCGGGCCGGACGATCCCCGCCCCTATTTTAAAGGTCTGGGAATTATAATGTAAGTTCAAATATCATTAAAAAGGACTTTAGCGTCACCTTAAGACTTAACTTCATACATTATAGTTATAGGATATACGTAAGATGTAGGTAATGGCATAATATAGTTTTTATAATTAATACTACTTATCTTCTACAAAGGCAAATTTGAATTGACAATAATATTTAAAAGATTGGAAGGTTAGAAAATAATCAGACTAGAAGTCATATTTATAAGAAATGAAAAGTTTAGGGAAGATACGAGCATTTAATGACTTGAATTTATGCTAAGGACTAATCTTATCTAATCACTTATTTGACCTTTTCCTACTCGTATTAAGTAATTCCAATAGAAATAGGAGTATAAATACACGTATTTATAATCACGGCCTAATATCTGTTTCTGAGTGTGCCAAACTACTATTCGCAAGATTTCGATAGGGAAGATATATGTTTCTGTACTGATAAGGACGTTTACTTGGCATCAAATCAGGGGCTAAGCTGTCATGGAGAGAACACCACAGCGGTGATTTATGTACAATTTGAAAATCAGATGGTTCTAATTTCAATTTGACTTTGGTTGGAAACGAACCCGTCGAAGAAAATATGAGAAATAAACAAAATATATCTTGAAGTAATAAAGCTTTCACTTTTACGCTTTGAAATATATGAAAAAAATATCCTAATTTTAACATTTAGTGGATAAAATCTAATGCAGTAGGTAGCATTTTGCAGTTTAGGTTTTACACGCGATATGTTTCAGTAAAAATTCCGGTTAGCTACAGGTGTAAATAAGCGTGCTAATTTATTCAAAATTTTATGAAGTTTGACGTATATTTACACCAACGTGTAATGGAAATTAACTCTACTATCGTGTAGCCTGCATATGATTTTAAAATGTATAATCGCGTTCCTTTTCATATAAATTACTTTTTCCCTCATACGCTCGCATATGTAACCTACTTTTTACGCTTCTGTATTATACTACTAGTAATTATAAATACACCAGGTTAAAAATATATCTCTGTCTCACCATTCACATTTGCGTACGTACATATCAAATTAATAAAAATAGTTCTATGAAATCCTTTCAAACCTACAAATTTTTCAAACGTATTATTAATAAAATGATGAATGCTTATAACCATGGTACCAAGAACCCGGCGCTTGTATGGTGCGATATCAGGTATACCCCAGTTAAATTTAACAAGATTAATACTGCTGTAATTTTAATTGCACAGTTGTACAATTTCGTATATCTTCGAGTTGAACTTTGTACGTTAGTTATCATATTGTTTGCAGCAGTCAAGTAGCACGTTTATATAAATATCTGCTCTCAAAGTACCTTGGGGTACTACATACCCCACCATACCAAAAATGTTACAAATTTAGTATCGTGAGTAGTTCGTAATAAATGCTCTATAGTTTTTACATCAACAATATTTTTGAATGTCAGTCGATGTGAACAACAAATGCTCTTATGTTTGTCTGAAGAATCAGAACAAATAGAAAAGAAAATCGGAAAAAAATAACTGGAAGATATTGCATATGACCAAAGTCACATGCAACATGCTCTTCTTTTGAACGATGTGTATGTGTGGAACATTCTTAACAAATATGAATGGAGTGTAATATGATTCAGTTTAAATAAAATATTTTTTCCAAGTATATTTTTGAATTAACATCTGTAGTAACTTATTATGTAAATTAAGAATGGTTCCAGTATGTTGTTAAATAAAAAAATACAAAAATATTGTGTGCTGAAATATTAACATTATTCTGGACTTCCATTGTCTTTATTTTAACAAAAAGTAACAACACACAACGTATTAATTGCTAAAGTATTTGCAATCGTCATCAGGTGAATACTAACAAACCTAGAGACTACTGGAGCTTATATACTAAAGACATGATTAGTGTTAATGTTTAAAATACAACATTGTCTACTTCATTCAAACGGATGTTGCTGTTTTCTAATCCTTCTAATTAGGTTCATGATCCGGATATGTGCATACCTAACGAAAATATCATTAAATTTTTTTTTTTTAATGTATTGGTTAAAAAACTTGAAAGATTCTAATTTCTATATTTGCATGAAATAAATAAAAACACATTTAAAAAAATCTGTTGTGGCTAGCACAATACCTTCCGCCAATCCTGTGTATTATGTATAAATTCCATACATAAATTTTCTTGTAAAAAATTCTAAATTTCAGTTAAAATTATTTCATAAACAAACTATGCAAATTTCACTTGACACTGACATCTCCTTCTTAAGCTTTCCCCATTCGTTAGGGGTTGCTATTTTTATTTTCTTTTTCTACTCATTTCTGTTTTACGTGTCGTTCTCATTCAGTTCCTTTTCTCTCAAGTCTTCCGCAAGAAAGTCCTGTCATCTTATCCTTGGTCTTCCTCTGTTTCTTCAACCTTCTATTAGTAAGCTAATCATTCTTCTTCCAATATATTCTTCATCTCTCCTCATGACATGTTCAACCCAATGTAATCGTCTCTCTTGTATCTTTCTACAAACTTGTAACAATAGAGTTATTTGCTTACCGTATCTTTTCGTGTCTTCCCCAACATCTACTTCAACATTCTCATCTCTGCCACATTCATTTACTTTTCATTGATACTGGCATCTGTCAGTTTGAATTATGTGAATATATTAGTAATTTCCATGTTTAGCATAGCTGGCTAATTTATAAAATTTAATTTCTTGACGATTCGTAAAACGTTCCAAATAAATTTGATGAGCTTGAGCAGCGTTTCACTTTGGTTCAGCTTAGGTTAGCAAAATTTATTTGAAAAAGTTGACAACTCACATTTATCAAAAACAATTGTTTCATTGTTCTTGCCACAGGATCAAATTATTATAATAATACCTAAACGACTTGTTAATTTATGGGGGATAATGCTAAAAGAAAGTGAGATGTTGAAAAAAAGTTATTAAGAAACTTTTTTCTCTCGACGAGTTCTATCACTGATTAAATTTAATGTACTTATTTCTGTTACAGCCTGTATATTAAGTTTCTATTTCTTATGTTACTAACAACTGTACCTTGTTCCAGAGAACGTACCCGATCACGAATCAAATTTGTATTATTAGTTCATTCTTAATATTTTTATATTCCTTATTTCTATTTTATTCACTGATTATAATTATATATAAAACTAAAAATAATAAGAAAACAATTCTGGCATGACTACCCCCGTCAAAATAGTTGAACGAAGTATAGAGGCGCATTGTAAGCGGTATTGGCAACGAGAACGAGAACACAAGTAACTACAGCCTGTATCTCATCGGGAATCAACGCTACAAAATTAATTTCAATAAACTAATCCATATCGAAATCCTATTTACAACATCTGTACATTCACGTTGCTGTCTGAATGGAACTCTACTCGTAGTTTACAAACTAAAATCCTCATTGATACACGAACTAAATTCTAATTATGTACAGGTAGGTAATTCATTTTGTAACAGTAATATAGGTGATATTATAGATAATATTTTATTCAATATGAAATATAGTTTATAGAATCATGTTCTATAGCTATTTGTATATGTTTTTAAATCCTTTTCTATTAATTTTATTATAATAATATACAAGCTGTTAAAAAAGGGTATTTTTATTGCATATAGTACTGACCGAAATGATTAAAAAAAGCTTAATCAACATAAGTTCGATCTTCAATAGTTTCCGAGATACAATGCAGTGAAAAATAAGTTTTTACGTGGTTTACCTCTGCTATCTCGAAAACTATAAGAGTAACGACTTCGATTAAATGATTTTTTTGTTTATCTTTCAGAGGTCATGTTAGTTGGCACAAATTGGAATATTTAATATATTCATTTTTTTGGGGTCTCGTAGCCGCGTGTCTGAGTTTTACGAATCTGGGGAACCGGGTTTGATCCCGACTGACGCCAATAGAAATATTTCTAATTTTAATTAGACACACTAAAAAAGAGTCTGGACACGACGCGGCAAATTGTGATTGGCTGGGAGTATGTTGGCCATGTTTAGGCTCGTCCCGCCATAATTTAAATTTGAATATCTGATCAATTATAGGAAATGAAATATAATGTCTATTAAAGTATTTCAATAAATCATCGGCTTTATTTACTACACAAAAAAATAATTTTGTGGTGCGAAAATACAATAAAATATACCATATTTATTAATTAAACAGAACATTTATACTTTTGAAGTATGTTGGCATACCTGAAATTTGACGTATGACATGACATAATATGAATTATTCGTTTTTCTTACCTTTAAAAGAAGGAATTATAGCTGCAAATTACGTATAATAGGAAGAAATATTAATAATAAGTATAATTTTCATATATAAAAGTATAATAAAATCAAAAACTCTAGCTTTGTCGAAAAAATAACAGGAGAGTAGGAAATTGCATAAACTTAAAATCCTATATTAAAATCCCTATGTTCACCCCTAACCGCCAACACCCTTCTATCATATTATTTTGAATGATAACTGCTCTACCCTACATAATACCTTAACTTCTCCAGTAATTCCTACAATTCTTACGCTACTGGAATACCCTGTTGTCTGTAACATATGTTTTTCTACACAGTCTACATAGAAAGTTCTTAATGGAAACGTTTAGTCAGGAACTAATGGCACTGTAGTGACACATTTACCACCTTTACAAATCAATCTGACATATAACTGCTCTGTCGGTATGTTACATAACCAACAAAAAATGCCGCAGTATTGTGAGATAAAATAGGGCATTCATTTACAAACACGAAAGTATAAAATGTTTAGATTAGATTAAAGCAATAGGTCAAGAAGAATGGGAAATAACGATAAATTAAAATTAAATATAAAAGACGTTTTTTCTTTATATTAATCCTTATTAATTGAGTAGTAGTGTAAGTACAAAGTGTAAATTTTATTATTTTTTGTTATGGTAGCGACTGTAGAAAAAATCTTGTGTGTGTTTCGAGCGCAAATGGACATTGTCGATTTCGAGGGAATGCCTCTCAATCGACAATGTCCTATTTTGCGCTCTTAATACACAAATAGCTATTTTTAGAAAATAATCTCTCAGTTTTTGAATAAGATACAATTACTTCTAGTTAGAATTTACAATAATTAACCCACTTTACATTAGGAATCTCCCTAAGTTTACATCTAGCTTAGCTGTTCTGCTAAATTCCTGCCTTCTCATCCCGATGCCCGCGTTAACATGTACAACTTCCTGCTGATCCACGCGTTAAAGTTTTCATTGTGGCGGGCACGCCGTAATGCTCTTCCCAAGTGTCGTCGTTGTTGCTGTCCGGATCCCTGCGTGACACTTACAAAGCCCCGCTATACCAAATGAAGTGAAGAAAACAGTAAACGTGCTAGTTTGTTGCGCGAGAAGATATTATTTAAGAGTTTAATTACATGGAATGGATATTTAATTGTTTCTTAATGAATGGAAGTTTTAATGGAGAAAAGCGTATTTCGTTAACCTCGTTTTGGTGGTTAATGTGTTTTATCGAAGGCATTTTAAATATAATAGCATAATTAACGTGTTTTTTAGAAATTGATATCGATTTCATGAGAGAGCATTGTTTGCGCAGATGTAAAACTAAAATAATATATTATTAATACTGGATATTCACAACTGAATAATTGTTATTTATGTATCAGGTTCTATTTTTTTTTATCATGAATGTGGAATTAATTTGCCCAGGCTCTTAAGGCCGAGGAAAATTAACCATATGAGTGATAAAAAGGAACTTCAGTGCCGAGGTGTATATTAAATATTATTTGAAATCTAAAAATCTGATGTGTACACCACACGACTTCCTTGTACGATTATTAAACTATACATATTTTTTTAATAATTAAATTACAAAATATTGACAGGCTTAAGCCAAGCCCGAGAAATATTTTGATATAGAACAAAAAATAATTCATTTACTACTATCATTTTTAAATTAACATTAATCTAACCTGGTTCTTTCTAAAGAGAGTTGATTACAACAAAGAAATATTTGATTACAACAATGAATATGACTAATTTCACAATAAAAATATAATATTTGTTATATAAAATTGCACGTGTTTAACGTAATTTGACATGAACTTTTTTTTGTCCTAATCCATAGCAAGCTTTATTACAAAAACAAAAAAGTACATAATTTTTAAATTTACATATCTCGCTTATACATAAGGCTAATTTAATAATACTTGATGTGCTAGACGCAGAAATTAATTCTCTAAAACTTTTATTTGAAGCATTTATTTCTAAAAACGAAATAAAATCATATTATTCAAGAAAAACTGTTAACAACTTCAAGTAATGTACCACTTCCGGTTAGCACATTTTAACCAAAATCTATTATGTTATTTCGATTGACATAAAAGTCTTGTATACCAAATTTGAAAAGTTTTGGATTATATTTTAAAACAGTTTTTCATTAAAATCTATTATAGGCTTCATGTAAAGTACCACTTCTGGAAATTGTGTAATAATCAGAAAGGGAGATGCACAACTAGATGTTATAGGTGTCCTAAATACAAAATTTCAACTTTCTACGGTTTACCGTTTTTGAGTTATGCGAGATACGTACGTACAGACGTCACGACGAAATTAGTCAAAATGGATTCAGGGATGATCAAAATGGATATTTCCGCTGAAATCTGAAAACCGAATTTTTTCGCGATTACAATACTTCCTTTACTTACGTACAAGGAAGTAAAAATTGTGAAAATGAAAGATATATTTATTTTTATAGGTTATATACACGGTGAATACTAAAAACCGACGTTTAACATGGAACAACAGTTTTTTTTATATCATTTGTATAATGCTATTTGACAATTATTATTTAAAATTTATTAAGAACAGTAATCATGGAAACGTCTAAAAGATGAATTGGTACACGATACACCGCAATATTTTTTTTGAGTTCAAATTCCGCCCGGTTCATTTTTTTTATTTTTTTAATTTTTTTTATTTGGTAATAGCTATTTGTGTATTAAGAGCGCAAAATAGGACATTATCGATTGAGAGGTTGTTGCCGCGCGACGCAGGAGCGCGGCATTCTCTCGAAATCGACAATGTCCATTTGCGCTCGAAACACACACAAGATTTTTTCTACAGTCGCTACCACAACAAAAAATAATAAAATGTACACTTTGTACTTTACACTACTACTCAATTAAAAAGGATTAATATAAAGGAAAAACGTCTTATATTTAATTTTAATTTATCGTTATTTCCCATTCTTCTTGACCTATTGCTTCAATCTATTCTAAACATTTTATACTTTCGTTTTTGTAAATGAATGGCCTATTTTATTTTCACAAAAGTGCGGCATTTTTTTTTTTTTTTGTTATGTAACATACCGACAGAGCAGTTATTTGTCAGATTGATTTGTAAAGGTGTTAAATGTTTCACTAAAGTGCCATTAGTTCCTGACTAAACGTTTCCATTAAGAAGGTGACATTTCTCAACATTGTATACTTAGAAATTTGGACAGCGAGCGTTTTTTCTACTTTGTCGCGCTAGAGCGACAAAGTGACATTTTGCGTTGACAAAAGAGAGCGCAAATGGCTACTTTCTATGTAGACTGTAGAAAAAATATATTATTACATTGTATAAATTAGGTAATTTTAATTTTTATAATACATAATCATTATACATAATATCTATATACGGTGCAGTGGCATGATTAGAAATGATTAACAGTCAATGAAAAAAATTAAAAGCAAACAGATCCTAAATGTACAATATACTGTGACAATAATTTTAATCTCTCTTTTGCTTAATTAATCATTTTCATTATTGTAATCAAATTTTCCTTGTTGTAATCAAGCATATAATTGGAAGGTATTGTGTCTGTGATCAAAAAATTCGGTGGTTTTTCAATGAAGAAGATCTCTAAATACGATTTTACTATTTTTACGTTGATGTCTGTACGTATGTGAGTGGGTGCGCGGGTGTGTGTTTGCCTGTGTGTGTTTGCGTGTGTCTGTTTGCGTGTGTGTGTGATCGTTTGTGTGTAACGATAACTGTAATAGTAGAATTGGAAAAATTAAAAATTTTACGTATTCCTCATTCTAACATCCATATGCAGACTTCATTAAATTCTGATTATAATTGATTAACCGGAAGTACCCTCATTTAAAAGTTTTTAAGTTTTTCTTGAAAAAACGATATTAAATACCATTTTTTCACATTTAATGTTAGTATAAATATTAAAGGATATTTTATTCTCTATACGATTCATAGGCGTGCGCAGAACTTTTCTTTTGGGGGTGCCAAAATTAATTTGTATAATAATAAAAAAGGAATTCAGAAAAAAATGCGCCGCAGGTGAAATTTTTTTTTCATTCAAGGTCAAATGCCTTATAATTGAGTGTTACGTTTTTTCAAGGGATGTGCAAATGCATGGTTTTCCCCTTTCATTTACAAAAATAAATTGCCAGATCACAGAACATTTTAGGAAAGAGCGAGGAAAAGAGAAATTCGAAAGTCGAAACCATTACATTTGTTTTTGTTTTCAACTAAAATTCAATATACAAAAACACTACTGCCATACGTATCAAAGTCAGAAACTAGAGCCTATTATAATAAAAATGCTAGATAAGTTGTGTTTATGTCGAAATTGTCGAATGCAATATGCAGTTAATATTATTTAATCTGGCTTGTGTGTTTTGCAGCAATATACAGTAGATGATTCACGTACGGTCACGGCCTTTATATGGCCGTACGGAAAATAAAGTAACTATCTTTTATCCTTTACGCACTCATTGCATTTGAGGCATGCTTCAAGCAGCTCTTTGTCTAGTGACGCTAGGTGATGTTTATATTATTCAAGTTGTTTTCTTGATATAATTTTTAAAACATGATTCAAAAGGATCGCGATTATACTAATCAGGATTAACAAAAACACAATCACGGCCCGAAGGAATACGGCTCATATTGTAGCAGCACTATCACAATCTTAGAAAATTTGGCGATAATACAAATTAATATTCTCAAAGACTACATCACAAATATTTAGAAAACTGACAAAGTAACAAATTCTATGATTAATGAAAATAATATTTTTTTTTTCTTTTCGTCGTCGGCAAAAATTTTGTATGTACTTCATTTTAACAGTTATAATTTTTTATCATTATTAATATATTAGGGAGTGCCGTGGCACCCATGGCACCCACCGTGTGCACGCCTATGATACGATTTGATTACATTTCATAGTTCACATTCAATAGACATAGAGTAAAAGAATTAAATATCATAAAGCAGCCAGCTCTGCTATAACCATGGAAAAAGCTATTATATTATGAAAATTATAATTGAAAGATGTCAGTGTCAAGTGCAATTGACATAGTATGTTTGTGTTGTAATTTTACTGGAGAATCCTTTGCTAGAAACTTTCTGTATGGAGTTTGTACAAAATACATAGACCTGACGGAAGGTAATATGCTGGTGACATCAAATTATCTTTTTTTGTTTCCGGTTTATTATTCGTAGTTAATGTGTAGTTTTATTTTTATTATCTATATAGGTAGATATATACTTAACAAATATTCTGTTTGTTTCTATTATAAATTCTGTTTACTTGCTCAATAAGTATAGACTTTTTTATAATCTTGCTTTTTCTTACTCTTGAAATCGTGATTAATGTTTTAAACTTTATTTAACCCAAAAAAATATGATTTTATGAATGTAGATCTTTGCGATTGGATTTTGATTTGTTTAAATTTGGGAAAACATATTTATTTGAATCAATTTTCGAAATTATTATAAACATTTTGAGTTAATTAGGTAAGTACTGTCATATGCACATAACATTTTATTTAAATATAAAAACCTCCAAAAATTATTCCACCTCGAGCCACAAAATATCTTAATCCGCCACTGTTAATACCATCTTATAGAATAACATTTTCCTCAGCTAATATCACTTCACGCCTCTATGACAACAATCTATTTATATGACAAGCGCAAACTTGTATAAAGTGCTGTCAAAATACTAATTTAATATAAAATAGGCGAGCGGGCGGACAATGCGAATGTGTTTAGCCGAGGTGCCATCTGGGACACTATTTGACAGCTCATCCCCTCTTCTTCCCCGATCGTCCGTTGTTACAATCGTCAACTGTCAAACTCGCATTCGGCCGCTATCGAGATTCCCTGCCTGTACGATCTTTTTAGAAATGAAATCTGGAGATGTGTAGCCCTCAGTGGATTATCTGCGAGGCAAACTTAGGTGAAGTGTCAGGGTGACAGCCGACGACGCTAACAGCGAGATGCGTCAACAATGTGACTCAAGTTATTTATCGTTTTTCTTTGAAAAGTTTGTGGAACGAAATTTATTTATAAAGTGAGATGTTTTGCGGATTTTCTGAACTCTTTAAATTTTAAAAATAGTTCTTTTATTATGTAACAGACTGATAGCAACTTTTATGAGCTGGAAAAGTTATTAGTTTGTTGAGTTTACAATCATCTATATTCTACACACTTATCAAAGTATGTGAAATATCAATTCAAAGCTTTGCTGTTTTCTTGTACCACCGTTTCAAATATTCTGGGTATAGATGTTATATAAAGCGATATATTTTTGCACTATTAAAAGCTGACTGCAAAGGAATAATTGTACAGAAAATATAGGATGTGGCCAGCACAATACCTTCCGTTAATTATATGTATTTTGTAAAAAATCCACACAGAATTTTTTTGGTACTATTCTATGGGCGTTTTATTTTTAGGAGAGAAATGAACTGATCTTACCTCGTACCGAACTGAAGTACACTTCAAAAGAACAGTATGTTTTTTTTTAAATAAGAAATAAAAAATAAAAACATATAGCATTATATTTATTACATAATAATCTACTGAATTGGCTTGTGGCTATAATCTATTGTATACCTTATGTGATTTGTTTTTGCCACATTAAATTATTTTAAATTTTTATATTTCCAGTCAAATCATTTCTCAAAGATATGTAAATTTTATTTGACACTGACATCTGTCAATTAGTTATATTTGAATATTCTGTTCCCATGGTGTAGCATCATAGGTTGAAAGATATTTCTTTACAATTCTTTATCTCTAAATTCATTGAATATGAAAAAAAAATAGAATTAAATAGAATAGAGAATAACATATTCTTTAATATTTATAATATTTAACAGCGTTTTTCAAGAAAACCTACTAAAATCTTCAAATTAGAGTACTTCCGATTAACCAGTTGTAACCAAAATCTAATCAACTCTTCATATAGACGTACGAGTGAACAATATGAAAGAATTATAATTTTTCGAATTGTAGTATTGGAGTTATCGAAGTAGAGATTTTTGTCTCTCTCTCTCTCTCTCTCTCTCACACACACACACACACACACACAAAGTCACACAAACACACACGCACATACTCACACACAGACATCATCGTTAAAACAGTAAATTCGTATTCTAAGGACTATAAAACGTGCTTATTCATTAAAAACTCACCATCAAATTTTTTGACGAAAGACAATTCCTTCCTTACCTATAGGTGACGGAAGGTAAAAATAAATACATTAACCCTCATTCAAACATATAGCTATCTGAAGTTATAGGAAGCCTTAATTGTTATTCATTATAGGGTTTTTTTATGTAGGTTCTATGGCTTAGATGTTAAATTCATTATTAGAGTTCGGATAAAATAAATAAATACTGTGTATTATGTACAAATTCTATATATAAATTTTGTTGCAAAATATCCTATATTTCCAGTAAAATTATTTCATAAATAAACTATGCAAATTGCACTTGACATCTTCTTCTTCTTCTATAGCTTTTTTCATTTTTTTTAGGGGTCGCTTTCCACTCATTTCTGTTTCGCGTATCGTCCACATTCAGTTCCTTTTCTCTGAAGGCTTCCGCAATACAGTCCTTCCATCTTATTTTTGGTCTTCCTCTGTTTCTTCTACCTTCTACTACTAAGCTACTCTTTCTTCTTCCAATATATTCGTCATCTCTCCTCATGACATATTCATACCAATGTAATAGTCTGTCTGTATCTTTCTAGAAACTTCTAACACTAAATTTATTTCCCCTATCTTCCAGTCCTTGCGTATCTTTCCATATCTTCCCCAACATCTATCTCAACATCCTCATCTCTGCCACATTCATTTACTTTTCACTGATACTGACATCTGTCAATTTGAATTATTTGAATATACTTGCAGTTTCCATGGTTAGCATAACTGGCTGTTTTATGAAATTTAATATCTTTATAATTCTATAACTCTATATCTATTGAATATGAAGTACAAAATGCAATACAGTTATCGCGGCCGAAACGATCGTTACACACACATGCACACACACACACACATACACACACACATACTCACACACACGTACACGCACGCATTCACACACAGACATTGTCGTGTGTTTAAACGTGCTTATTCATTAAAAACTCACCATCGATTTTTTTGACCAAAGACAATACCTTTCTTATATAAAGGTGACGGAAGGTAAAAATAACACAAAATTGGTAACACTGTCACATAGAACATAAAAATAGATTTCCATAATTGCATTCATTGCCCGAAGAAGTAACTTAGGAAATGCATTAATAATGAACCCCTTCCTGTAGTTTATCAGAATAAGTGGGTGATAAAGTAAATAAGCTCCTTTCATTTCTTTATTAACAAATGGCTAGAATAGGCACAAAGGGTGTAAACACAATTCCCAGACGCGGTAATAGATTCCAATCCCTAAGTGACAAAAATCTCTTCAGTTCAAAAGCAGAGATTAAAAAGATGCTAAAAGAAAAACAAATCCGGTACAAAGGAAATGTCAAAGAGTGTAAACGACTGTCAAAGCAGAGTATTCCAATATCTCCGGGTGGACGTAGCAGGGGGCCCAGTCCTACCCGTCTTCATCTTGCCGGAATAAACAGAAAGAAGTCGAGTGACAATCAAGTGCAGCCGACTGCCGCGAGCGTGCGAGACAAAGGAGAATCGCTAAATCAGAAGGAAACAGACGCGCAAACATCACAGCAAATTGCAATGCTTTCAACGAGCTGCTATTTTGCACCTTTCAGATTTCCCACTTTAAATTCGATTTGCGGAACTGTGTAACCTTGGGTTGTTTGATGTTTACAGTGTTTTTATTGTGCCAATGGAGTTCCACCAGTCGCCCGTCTGTTCTCTAAACATTGAATACATACAGGTAAATGTTTCCCAATGTGTGGTGGGAGGTACGTGATCATTTTCTACTTTTTTCTTTTCAAAATAAATGTACACTAGTAAGAATGATAAAAGCTTAACAATGAGTTTGTAAAAGTATTCAACTAAACTATATTAAAATGTTATTAAACATTCTTTTTAAGTGTGGACGTGTTATAATAAGTTTGATCTTTACCTCTTCCAAAGCGAGAACATAAAATATTGATACTCGTATAAATACAATATTTTGCTATATTTTGTTGAAATTACTATATGTTACAAAATATGGTTATATTACCGCGTAAAGGCCTTTCCACACTGAATAATATGTTGCATAATATGTTGTACAATGAAGTTTTTTACCTCTCGCTATTGGATTCATGCTAAAAATCGCATATCCAGATTTTATTGAATAAGCACGTTTTAAGGTCCCTACAATCCGATTTTAACATTTTTACGATGATGTCTGTGTGTGTGTGTGTGGATGTATGTGTGTGTGTGTGTGTGTGTGTATGTATGTAGGATGTTGGAAGGACAATTACTCAAAAACTATAAGACTTTAAATTTGTTTAACTACGTATTTCCCAATCGGACATTCATGGAAAGATCTGAAAAGGTTTTGGTAACAATTGGACAACCGGAAGTTGTTGAAGAAAAAAAATCTTCTAAATAATATTTTTTGATTTTTACCTCTCGCTAAGAGAGGTATTGGATTCATGCTAAAAATCGCATATCCAGATTTTATTGAATAAGCACGTTTTAAGGTCCCTACAATCCCATTTTTACGATGATGTCTGTGTGTGTGTGTGTGTATGTGTGTGTGTGTGTGTGTGTGTGTGTGTGTGTGTGTGTGTGTGTGGGATGTTGGAAGGACGGTTACTCAAAAACTATAAGACTTAAAATTTGTTTAACAACGTATTTCCCAATCGGACATTCATGGGAAGATCTGAAAAGGTTTTGGTAATAATTGGACAACCGGAAGTAGAAGATTCTTGAAAAAAAATCTTCTAAATATTATTTTTTGAAAATTTTTCGTGGTAATATTAAAGAAAATTAAATTCTCTATCTGATACATTTAAATATTTTATTATATATTCCATAGATTTAGAGATAAAAGAAGTATAATATATAAAATAATCTGTTGTAATAAATTTGACAACCGAAAGAATGCCATGAAAAATATTTGAAAATTTAAATTGCTTGTAACTGACAGATAAATGTCAGTGTCAAAAATCCGGATACATTGCTGAAGACTTTTTGTGGGAAGTAGGTACATACATTATATTATTTCTTAAAGTATTAATAGTTAAATATTTAATATTATAGGTATATTACATATATCCTTCAGAAATACTGTCAATCCTGACAATGAATTGGAAACATTTCGAAAAATTAGAAGAGGTCAAAATTTCTTCATAAAATGAATTTAAAATTAAACAATCTACTAAATATAAGGAATAGATACATGCGTAAGTAGAATTTTTGGTGTAGAGTGTAGGTATATAAGAAATGTTAAATATAATAGGGCGCGAGCAGTCATGTGATTTTGCTAGCCTTGACAAGCAGATATGGGGGCCCATGTCAGAATGATAGCAAGTAATTATATATATATATATATATATATATATATATATATATATATATATATATATATATATATATATAGATGTCAAATATCATAATTTCTCATTCTAAATTTAGTGATTTTCCAATTCCATGTGGAGCAGAATTAAATTCTAAATATCTAAGGCATACGACAAGTAAATTTTAAACTCCTGGTGATAAATTAACTACGTAAATTTAGAAAATCTTAAAAAATTTAATGAAAAATTCTGACATTTGACATCTGTGTACATAATTACTAATTATCATTCTGAAACGGGCCCACACATCTGCTTGTCAAGCCCAAAAATGTAACATTATTGTTCGCGCCCTATACTTATGTAACCAAAAAAAGGAAGTGGCGAGAGGTATTGTGCTGGCCACAACAGATTTTTTTTCTTGGTAATATTAAAGAAAATTAAATTCTCTGATACATTTAAATATTTTATATGTTCTATAGATATAGAGATAAAAGAAATATAATATATAAAATAGTCTGTTATAATAAATTTTACAGCCGAAAGATTGGCCATGGAAAATTTAATTTTTTTATAACTGACAGGTAAATATCAGTGTCAGAAAACCGGAGACATTACTGAAGACTTTTTCTGGGAAGTACATACATACATTATATTATTTCTTAATGTATTAATAGTTAAATATTTAAAATTGTAGGTATATTACATATATCCTTCAAAAATACTGTCAATCCTGACAATGAATTGGAAACATTTCAAAAAATTTGAAGAGGACAAAATTTCTTCATAAAATGAATTTAAAATTAAACAATCTAAATATAAGGAACAGATACATGTAAGTAGAATTTTTGGTATAGAGTGTAGGTTTACAAGAAATGTTAAATACAATAGGGCGCGAGCAGTCATGTGATTTTGTTGGCCCTGACAAGCAGATATGGGGGCCCATATCAGAATGATAGCTAGTAATTATGTATATAGATGTCAAGTATCAAAATTTCTCATTCTAAATTTAGTGATTTTCCAATTCCATGTGGTTTATTTTCCTCGACAAGTAAATTCCACACTCCTGGTGACAAATTAACTACGTGTATTTAGAAAATCTTGAAATTCTGAATGAAAAATTGACAATTGACATCCATGTACATAATTACTAATTATCATCCTGAAACAGGCTCCCACATTTGCTTGTCAAGGCCAACAATGTAACATGACTGTTCGCGCCCTATACTTATGTAACCAAAAAAGGAAGTGGCGAGAGGTATTGTGCTGGCCACAACAGATTTTTTAATATTGTTATACAACTTTTGGACTTCCGCATCTGCTATAACTTCTATAGTTAACATGAAGATGTCTTGTGTAATTAATTCGACCACACTACAGGAATAGTTCAACTAAAAACTGGACTTTATTAATATCTTATTAAACATTGCTTTTTAAGTGTGGACCTGTAATAACAGGTCTGTTTTATAACATTCTTTGATCTCTACCGCTCCCAAAGCGATAACATATAACGTTGCTATAAACATAATTTTTTGCTATATTTCTTTGAAATTTCTGTAATATGTTACAAAACATGGTTATAATATCATGATATATACGAGTATATGGACGGGCCTTAAAACGTGGACAGATTACCTTATGATAGGTACTTATTTCGTAATATACTCAAAATAACGTTTTTATTTATAATTATTTTTTAATTCTCTTTACTTATACAGTGTGTTTGAAAAAGTGGACATACCCTTTTTTCTCGGTTATTATTGCAGATACACATATTGCTTAAAGGACATGATTTAATCAGTGCAATATTTATGATCGAAATGTGTAAAAATTGTAGTTGTAGAACTTCCGGTATAACCGGAAGCGACATCAACTTTGTAAAGTTAAATACAACCTATACTATTTTCTTATAAATTTGGATTGCATTTTTTGTCCTCTTTCTGGTAATATTAAATTTATTGATATTAACGTTATTCATTTGTTAAATATAATTATTTTTTTTCACGATTTTTATCGTTCAGATGTAATTTAATACTTATGTGAAAGGGCTATGACATAATAATAGAACTATCATAAGTACTTATATCGTTGATTAACAATTAACAAAAGTATTTTATTACAATGGTACTGACAATAGAAACAAAGTGGAGATAGTATTATTAGTTGGAGGAAATAACAGAAGTTTTAGAGAAGCGACTGAAGAATTTAATAATGTTATGAGTGAATTAAGATGACGTACTTTAAAATGTATTAATGTAAATGAGGGACATGTTAAATAAATGTTTTGTTACTTGTAAATTTCTTATTTCATACTACTAACATTAAATTAAAAATAAATGAATTTATTAACATATCATGAAAACAATTACTGTCATAGCCCTCTCACATAAGTATTAAATTACATCTCAACGATAAAAACCGTGCAAAAGAAAATAATTATTTTTAACAAATGAATAACGTTAACACTAATAAATTTAGTATTGTCGGAAAGAGGACAAAAAATGCAATCCAAATTTATACAAAAATAGTATAGGTTGTATTTAACTTTACAAAGTTGATGTCACTTCCGCTTATACCGGAAGTTACAATTTTTACACATTTCAATCACAAATATTGCACTGATTAAATCATGTCCTATAAGCAATATGTGTATCTGTAATAATAAGCGAGAAAAAAGGGTGTGACACACTGTATATAAACTAGACTTAGGGACTCACAAATCATGGTATTTTAAATAATGGCAATGCTTCCAATAAACCGGAAATGAAGTTAACTTTCATAATTCAAATGGGCAACTTATATAATTTTATGTATTTGGAATCTACGAAAACTTATGAATATTTAAAGAGAATCAAAAAATAATTATAAATAAAGAAATTATTTTGAGTGGCCCATTTTTCAGTTTCGGCCTTTATAATCGATTTAAAAAAATAAGGATTTTTTTTGTCTAGTATGAATATAAATATCAAAATTTAGTCACATACCCCATTGTACAATAGGACAATAATTGGCAACCCTATTCATCGAATAAAAGTTAAACAAAATATATTTAAACATTTATCATTGCTTTTATTGCCACGCTAAAAAATATTGAGAAGGGATAAACAGGTATTAAACTTTGTGAACCACTGTTATAAACACCGCGCATTTATAAAGGGAACGAGGTTGAAATATTGCATTCATATCTGATCGAACATGGAAAATGTTGTGTTTACAAATTTGCCATCACGCTTTTTGTACAATTATCTCGGTGACAATATGCTAAATTAGGGGTCACCAATTCCATCAGATATTTTTAATTTCATGTATCAACACGTTCAGAAATATCTATACGTACGAAATATGTGTAATAAATGTATGTCCATTGAAAATATATTTAATTAACATATTTGGTAACAGTAAATATGTAAATTTATCCAAATATAAAAATATTGTATATTATTTGAAATAGTATGGAATTGAAAATTATTAATAATAATTAGGTGTTAATAATTACTCGAAAGTTCAGTCAACAACATCTATTCTTGCTATACAAACGTTTTGGTGCACCCTTGCAAAAAACATACACACATCCATTTGCTCCATGAATTTTTTATACGATGTTTAATAAATTAACTGAATGTTTTGTACGAATGTATGCTGTGTACATGAATTGTAACAATTTGTAAGATCTTACTACCCCGCAGAAGGTGCAAGGGTACACCGAAACGTTGGTATATTAAGAATAAATGCTGTTTGACTGAACATTCCACACCACAGTCGAGATATTGTTATTAGTTTTATAATAAAATTATAAGAGGACGTTTCGGCCTAATATTTGCTCATCATCAGCTACAATTATTATTGCAATTATTGTATTATTACGAATAACAATGTGGTAGCAGTCACTTAACCAGTTAAGAAGTTAAAAATTATTATAAATTAATTATTAAACACTATATCGAAAACATCCGAAAGCAGATTGTAATCTTCGTTTATTGTTGTTATTTACGTTGTTATCAGGAGTACAATATGAAAGTCAAAATATTATAAGACGTGGAATCCGTCATTATACTGTTCAAGTTCATATCTTACCTATAATTGTTTTTTTTTGTTTGTATTATTTCTATGTATAATAAATAAAACATTTTCAAAATGTTGTACCTAGATAATTTGTAGATCTGATGTCAAAAGATGAAGTTTATTTTATTTGTTATTAGCTGTCGAAGCCATGGTGTGCTTGGCTGTGTAGAATGGTGTGAAATCAAGTTTAACTTACAAATTTAAACAAAAAGATGAAGATTAGTATTTTTACTTCCTTGTACGTAAGTAAAGGAAGTATTGTAATCGCGAAAAATTTCGGTTTTCAGATTTCAGCGGAAATATCCATTTTGACTAATTTCGTCGTGACGTCTGTACGTACGTATGTACGTACGTCCGTACGTACGTATCTCGCATAACTCAAAAACGGTAAGCCGTAGAAAGTTGAAATTTTGTATTTAGGACTCCTATAACATCTAGTTGTGCACCTCCTTTTCTGGTTATTACACAATTTCCAGAAGTGACACTTTACTTGAAGCCTATAATAGATTTTAATGAAAAACTGTTTTAAAATATAATCCAAAACTTTTCAAATTTGGTATAAAAGACTTTTATGTCAATCGAAATAACATAATAGATTTTGGTTAAAATAGGCTAACCGGTAAGTGGTACATTACTTGAAGTTGTTAACAGTTTTTCTTGAATAAAATGATTTTATTTTGATTTTAGAAATAAATGCTTCAAATAAAAGATTTAGAGAATTAATTTCTGCGTCTAGCACATCAAGTATTATTAAATTAGCCCTTTGTATAAGCGAGATATGTAAATTTAAAAATTATATACTTCTTTGTAATAAAGCTTGCTATGGATTAGGACAAAAAAATAAAATGTTCATGTCAAATTACGTTAAATACGTGCAATTTTATGATTCGTACAATAACAAATATTATATTTTCATTGTGAAATTAGTCATATTCATTATTGTAATCAAATATTTCTTTATTGTAATCAAAACTCTCTTTAAAAACTACCTTTATGGTCGCTATATATCTTACTGGTTTGAAGTTAAAATTAATATTTTGTAATTTATTTATTAAAAAAATATGTATAGTTTAATAATCGCACAAGGAAGTCGTGTGGTGTCCACATCAGATTTTTTTAACCTTTAAGTACTCGCGTGCTCTGTGTGACGTTATTGCTCGCGTGGCGTCATATGACGCCAAGTCGGGGGATAGGTTTCTTTTCGGTCCATTTTTGGCAGAAAAAGTTTGAATAATTTTTTTTAAGCTTTTTTAAACCCTACAATATTTTAAAAACATGAACCTAAAAAATGATGTTCCTGGCAGACATGATTGTGGCAGGTTATGCAAGTTACGCTACTTGATTTGTTTTTTGATCTGTGGCAGATGTGACACCTTTTTTGGGTTTTTGGTCCAGACACCGCAGGTGGGTCGACGACCGTTTCCTCGTCAAAGTGATTTTGCAGCCGTTTCCTGATGTTTCGCGGAATCTGTTACGTCACAATAAATGTTATTAACAAATAAATATTTACAAATATGTTTGTGTATGCAATATATTAGTTTCATTTGTAAATAATTAAATTAAATAAACTTTTTAATTATATTTCGATTACAACATATAAAATGCAAATTTCATTAAAAACTTTACATTGTTTGTTATTAACAGTTACATTTGTGTAAAATATGTCCACATGTGAACTATTCAGAAGTAAGGTAAAATCACTAGCAGTTGGTAGTTCGCATAGCACTAGTAGTTGACACTTTGATTACAATAAAATAAACATATTTGACTATTTTTAATATTGCTTTTACTGTTAATGTACTAGTATAATCATCTTTGTGGAAAATATATAACATTGGTTAATGCCAAACCCATCACACTGTACAACAATAGTTTCATTTAACAGTGGCAGTTTTTGTGTCCAACTTTCTGAATAGTTGTGTAAATCTTTAAGAAGATAAGTTCATAAATATGTAGTAATAAATCGTTACTAGCAATTTTTAAAATTTTACTGTAAATAATGGATTTAATAGTAAGTATCCTTACAAGATTATGTCAAATATTAGTGATTTCAGGTCATGTTGCAGCCTTATGTGGGGTGTCAAATACTAATAGAATTTGTAGCATTTTTACCTCTCGCTAAGAGAGGTATTGGAACAATGCTAAAAATCGCATATCCAGATTTTAATGATTAAGCACGTTTTAAGGTCCCTACAATACGATTTTAACATTTTTACTATGATGCCTGTTTGTGTGTATGTGTGGATGTACGTGTGTGTGTGTGTGTGTGTGTGTGTGTACTCAAAAACTATAAGACTTTGTTTGTTTAACTACGTATTTGTCAATCGGACATTAATGGGAACAGCTGAAAAGGTTTTGGTAAGAATTGAACAACCGGAAGTAGCAGATTCTTGAAAAAAAAATTCTAAATACTATTTTTTCTTGGTAATATTAAAGAACATTAAATTCTCAATCAAACACATTTAATTTTTTTATTATATCTCGTATAGGTTTGGAGATATAGTATATAATAATATAGAATAATCGGTTGTAATAAATCTCGTTGCCCAGAAAACAGTTGAGATATTTAAATGTTTGTAATTGTCAGATAATTGCAAAGTGTCAGTATCAAAAATCAGATTTTTCTGGGAGTTACGAGTACATTTAATATATATATATATATATATATATATATATATATATATATATATATATATATATATATATATATATATATATTATTGTATTATTAATTAAATATGTATTTAAATTATAGGTATGTTAATATTACATATATCTTTAAGAAATACTGCTAATACTGTCAATGAATTTGAAGAATTTTGAAAATATTAGAACAAAATTTCTCATAGACCGAAGGAAGAAATACAATTTCAATAATTTGTGTGTAGAAGTAATGTTAAATTTGTTACTTATAGGCCGCGAGCAGTCATGTGACTTTATTTGCCTTGGCAAGCAGATGAGGATTCATGTCAGAATGACGGCTAATAGTTATTTATATAGATGTCACAATTGTCATATGTCATAATTTTTCATTCTGATGTTTATTTGTCATCAATTGTATGGAATATACTAGTCGAGGAAAGTAATCCACATGTATTTGGAAAATCATGATGTTTCGAATGAAAACTTATGATACTTGACACCTATGTACATTATTACTAGCTGTCATTTTGACACAGGCCTCCATATCTGCTTGCGGCTAACTAAGTTACATAACTGCTCCCATCTTATGCAACATAAAATGAAAATGGCCATAGGTCTTGTGTTGGCCAAAACAGATTTTTGTGAATGTAAAACAAACATATTGAAATTTGCCACAATACCATCTTTTATAAAGGCTTTGAATGAAATGAACAAACCGCACAATAAGGACTGCGGCAAGCAACAAACAAAATTTGAATCGTTATTAAATCAGAGAGACAATCCTCTCATCAGAGATAGTGATCGTAGCGCTGCCACCAAAAGACGCAAGTGCTCCAGAGCGCTCGGCAGAATTGTCGATGCAAATTAAGTTTGCGGCACGGATAGCCCGCGGTGCTCGCCGTTTAAACCGTGTTTTACTACACATCCCCTCGCCCCCCGACCGACCGCCTCGCTAAGCGAACAATGTGAAGAGAGCACTCTTAACAACACTCATAAATGTTAAATAATGTTCGCGGGTGTATAGATTACAGGTGCGGCGTTTTAAAATACACTGAATTATTTATTGAACGGTTTTTTTGTTCATTGGAAATGTTAATGGCGTTTTGAAAACTTGTTTAAATATTTAGAGTACCTCTGTCTAACTTGGAATGAATTTACAAGCGTTTATAGGTAATTTAAATGCTTGTACCACGAAAAGCTCTTACAAGTGCTACAACTACTTGAAAAGTCATTTTGTTATACTGCGTGTTCAACATGTGTTCGTACTTAATTAGGCTAAAATTGTTTTACGTGAAACGTTTCAGTTTTGTTTTTAAATATCGTAATAAATATTCTGTAGGTTGATAGTCTGAGTATTCAAGAAGACTACATATTTATCTTAACCAGAAAGACTTATGCATCAACTACAGTCAATGTTCCATTGTCTCTTTTTCACGTAGTAGAAATGTATTTGAATTTAATTACAGTATTGAAAGAAATGGTATTAGTCGTGTATCTCAAGTATATAAGAAATTACTTTATGATATACATATTGACAACGTAGTTAAAAAGGCATACAAAATGCTTGGATTTATACTGCGAGTTGGATCAAATTTTAAAAATCCACTACTCTCGTTCATTTATACTACACTTTTGTCAGATCTCAACTGAAATTTGCTGTTGAATGTTGGTCTCCAATCTCGTTGAATTCACAGATTATATACTTTTAAGCATGAACTACACAAGTAGATGCTGAGTACATTGACTTCAGCAAGGCATTTGACAAAATAAATCACTCCATTTTAATAGATAAACTTAAGATGTACAGATGGTAATTTATTAAAGTGGTTTACATCATACCTAAATCATAGACAATAATATGTTACAGTAAATGGTTTCAATTCTGTCATCTACCCCGTAACTTCTGGAGTACCTCAGGGATCTCACCTTGGACCTCTCCTTTTTATATTATTTATTAATGAAATATTCCTTATACCTTTCATTCTCTTTTTTATCAGTTGCACAAGAATACTTTTAATTTTATACTTGACAATTGAAAGATACAGTTTGTACTAACTGCGATATCTTCTTCGTTTGTTGGCAGCCGTGAACTGCCAACAACAAAAGCAACCAAACAGTATTGGCAGTAATAGATCTATTACTTTTAATAATATATTTGTGATTTCGCACAAAATAACTACGAGTATACGTCATATTCGCGGCAAATTTCTTAAAAAAATAATAAATTGAATTGAACTATTTTATTTGTTATATATTTTTTTAAAATAATATTTAACCAATAAATTTACCGGTTTAAACCAGTTTACTGTTTTTAAAAAACTGGTTTTTGAACAAAAATTGTTGTTATTATAACGTTCTTCATATCGGTTAACTGTTAACGAGTATTTTTTTCGGTTAGATGCCCTGATTGCTTCTATAAAATTAATTACTTTATTAGATACAATATATTGAGTTTTTGATGTTCTTCGACTAATTAATATTTACTTGAAAGGCATTGAAATGAATATTTTTCACTCATCTCTTTGATTTTTTTTGTTTGACCTTCTTCAAGTGCAAGAGAGATCATTTAATTTACAATTTACGTAGTATTAAAAATTGTTCAATAATTAATATCAAAGATAAAATGAGACTTTGATATTGGCGCAGTTATTTGCACACTTGTTTATTTTCGTTTCTTCCAATTAAAAAAGTTAATTTCAACTCCTGATAATTTCAAAATATATAAAGAAAGTGAATATCTAATATTAAACACAATTTGTAAGAAAAAATAATACTTTGTAGCTCGGTTGGTCATGCAACCTATTGAACATAAGATGGGCTGGGGCTTTAATCCCAATATTTTTTTTAAAAAATAGTTCTTCGTTATTTACTCGTATACTTAAATTGTTCACGGTAACTGAATTTTGTAAAAAATAACTTTAATAACAGTATAATAGGTAATAATTTGTGGTGCCTGACCCATTATGGATCCCGCGCTATCAGATTAGTAGGTATTCAGTTTTCCGATTGGGAGGGTGTAAAATTTCACTGACTTCAGTAGAACTTTGTAGCTCAGCTGGTAGAGCTCCTGAGCAGTGAGGTCCTTAATTTTTTTACATAATCCTTCTTCGTTATTACTTACTATAATTTTTTCGTTTAAATTAAAATATTTCAATATAATAGATATTTACACAATAAGTTAAGATAATATTTACTTTAACTTAAAACCACCGTTAAATCAATTAAAGTATAATTGGATAAGAAGACTGCAACAAATCATACTACAAGAGACAAATTTTGAATGGCTTTGGATCGAGGAAAATGCTTTAGCAGTAAAGGGGGAAACAAACAACATTCTCAAAGCCTATTCCGAAGCTCTGTACAGGATAGACACAAACCGGATCATAGAATATAGGGTAAGTCCGGGATAGATGTCCCGTCGGAGAAAATGCCCTAGTGGAATAACTTTACTACTTTTCGATAGATTGCACTAGTAGCTTCTATCAGTAGTGGCTGTAGCATGTGCGAGTGAGTGAGTCGTATTTAAACACAAAAAAAATAAATCTAGGTAAATTATTTGCAAAAATTAATTTCATCAGTTTCGTAAAATTTATCACCATAATTTCTTTCGACAAGTACACTAAGTTGTAGTACTTTCATCATTGTTTTTGTGTTGCAATAGATATAAATGAAGTATAGGTTGCTGTGTATGATATCATTGATATTCTGGCGCTAATTTTGAATTTAGTATCTGGCCGGGGCATCTATCCCGGAAAATCGAGAAAGATGCCCTGGTTATATCAATTAAACATGCCCCTTGTACACTGTTGTCAAGCTCAGAATGTTTAAATAAAAAAAAAACGAAAATGCAGAAGAAAAATGAGAAAAATCTAAAGAAGAAACATTCACAAAATGCAAACAAGAAACAATCTAAGAATAGAAAAATTTTACAAGTAGATTCGGATACAGCAACAGATGAAAGTGTGCCTTATGAGGATGAACATAACGAAATGAGTGAAGAAGATGATTCTGAATGTTTTGGGTGTGGAGAAAAGTACACAAATACAAAGAGAAAAGATGAGTAGATACAATGTCTGCAATATAAAAAATGACCCCATAAAGATTGTTGTAAATATGAAAACCTTTGTCATTTATGAGGTAAAGTCTTAACAATGAAGAAAAAAGGAGAGATCTACGTTTTTCTTAATATTAACACGAAGGTATATACGGAATTTTTGAAAGGGCATCTATCCCAAACTACTAGGGCATCTTATCTCCACAGCCCGGGGAAGATGGCCAAAGCTACTCTTTTTTTTTTAAAAGAAACTTATTTTGTTCTTTAAACTGTCTATTTTCACATTTAAATAAAAGAATATTGAGTTATCATACAACATACTTTTGGTCTTTTTTCTTACATTTTGTTGTAAAAAATATCAGAACATAAAAAGGTGGGGCATCTATCCCTGACTTACCCTAACTATGACGACGAATACGCTCTGTCTAATAATTCTTTTGGTTACTTGGAACAGACTAAAACAATAAATGTACTAAGAACAATCATACAGCTACGCACAGCAAATTCAAAGAACACTCAACTATATTTAACAGCAACAAATTACAAATTCCCAAGTAGAGAGATTTGCACCATATGTATGTTGGAAGCAAACAGTATTCATAAATTTTTATACAACTGTCTAATAGTCAACCCGATCAGAGAATATTTAAAAAAATATAACATTTCAAATCTTAATAATAATATCTTTTATGATGTAACATAAAAGGATTTGCTAATGTCTTGAACTTGGGTTCAATTCTCCAGCAGGACAATTAGGTTTTTTTTTACAAAAAAATTATTGAACATTTAAAAATCTGTCTCTTATTTCCTATCATAATCATTTAGAAATAATAATAACTTTATAATAAATAAAGGGAAAATAAAAACAAAAACTGATTACAACAATCAAAAGAGTGATAAAGGTACCTAATAAAAATGCATTATATATTTTTTGTTGTTAATAAGAGATAATTTTGTTTTTTTATAAATTCAGTAAAAATGTAATACACGCACATATTCATTACTCCTAATCTATCTCAGTTATTTTTTATTAACAAGAAAAGAAAATATAATGCATTTTAATAGATCACTGTTTTCATTGTTGTAATAAATTTTTGTTATTTTCTCTTTATTTCTTACAAAGGTATTATCATGTATTTCTAAACGCTTGTAATAGGAAATAAAAGATAAATTTTTAAAAGTTCAATATTTTTTTGCACAAAAATAAAAAAAATCTCCGGCTGAAGAATCGACTCAAATTTATAAAATTTAATAATCTAAAGGCAGCTACGCTAACCATTATGCCACGGAAAACAGTTGAAAATATATTCATATTACATTATTAAATATTGAAACAACTATTTTTTTTACAAATTTTTATATTTTTTTCTAATTTGTACAATAATAATAAAGTAATTAATAATAAATAACGTACAGGAGGTAATGTATTATTACTATGTCCAATATTACGTCTTAGTTTTCCCCTGGACACAAACAAAAAATTATTATTCAATAGCAAATAAATAGTTACTTATAGTTGTTGCTATGAAGTTAATAATGGCATTTTAAAACGACAAAATTGAATAAAATTATGTAATCCGATATAATTTCAGTTTATAATATTTAAAATTATGAGTTATTATAAACAATGAAAAACAGATTTATATTTAGTACAGTTTTTGTTGCAGCTATGTAATAATATACCAAAAATTACATCGACGTTAATATCCCGCCTGCAAAAAGAAACAAAGAAAAGGAAATAAAACAACATAATGACGAATGTACACAGCATTGTTCAACATGAATTCTGAAACAGGTCACGTTAATTCATTAACTCTATCCAATGTATCCTAACCACAAAAATGTGTTCCAATCAACCAGTTTACAATTTTTGCGTTTACGCGACGAGGACATATTCAATCAGGATTCATAACCAATTATCAGTTCCATCGAACCCTAGTGTCACTCATATGGCAAAACCCACAATGCTTGATTTAAATTTATATACTTAATTGAATTTTTCATTCAAATCTAGCGGTCGCTGGTCGCTTCGTTTCCGCAACGACCATTGTCTCCAATTAATCCCTCACAATTTGTTTCAAATATTTTTTGCTTTTTACATGAGCTGTCACAGTTTTTGTATAAATTGAAAATTTATTTTTATATTGCGGAAGTGTGTGGGTTTATTTCTTTACATGAATAACGTTACAACAATGACAATTAAAATTATTTTGTGCGAATTCACTTAAAATAAAATAAAAATAAATATTTCATCACGGCATATTACCCATTGCTGGGTGTGCCAATCTGCTTTGTACAGATATCGGTAATGATGGAATATTTGTACCGTGCGGGCGCTTACCAGGCGTCACCTCACGGGCACTCATTGCTGGCGTGGAGAGTGCGCCACAGGGGTCAATTTTGTGCCATTAAAATGCGATGTAATTTTTGGCGTCGGTCGGGATCGAACCCGGGTCCCCAGATTCGCGACCAGACACTCAGGCACACGGCCACGAGACCCCAGGTAAAAAAAAATATTCCGTAAATGTTAGCAAGAATAAGGCTCATATAACGGGTACATGAAAAAGGGGGCCATCCCTTCAATATGAGAAAGCAGTCGAATCACCTATTTGAGAAACCACATAAGTCAAAAAAGCAAAAATTTTAGAAGATACAAGAAACTGTCGAAAAAGATACTAGCCAAAAAAAACTGAAATTTATTGCTCTTTACATTATTTATGGCAGTGGTGCCCAACCTTTTTTTGTCCGCGGGCCGGATTCAACATCACATAGGATTTCGCGGGCCGGATTCTTTATAATTGTATATTTTAACGGCACCTTTGATTAAAAAACGCAATATTTTAAATGAATTCACGAATATTTTTGTGCTGATTCATTTTTTTTCAAAATATTCGTAAATTTAATGAAATGTTGCGTTTTTTAATCAACGGTGCGGCTAAGATATAAAGGGTTTTCCAATAAGAGGTGTTATTTTGATATTCAAAGAAAAATGCCATTTTTTAATATAAATGATCGGATGTTTATTTCATTATAAAGAGGAAGGTATGCCGTTAATAGTGGAAAATAACATCAGGCAAATGACCACCACGACCACGCTGACAGGACAATATCCTTTTCATGAAATTTTCCATAACCAAATCGCAAAGTGGCTGTCCTATGTCCTCGATAGCCTCACGAATTCCATCTTTGAGGTCTTGAGTCGACGCTGGGCAGTTGGCGTAGACCTTCTCTTTCACGTGGCCCCAAAGAAAGAAGTCGAAAGTTAAATCACAAGATCTCGGTGGCCAATTGTGATCACCTCTTCGAGAGATAACACGATCCGGAAACTTTTCCCGTAAAAGATCAATGGTTTCGTTGCTTGTGTGGCACGTAGCGCCGTCTTGTTAAAAGTAAACGTTGTCCAGATCAATACCATCCAATTCCGGCCATAAAAAATCGTTAAACATCTCTCGATAGCGCAATCCATTCACCGTAACTGTTGCTCCAGCCTCATTTTCGAAAAAGTAAGGTCCAATGACTCCGCCGGACCATAAACCGCACCAAACAGTCACACGTTGAGGATAGAGAGGCTTTTCAACAATAACTCTTGGGTTTTCTGAGCCCCAGATGCGACAATTTTGTTTGTTGACGAAGCCACCGAGGTGGAAATGGGCCTCATCACTCAAGATGATTTTTCGATGGAATTCCGGATCATTTTCATGCATTTCAACGACCCAATCAGCAAAGACACGACGTTGTTGATGATCGGCCGGCTTGAGTTCTTGTGTTAACTGGACTTTATAAGCCTTAAGACCCAAATCTTTATGCAAAATACGGTGTAATGACGTTTGTGGAATGCCCAATTCCAAAGAACGACGAGGAATGGACAAACCTGGGTTTTATTTAACACTTTCGGCTACAGCAGCAATATTCTCGGCTGTTCTTGAGCGACGTGCACGGGTTTTATTCTTCACATCACTAACTTGTCCCAACAGCTCGAATTTTTCCACCAATTTCTGTATTGCGGTCCGACAAGGTGCTTCACGACGACCCAAAAATTGTCGAGTTTTACGAACCGTCTCTGCCAAATTTTCACCATTTTTATAGTGAATTTTAATAATTTCAATGCGTTGTTGAAGCGTGTATCGTTCCATTTTTATTAATGGCGTAGTTTCTACTTGTCAAATGTCAAAAAATGACAGCTTCAAAAGCGACATCTACCGAAATAGCGGGCTACTCAAAATAACACCTCTTATTGGAAAACCCTTTACAATCCTCTTAAATCAGATGTTAGATCAGGGAGATCTAAGTTTAAGACGTTAAGATCTTTTTTTGCATAAAAATCTGTTAAAGATTTCTCACGAAAAATATCTAGTAATGGTGTTTGGCATTGTAATTCTATTAGTTCTAATTGTATATTTTAAAATAAAATTTCTTGTTTTTTTTTTATATGTTCTTTAGAAAAAGCAATATTTGCAATATTTTAAATAAATTTAAAAAATATTCGGTAAATGGCCACTACTTTACCTATATCCGAGTAGGAGCTCGCGGGCCGGATTGAGCTTCTTCGCGGGCCTGGTCCGTAGGTTGGGCAACACTGATTTATGGTATTTCAGATGGTACTATGATTAAATTTTTCGAAAACATGTAACTGGATGATGAGAAAAAAAAAATTTTGCTTCACATGTGGTTTCTCAAATTTAAGTAATTTTTTTTAGTAAAAAATGTGTGTTAAACATAATACTATTACATTAGTAAAAAATCTGATGTAGCCAGCACAATACCTTCCGTCAATCCTGTGTATTATGTATAAATTCAATACATAAACTTTCTTGCAAAACATTCTAAATTTCCAATAAAATTATTTCATAAACAAACTATGCAAATTGCACTTGACACTGACATCTTCTTCTACTTTAGCTTTTCCCATTTGTTAGGGGACGCTATTTTTTATTTTCTTCTTTTACTCATTTCTGTTTTGAGTTTCGTTCTCATTCAGTACTTTTTTAAGTCTTCCGCAATACAGTCTTTCCATCTTATCTTTGGTCTTCCTGTTTCTTCAACCTTCTATTACTAAGCTATTCATTCTTCTTCCAATATATTCTTCATCTGTCCTCATGACATGTTCAAACCAATGTAATCGTCCCTCTTGTATCTCTCTACAAACTTCTTACACTAGAGTCATTTCCCTTATTCTCTCATTCCTTACCGTATCTTTCCGTGTCTTCCCTAACACCTATCTCAACATCCTCATCTCTGCCACATTTATTTGCTTTTCATTGATACTGACATATGTCAATTTAAATTATCTAAATATATTAGCAGTTTCGATGGCTGATTTATGAAATTTAATATTTTTATAATTCTCTGACTCTATATCTATTGCATATGAAGAATAAAATGCAGTAAAATTGTATAGAGAATAATATATTTTTTAGGTTATAACATTAAACGTCAATAAATGATATTTACCTGCGTTTTTTCAAGAAAAAAATCTTTAAAATGAGGATACTACCGGTTGAGCAATTATAACCAAAATCTAATCACCTCTTCTTCTTTATGTAAACTTGAGGAATACGAAAAAATTATAATTTTTGGAATCGTGGTATTGAAGTTATGCGATTCGAAATTTTCGTCACACACACACACATACACACACACACACACACACACACACACACATACATACACACACACACACAAATACATCCAGACATCGTAAAAATGGTAAAATCGTATTATATGGTCCATATAATACGATTTTACCATTTTTTAGGGTCCCTAAAACGTGCTTTTTAATTAGAAACTCATCATTGAATTTTTTGACCAAAGACAATACCTTCCTTACTTTTAAGGTAAAAATCTGTGGCCAGCACATGACCTCCCGCCCATTCCTTGTTTGAAATAGCAATGACCTATAAGTACTATCAGTTTCGGTGGATCGTTTGTAAACTAAATCAAATTTGTGGATCCAATAAATAGAAAAGTCTGGAATACGATATTTTGGATTATATTTTTTTCCACGAAAATCTGTTGAGCTCCAAATTAAGTATCACTTCCAGTTTATCATATATACTACAATTCTAATATATTGTTAAAAATTATATACGAGTTTTAAATACCAAATTTGAGAAGTTTTGGATCATATTTTAATATTTTTTTTTCAAAAACTCTATTTAGAGCTTGCAGTAAAGTATTACTTCCAATTTATCAATTTTAGAAAATATCTAATATGTCCTTCTCAATCTCATTAATACAGAAGTCTTAAATATCAAATTTGAAGAGTTTTTGTTTATATCATAATATAGTCCAGAGATTCAAGTAAAGTATCACTTCCTGTTTATCAATTTTAACCTAAATTTAATATGTTAATTGTTTCTCTTATTATAAAAGTCTTAAATACGGAAATTGAAAAGTTTTGGATTACATTTAAATATAGTTCTTCATTAAAAACTGTTAGAATTTGCAACAAAGTAATACTATTTAAGAATTTGTAACTTTTCTTTGTGCTAATAATTCTCTATTTCCAATAATGATAACTCAAAAGACAGTTTCTGTCATAATGTCAATATGGAACGTATAGATTTAAAATTACTTGTCTGCTGAAAAGACAATAATCCGCATTAACGGATCACAATTTGTTGAATTTAATTTCAATTAGGAGAACTAATGGGGTCATTTTTTTTTGAAAGATTAATATAGAAACCTTTACTTTTAAATCGCTATCCATTTAAAATCAATGGGTTAACGATATAAAAATACTAACACAAGATTTTTTTGTATGTAAATATAAGTACCATTTTAAGAATTTTTCTGCTATAGTAATTGCACTTACATAATAATGCTAATTTAAATCTTGTGACGAAGTTATCTAAACATGTTTAAATAGAATTATAATAATAATAATAATAATAATAATAAATAACTTTATTGACAAACGTCAAAGGCGAGGTTCAGCCAAGGCTGTTCTACCACCTAACCAAAAGATTACATAGAAAAATATTACAAAAACAATTACAAAATATGTAATGTAGTATTACAAAAAATAAACAAAAACAATATATACTGAACTAATTATTTTAAGCAAAAATGTACATATACAAAAACTTTAGAATATCGAAACCATAAAGTAAAGCAAATTTAAAAATAGAAAAATTATTTAACAATAGAGAAAAAAAAAAGATATAAATTTTATGTACGGAGCACCTCTTTCACTTTGTTTTTAAAGGAATCGTAAGAACATTCTCTAAGGTTATATGGTAACGAATTATAAAGTGTAGGAGCCAAATAAGAAAAAGAGTTTTTATATTTTACCTTATTAAAAGAAGGCACAGCGTATAAGTCGTTGCCTCTTAGAGTATATAAATTATTCTTAAATTTTAATTTATTAATTAAATATTGTGGATAACCCGTAGTTCTTATTTTGTGTATTAGACAGAGAAGTAGCGTTTTAAAACGGTCATTAATATAATCAATGTTCGCAACAGAACGGTAGTGTGAAATGTGATCATACTTTCTCACATTAAATACAAATCGCAAACAACTATTTTGTAAAAGGTTAATTTTTTGCTTATCGCCTTCAGTCAAATTGGGTACATATACACAGGCAAGGTAGTCAAACAAGGGTAATATAAGAGATTTGATAAGACGCAATTTGACCTCTGACGATAAGAAATTTCTGAATTGGTAAAGTTGTTTTAACTTTAATTTAGCGGCTATTAATTTATTAAGTAAATGTGGTCGAAATAGTAGTTTTTCATCAATCAGCATACCTAGACTTTTAACTACATCACTTCGTTCAATTGGTGTTCCATTTAATATTATATGAGGTGTAATATTTGATCCATATATAAGCAATGACGATTTGGATGCGTTAATTTTGAGTCCATTGTTATGTACCCAAGTGCAGAAATTTTCAAGATCTTCATTTATAGTTACCGATTTGTCATGAATTTCATCTTTATTAATTGTTGCAACTAGTTGCGTGTCATCTGCGTAGGAATGTGCACTACAAAATTTTAATGAGTTTGGTAAGTCAGCTACATATAATAAATAGAATAGAGGGCCTAAAATAGATCCCTGAGGTACACCTCGAACTGCAGGAAAGACATTAGATTTGGAAAAAGAAGATTTGGAGTACATTGCTATCTGAAAATACCTATTAATGAAATAACTCTTGCACCATTGCAAAGCCGCATTTCCAAAATTATAGTATTTTAATTTTGCCAATAGTAACTTGTGATCTACCATGTCAAAGGCTTTAGAAAAATCAATAAGAATAAGAAGGGTAACTTTAGAATCATTGTAATTTTTTAACATGTCATCTACAAGATTTAGTAATGCCGTGTTAGTACTGTGGTGTTTTCTAAAACCGGACTGAGTAGATGGTAAAATATTTATTTGGTTAACATAATTCATGATTTGTTCCCAGACAATTTTCTCTAGTACCTTTGACATGGAAGGCAAGATACTAATTGGACGTAAATCATCGAATGATGATACAGTATTATTTTTTGGAATGGGTTTAACCAGGGCAATTTTCCACATGTCAGGCACTGTTCCTTCAAGGATACTTGTATTTATTATGTGTGTGATGTAGTCAATTATTTTAGGTATTATTATTTGCAACATTTTTAATGAGATACCGTCGTTACCTATTGCATTAGATTTAAAGGAGTAAATGACGTTTTCCACTTTTTCTTTGTCTACACAATTAAAACAGAAAAAGTCAGACGATGCTGTATTAATGTGAATATTTTTAGAAAAATAGTTCAAAGTGTCAGGACTAACAGAGGCTGTAGCAACTTTTTCTAAGGAATACTTCCCATATTCATCGGGCTTTATTAAATTTTCAGGTATATTAATTTCTCTTTCTTTATTGACTCCCGCACGATTTAAATTTTTCCACAACTCCTGCGAATTATTAATATTCCTATTAATGTTGTACTCGAGAAAAGCTTGTTTTTCCCTACGAATCGCTGCCGTGGTCAAATTTCTCAATTGTTTATAGTATGTTAATTTAGACTCACTTTTATTTTTCTGATAATTTAACCAAGCTTTGTCCCTTTTCCTTTGCATAATTTGTATAACGGGAGTGATCCATGGACTGTAATTTTTACTTGTTGTTATTGTTTTTAGAGGGGCGTGTTTATTAAATAAGGCAATTATATTTTCATTAAGAAAATTAAGTTTATTATTAATATTATTTGTTCTTAAAATAAAATCCCAGTCAATATCATCACAATCCTCGTTAAAATTATTTAAGTTAAAAAATTTAAAATCTCTGTATGCAAAAGATCTGGGAGGAATTTGATTTTTAGGAAAATTGAGAGTACAAAATACACAACTATGGTCTGAAATGTTGCTAGAGTCCAGTACACCAGAATTCAAACTAAGATTTAAATCAGATACTACGATAACATCTAATAGCGTTTTTGAAGCAGGTCGTGTATATTGTTTAATCAATTGGTGCATATTATTAGTAGTAAAGAGATCTGAAATAAACCTTGATTTATTGTTGTCTGTCAACATATCTACATTAATGTCTCCAGCATAGATAACATGATCGAATTTTGCATTAAATTCAGTAAGCACTGGATCCAGTAATTGAAAATCTTTATAAAAAATTTCATTCGGGTTATATATAACACCAAAACAAATTGATTGTTTGTTAATTGTGCATTTTATCCACAAGTGTTCAAGATTATCTCCAGTATATTATTATACTCCATAGAATATACATAATTCAGTTACGTTATCTGTGGAAACTATTTCTATCTACTTCAACGAAGTAACCAGGGATGTGCCTGTAATCTATGCCAAGTAAATCTACGCGTAGACAATGATGGATTTTGCACCATCAAAATTTGTATCAAGCTTTTGTAGACTTTTAATTTTTTGCTGAAGAGCACAATATTACTATTTATTATTTATATGCTTCCAAGTATACTTAGTTTTGATATAATTCTTGTTTTCTTTCTGCCTTTTGTGTATTTATTATCTATGACTCTGACTGACTAAATAAGTTTGAAATTTTCTTCAATACATTAAACCTCCACTGCGGATGTACAATTATTACAAAGTTTACATTTTCCACGTATTGTCTATATTTGATATAATTTTTTGCACTGTTTATGTATGTAAGTAAACATTATAGATTATGTGTAGACGCACATCAAACATCCCTAGAAGTAAAATAATGTTATACTGAAATAAGATATATACGAATATGGTATTATAGCCGAATTTTATAATTTTTGTGCACAACTAAATAACTGTTTTACTTTAATGTATTACATATTTAAAACATTACGGAAATAATATTTAACTATAAAATAAATTCTAAGTTTATATAACATCTTTAACGCCTATGGTTAGTATAATTTTAAAAAATATATGGTTTGGCCAGCACAATACCTCTCGCCACTTTTTTGGTTACATAAGCATTGTATTTAACATTTCTTGTATGCCTACACTCTACACCAAAAATTTTACTTATTCTCTTCTTTATATTTAGATTTTCTTAATTTTAAATTCATTCTAAGATGAAATTTTGTCCAACTCTTCTAATTTTTCGAGATGTTTCCAATTCATTGTCGGAATGGACAGTATTTCTGAAGCATATTATGTAATAAACCTATAATTTTAAATATTTAACTATTAATACAATAAGAAATAATATAATATAATAATATGTACTTCTCTGAAAAAGTCTTCAGTAATGTATTTGGATTTTTGACACATACATTTATCTGTTAGTTACAAACATTTATTTTTTCAATTGGTTTCCATGACATTATTTTGCTGTGAGATTACAACAGATTATTTTATATATATTATATATTTTTTATCTCTAAATCTATAAAAGATATAATAAAATATTGACATGTATCAGAGAGAGAATTTAATTTTCTTTAATACTTGCAAGAAGAAATTTTTTCAAAAATAATATTTTTTTTTAAGAATCAGTACTTCCGGTTGTCCAATTGTTACCAAAACCTTTTCAGCTTTTCCAATTAATACCGTTTTGAGAAAAATGTAGTTAAACAGATATAGTCTTATAGTTTTTAAGAAATAGTCCTTCCAACACACACACGCACACATGCACAAATTGTTGACTGATGAATCGTTATGACATCAAAAATTTGTTGATCGTTTGTTGAAAATTGTTTTCAATTATTATAATTTAGCCCAGGATCTTCTGAAGAACAGCAATAAATGGATTATGCTGCCAGTATGGCAGTTTTGAATTTGATATCCTTGAAATCCAAAGAGAATACTAAATGTGTTAATTTATCAAAATAATAAAAATAGGGGTACAATATTCACATTTTTTACTTCCTTGTACGTAAATAAAGGAAGTATTGTAATCGCGAAAAATTTCGGTTTTCAGATTACAGCGAACCATTTTGATCATCCCTGAATCCATTTTGACTAATTTCGTCGTGACGTATGTACGTACGTATGTACGTATCTCGCATAACTCAAAAACGGTAAGCCGTAGAAAGTTGAAATTTTGTATTTAGGACTGCTATAACATCTAGTTGTGCACCTCCTTTTCTGGTTATTACACAATTTCCAGAAGTGGCACTTTACATGAAGCCTATAGTAGATTTTAATGAAAAACTGTTTTGAAATATAATCCAAAACTTTTCAAATTTAGTATACAAGACTTTTATGTCAATCGAAATAACATAATAGATTTTGGTTAAAATGGCTAACCGGAAGTGGTACATTACTTGAAGTTGATAACAGTTTTTCTTGGACAAAATGATTTTATTTTGATTTTAGAAATAAATGCTTCAAATAAAAGTTTTAGAGAATTAATTTCTGCGTCTAGCACATCAAGTATTATTAAATTAGTCCTTTGTATAAGCGAGATATGTAAATTAAAAAAATATGTACTATTTTGTTTTTGTAATAAAGCTTGCTATTGAATAGGACAAAAAATAAAATAAAAATGTTCATGTCAAATTACGTTAAATACGTGAAATTTTATGATTCGTACAATAACAAATATTATATTTTTATTGTGAAATTAGTCATATTCATTGTTGTAATCAAATATTTCTTTGTTGTAATGAAAACTCTCTTTAAAACCTGCCTTTATGGTCACTATATATCTTACTGCTTTGAAGTTAAAATTAATATTTTGTAATTTATTTATTAAAAAAATATGTATAGTTTAATAATCGTACAAGGAAGTCGTGTGGTGTCCACATCAGATTTTTTTCTACAGTCAATATGATGTACTTCTCTTTCAATTTGATAGCATAACTGTCACTCTTGGTCATGGTTTTCTTCTTATATGACCGTTTTAATGCAAATTTATTTTGTAAAACCTGAATCCAACATTTTAAATTTGATTATACATATTGTCAATTCGTATATTTGAACGCAAATGACGTTGAATGAACAAGAAACTTAGTTTATTAAATTCGTTTGAAATATTCACCTATTAAAACTATATCAAACATCATTGTGCTTGGTAATTAACTGCTGGTACCACATCAAAGGGCCGCCTAATGTCAAGATCTCTTGTGCGGGATAACAAGATTGTCTTTTGCGTGTTCCCAAACCCTACATTCCTCAACCAGCAACAGACGCAAGCATGCGTTGTCTGTGTCTGTGTGTTCAACTAACAAACCCCATGGAACTTATCTTTTAACACAATTCAGTTTCATTTTCACTTAGCTACTGTTTCCGTATACCGAATTACTTAAACCCTTGTTACATGAAATTTATTATTTATTATATCATTCATACAATTCTAAAAATCTGATGAGGCCAGTATAATACCTCCCGCTATTTCCATTTTATGTTACATAATTAATGAATTTAACATTTCTTATACACGCACAAATAATTTAAATTGTATCTATTCTTTCGTTCTATGAGGAATTTTGTCCTACTCTTCTAATATGTTCAAAATTATTCGTATACGTTGACGTTTTAGCGGTATTTCTTAAGAAGAAAATCTGATGTGACCAACATAATACCTCCCGCCATTTAATGTTTATTAATTTAAATACATACATATAGGGTCTCGTTGCCTGATGTCTGGTTGCAAATCTGGATTTGATCCCGATCAACGCTAATTATTTCGAATTTTTAATGGCACAAAATTGTCCCCTGTGTTGCACTCTCCATGCCAACAATGAGGTGACACTTGGTAAACGCCCGCACGATATAAATATGTCATTATCATTACCGAAATCTGTGTACAAAGCACATTGGCAAACCCAGCAATGGGTAATACGCCGTGATAATATATTTTTTTTTATTTAAATACAAAACTGCATATTTACTAATGCTAGCAATTATGTTTATTAAGTTCCTTTCCATATAACTATTGTTCTTTTTACAATTTTCGTTTTAAAATGTTACTATTATTAATTTGAAGTTATGTATATTAAGTTTCTTTCCATATAACTATTGTTCTATTTACAATTTTATTTTTAAAACGTTACTGTTACTAATTTGAAATCATTATTTTTTCGACAATGACATTTATCTGTCAGATACAAACATTTGAGCTGAAATGTGTAACCACAGAGTTGTATTTATAGCATAAGTTCCTAGATATAATTTTTATAGTGCTTTTTTTATAAATTTATCCATAAAATATATAGAAAAAGTATTAATGCAAACCTATAGAAAATGGAACAATCTTTAATTTTTATAATAACAAATTGCAAAAAAGTAATATTTAAAGGTATTTTTTGAAGCAAAGTAAACTGCCATTTCCGGTTATCCGATTGACACCAAAATTTAAAAGCTTCTTTCCATATTAGAATAACGTAGAAATACATGGTTTCAAAAGTTTCTGATTTATAGTATGTCAGTTAGAGTGCCCATAAGATCCAAACACACACATACACACACACTCCCGCTACCCTTGGTAAGGGTAGCGGGAGATAAAAAAACGGGCCACTCAATATAACTTTTGTATTTATAATTATTTTTTAATTCTCTTTACATATTCGTAAAATATGCTTAGGGGCTCACAAATCATGGTATTTGGAATGATGGTAGCGCTTCCAGTTTCACCGGAAATGATATTAACTTTCATATATTAAATGGGACATTCTATATATTTTTATATATTTGGATTCTACGTAAAACAAAGATATGCTTGTAGTAAATTTTTATTGGAAAAAAATACAAAAACAAGAGCAAATTATGAATAATTAACCTGGTAAGCAATGCTAGGTAGGCAGCGATAACAAATTGATCATTTTTTTTTTTTATAACAAAATATGGAATCTTACAAAAATAACTTACTATTTAAACAACTAACTTAAATATTATTCAATATTTTCTCAACTGTTTTCACAGCTTGCTCAAAAGTTAATTACACATCATTTTCTCTTACGTTTTTGTAATTTATTTCTTCGATAAAAATGCACTTCAATCATATCTTTGAATTCGTAATTCTACTTAGATTATAAAATATATAACAATATATAAGATGTCCCGTTTGAAATATGAACCATGCCAAATACCACGATTTGTGCGCCCGTAAGCCTGGTTTTTAAATATTTAAAGGGAAGTAAAATATAATTATAAATAAAAAAATATATTGTGTGGCCTGTTTTTCAGTGTTACCCTGTATGTAATATTAATATACCTATAATTTTAAATATATATTTAATTAATATCTACTTCCTAGAAAAAGCTTCCAGTCAATTACAAACATTTAAATATCTCAACTGGTTTCCATGGAATTGTCCGTGTGCGAGATTTATGGATTTAATGGGCTTTATTATTTGAAATTATATAAATTTTCAAAAAAAATAATATTTAGAAGATTTTTTTTCAGAAACTACCACTTCCAGTTATCCAATTGTTACCAAAACATTATTAGCTCTTCCCATTAATGTTAGATTGAGGAATCCGTAGTTAAACAGATCTCAACACAAACACACACACACCATAGTAAAAATGTTATAATCGGATTCTAGGGACCTTAAACGTGCTTCTTAGCGAGAGGTAAAAAGTGGTTTAATGTACCTACTTTTGAATAAATTGAATAAATAAGTAAAACTGAAATAAATAGTATTAGAAATAAACAAAAGATGATCTGTAATACGTTTTTTCATTTTTTTCTTAATAATTTTCCAATTTAGATGAATCAATTAATCAGATATTTTGACTGTTGTTTGAAACAAAACTGAAATTTCTCAAGCGGGGCGCCAAAGTGCCCTGTGTCTGTAATGTTTTGGAATTTAGTTGTCTTTGAATAATTGTTCCTTTGAAAATGTTTCTATTACAATATAAAATAAGTTTTTATCTTCATAATTGGATTATTTTATTCAAGTATTTAAGAATCTGTAAAATTTTGTTAATCTGAATTTTGCTCAAATTGAATTCGTTTTAATCTAAATATTTACTCGCTTGTCAGATGTGCGGGTTAACTGTCTGTATCTTAAACGAGGTCAGTTATGTTGTCATAATATTTGGCTGACCTGTATAACAACGATATTTATTACATTAGATGTAGATAGTAATTTTTTTAATGTTATGTATTCTTGCTTCGCTCAAGATTTTCCCGTATCTACTCAATCGGATTTAAGTCTTTTAACTGTAAATGATAATTATGCTTATTTTTACTTCCTTGTACGTAAGTACAAGTATCCCTGAATCCATTTTGACTAATTTCGTCGTGACGTCTGTACGTACGTACGTATGTACGTATCTCGCATAACTCAAAAACAATAAGCCGTAAAAAGTTGAAATTTTGTATTTAGGACTGCTATAACATCTAGTTGTGCACCTCCCTTTCTAGTTATTACACAATTTCCAGAAGTGGCACTTTACATGAAGTCTATAATAGATTTTAATGAAAAACGTTTTAAAATATAATCCAAAGCTTTTCAAATTTGGTATACAAGACTTTTATGTCAATCGAAATACCATAATAGATTTTGGTTAAAATAGGCTAACCGGAAGTGGTACATTACTTGAAGTTGTTAACAGTTTTTCTTGAATAAAATGATTTTATTTTGATTTTAGAAATAAATGCTTCAAATAAAAGTTTTAGAGAATTAATTTCTGCGTCTAGCACATCAAGTATTATTAAATTAGCCCTTTGTATAAGCGAGATATGTAAATTTAAAAATTATATACTTTTTTGTTTTTGTAATAAAGCTTGCTATGGATTAGAACAAAAACATAAAAAAAATGTTCATGTCAAATTACGTTAAATACGTGAAATTTTATGATTTGTACAATATTATATTTTTATTGTGAAATTAGTCATATTCATTGTTGTAATCAAATATTTCTTTGTTATAATCAAAACTCTCTTTAAAAAGAAACGGGTTAGATTAATGTTAATTTAAGAATGATAGTTGGATTAGATAAAAAAATATGTATAGTTTAATAATCGTACAATGAAATCGTGTAGTGTCCACATCAGATTTTTTCTATTTAAATACCAACGTAACCTTTAAATGAAATAGGTAAATACGGCGGAGGCAGTATCACGGTTTGGTGATATATTTAGATAATGAAATTAGGAAAAAAAAATTTATTGCAAGAATCATATATACGATATAGAAAAATTTATATTGATATTTAAAGCAAAGCAATGAAAAACTGGCTTGGTTTAGCAGAAAATTTTAATTTCATATGTAACAACTGCCAACGATCTGAAAAATAATTAGCATTTTTTAAAACACACTTAAAAATATATCAATTATTATACACCATATCACCAGACTTTAAACCCGATTGGGCCAATCAAACTAAACGGGGTGATAGAGGAGATCATTTCCAATCAACATAACTGTATATATTGTAATGCAATTCCTGATGGTTCAAAAGTTATTGCAACTTTTGTAGTTTCTCCTAAAAACGGCAAGGCGTCCAATAGAATTATTATTATTTTTATTACGAGACGTTTGTTTCTCTTTTTCTTTTTTATTGTATGCACCTGAAGGGTTCTACTTTCTAATAAAATCATTTTCTTGAACATGAGTACCTTCTATTAATAATAAAAATATTGTTTTGTGAAAACATTTTCTACCGAAAAAAAGCTACTTGATTTTAAAGTGACGCTGACAGAAAAAAATGTCCTAAAAAAAAAAAATTAACCAACTATCAGAAGAAGTTGGGGATATTCAGAGCAGATTTTCTTAAATAATTTTTTTTTTCTACAAGAAAGTATTTCAGTTAAAAATACAATTGAAAAATTCGAGAATTATCTTAGATGCTGTGTCAAAAATAAAACAAAATAATAGTTGTAATAGTTTTTATACAACATTAAAACAAAATAGGGTTTATGAAGCTTTTCATGATGTTTTCAAATTTTACAAAAAGTGTTCAAAATTTCTACCATGTTTTCTAATGCACATTAAGCATCGCCGAATAAAATTTCTTTTTATTGTTCGGAACGCCCGTTGATTATTTTTAATAATGTTGGTAGCCTCTCTTATTTTTTGTTGCAACTCTTGTTCATTCCGACTTTCTGTCATGTAGACTATTTCTTTAAAATAACCCCATAGAAAAAAATCTAAGGGGTTAAGATCAGGGGATCGCGGTGGCCACATAATAAACCCTCCTCTACCAATCCACCGATTCCGAAATTCTGTGTCAAGGTGTCGTCTCACATCTACAGAATAGTGAGGAGGAGCTCCATCTTGTTGCAGCCACATATCTCGGCGTGTCTCCAATGTCACGTCTTCAAGTAGATAAGGTAACTCATTTTGCAAAAAATGCAGATAATTTTCGCTGTTAAGCCTTCCTGGGAGCTCAAATGGACCAATCAATTTTCCTTCAATTATTCCCGCCCATATGTTGACCCCAAACTTGTGTTGAAAGTTGTCATTTCTAACAACTCTAGGGTTCACATAGTCCCAAAAATGTAAATTGTGAATATTAAATATCCCGGTTCTACAAAAGTTTGATTCGTCGCTCCACAAAATCTTGTTAAAAATTTCGGAGTCTTCTCTATGACGACGCAGAATTTCCCGGCAAAATTGCACTCTTTTGTCATAGTCCGCAGGTAAAAGTGCTTGCACGCGCGCTGCACATGGTATGGATACAACTGGCCCTTTTGCAAAACACGATGAACCCTAGATTTTGGAATTTCCAAATGTCTGGATACGACGAACACTTGTTGACGGGTTCTCTGTCACCATTTTAATTATATCGTCGTCATTGCACTGAAGCGCAGGTCTTCCTTCTCTTCGCGGATTGCCAGGGATTTCGCCTTCTAAGTAAGACCGATGAACATTTTGAAATACCCTATAATCAGGATAGCGTTCTCGATTAGGGTATCGTATCCGATACTCTCTTGCAGTAGCTCGAGCGTTCCCGTCACAAAACCCGTACACGTAATGCATTTCTGCATATTCTCGAGGGGTATAAGACATATTTTTGAGACCAAGAAGAACAAAGTCCAAATGAAAGGAGTATCAAAAACCAAAAAATACGCAAAATCACAAGAATTAAAACAAAGTTTAAGAAACGAAGAACTGATAAATCAAAAACACACAAACAGTAAAGTTATTATCGATATGTCACTTCATATACCTTCTTTTGTTTTATTTTTGACACAGCATCTAAGATAATTTTTCAATTGTATTTTTAACTGAAATACTTTCTTGTAGAAAAAAAAATTATTTAAGAAAATCTGCTCTGAATATCCCCATGTGTTATACCGCGTTAAAATCTACATTAAATACACAACTTCTTCTGATAGTTGGTTAATTTTTTTTTAGGACATTTTTTTCTGTCAGCGTCACTTTAAAATCAAGTAGCTTTTTTTCGGTAGAATTTTTTTTCACAAAACAATATTTTTATTATTAATAGAAGGTACTCATGTTCAAGAAAATGATTTTATTAGAAAGTAGAACCCTTCAGGTGCATACAATAAAAAAGAAAAAGAGAAACAAACGTCTCGTAATAAAAATAATAATAATTCTATTGGACGCCTTGCCGTTTTTAGGAGAAACTACAAAAGTTGCAATAACTTTTGAACCATCAACAATTGCATTACAATATATATAGTTATTTTGATTGGAAATGATCTGCTCTATCACCCCATTTAGTTTGATCGTCGACTTCTGGGACACCTGTATATTGGGTCTCGTTGCCACGTGCTTGATGTCTGGTTGCGAATCTGAGGAACCCGATTTGATCCCGATCAACGCTAATTATTTTAAATGGCACGAAATTGCCCCCTGTGTTGCCCTCTCCACGCCAGCAATGAGGTGACACTTGGTAAACGCCCGTACGATATAAATATGTCATTATCATTACCGATATCTGTGTACAAAGCACATTAGCACACCCAGCAATGGGTAATACGCCGTGATAATATATTTATTTTTTTATTTAAATACATAACTGCAGATTTACTAATGCTAGAAATTATTTTTATTAAGTTCCTTTCCATATAACTATTGTTCTTTTTACAATTTTCTTTTTAAAACGTTACTGTTACTAATTTGAAATCATTATTTTTTCGAAAATGACATTTATCTGTCAGATACAAACATTTGAGCTGAAATATGTTACCATGTAGTTACATTATAACCATAATCTAATCAAGTCTGCATATGGATGTAAGGAAGAAGAATACGTAAAAATTGTAATTGTTGGAATTCTAGTATTGGAGATACCGTGGGCTAAATTATAGTTACACACACACGCACATACAGACATAAAACGTACTTATTCATTGAAAACTCACCACCGTATTTTTTGACCAAAGACAATACCTTCCTTACCTAGAAGTGACGGAAGGTAATAAGAATAAAAACTACATTGCTTCTTATCTCTATTATGATTTTTTTTTAAATCACTGACGGTAATTTGGACTCATTTTCTTGCAACTTCCGCAGCTGTCTACATAATACAGATTGTCTACTATATTCCCTGAATATACCCTAGATGGCGCTACTGAATGATATATTTACAAAGTAGGAACGCACGTACCCCATCTTACCTAGTATAGTGGCGTTGCCGCTCAAAATGTACAAAACGCCTATCTTCATATAAAGAAGCTCACAGGAAACACATTTCATTGTTTAGTTACATTTCAAACAAAATATATTACAGTCATCCAAACTTTGCAACAATGTATAGTTTTTCAAGTAGTTTGCAGTAATGACAAAAAAAGTTTTGATATACAGCGTGCTTACTTTCGCGCAATTATTACTCGCGCCTGAAATTAACAAATACTTCAACAGTTGTGTAGTCGCGTAAACGATAATTTCTACGATAAACTCTCTGGTCACTTGACAGAGCCACAGCACGGCCAGCGAGAACGACAGAACACCCTGGCATTCGCAAATGTTTCTCGCGGTATATGTAGTCGTTTTGTCGAGGTTGGTAAACCAATTCTTGTGTTTTACGCTTGGATTGTAGACTGCTTCTTGCCCGTTTTGCAGGCGGGGGTGAATGCTCGCCTCTCGCCACCCGTTTGTAAACTTGGTTCCACATGAGTTAATCATCTGACCGCAAACTAGGGCAACTGACCAACTGGCGAGCAGCCGACGAATTGCTGGTTGGCAGCAGAACGCTACCTGCTTTATGTTCTAAAGCCAAAGCTCACTCCCCACAGGTATGTAGGTTTGCAAAAGTCAGATGTACTTTTAGTTAGTTGGATTGCGGGTTAAATTGTGTTTTGTTGTGTTAAGTGTTTGTTTACTAAGTGAGTTTAAGATGAATGCGAATGAGAGAATGGATAGCAAATTTACTGCAATTAATATGCTGTAATGTAGTTACATGTGAAGAATGTAATGCACTTATATGTTATTCTATGCAACAAGACGACATCGTTTATGTGACTGATGCCTGTATTCGTAAATATTCGTAAATTTTAAACGGTTCGTTATAATTTTTAGCAAGTAAAAACAGTCGACACTGAAAGAAAAATATAAAGATACAGTGGGATTCTGAAACCAGCGTTAATTAACGTTCGGAGTTAAGTAACGATAATATCGTTCACGTTTCAGCAAAACTGATATTCTGAAACTCTGGGTGAACGTAGAACGTTAACAAATTATAATATAAATATAAACGTATATATTTATTGGGAGTATTTTGTACTAAAAACTTATTTCTACTGTATTATAAAATACACAAATATTTGATAAAAATGGTGAAGAATACGGTTATTTTATATTTTAGATGATAAAAGAATTTTACAATAAATAGGAAAAAGTTACGTAATAATTTAACGAAGAATAGAATATCAATATAGAAAATTGTGGAAATGTTTACATTTTCACAGAATATTGTTTATAATACTAAAAATAATATTAGTCAGTGTGCAATCAGTACAATTATGAAAGGATTTACTTTTGCAATGTAAAACCACTTGCCACTTGATGAATTTACGGATAAGATTTCAAATAACTACTGAAGAAAAAGCAGTTTAAAATATTTGTTCTAGTTATAAACATTTACATTTAATATAGGTACCAGTGAACAATTACTTTTCTAATAAATGCATAATTTTCTGGATTTTTTTCTATGGTGTATTGTTGTAATCAATAAATCAATTACCAACATTCTTTGTTGTAATCAAATACAATTTTGATTGTTATAATCAGAATTTTTTCTTACAAATCATAATCAAAAATCATTGTCATTGTAAGTATTTTGTGAGGTATTTTGTGTTGCTTGTAATAAAACAAAAATGAATATTACAATTAAAAGATTTTACATTCTAACACAAAATTTCTCTTCTTCACTTGACTTTTCGTCATAGATATATCAATTATTTTCTATGTTGCATTATTGTAACGAATTTTAAATTTCATACTGTAGCGGACTCGTTTGTGATTTGAACACTGTAATGTTTACAAAACGACGTATTAAAAATTTATATTACAAGATTATGATAATGTAACGTTTTTTATTTATATGGGTGAAGTGTAAAACAGACAAATATTATTAACAAAAGAATACGTTTATTAAACGATATATAATTAAGGATTAAATATGAAAAGATAATAAAAACAACTAACACTATGATTAAATAATTATAAACACTAAGAATATTATTAAATGCTTAAACACTACGATTATTTATCTAACTAACATTTATATCACTGCACTTATTTATATAACTACATTTATTTATGTTAACAACTGTTAAACTGCTTATTTATATCACCGAGTTCATATCTGGTTGCTTGTATATATGAGACTGATTCTCCGCCTTCTCTCGGCCGATATTTATACAGCGCAACAGTCTAGAAGCCTTCCAAGCGACAATGACCCGTATACAAAGGAATGAGGTCACGGCGCAATTAACCTGTCTCAGCGCGTCGGGGATTGTATTATCGCTCTGGTACGTTCTTTCGAACGGATTACGTCATTGTTCGCGAACATGCTATCAGTAGCGGCGCATGCATACTTTTCTCTCAGGGGCGCACGTCACAATAACAATGTGTGATATACAGGATGTAACACAAATAAGTACATTAAATTTAACCAGTGATAGAAGTCGTCAAGTGCAACAATATTTCTTAATAACTTTTTCTTATAAATCTTCTACATATTGAGTTAAAAATCTTCAAAGTTTTGTTACGTATTTCATTACCCGCCTATGGTTGAATTCAATATGGACGCATTAGTCTGCGAGCAACTACTGCCGTTGCGACTGTGACAGAATACAATGAAAGGTTGTTGAATTTGTCAACACAAAAGAAAGGTTAGAAACTGGTGAATAAATTGACCGATACACCAGATGGTGAAACTATACACAAATCGGGAAAGATAAGAGATAGAATAGAATACCCCCAACTAAAGAACAAAAAAATCATACGTCAAATTTTTGTTACAATAGGTTGAACAATCCAAAAATTGTAGGACATTTATAGGATGCAGTTGACCAATTGACGGAACAATAAAACGCAAAAAGATGATTAAAAGTGATGCAAGCCTAAATGAAATCACAATAAATGTTCAAAATGGCCACCATCATTGTCAATACACCCTGAAGGCGTCGGCGAAATGATGTAACTATTGTTCTTTCAATATCCTACAAATTGTCAGAAGTGACATTTTTTGTTGTAGTGCTATTCTTCGAGTTCTAAAACCTGGCTGAGAATCAAAACTTGTATAATTTACATACAAGTAAAAAGGTGCGAACGTTTGGAAGATGACGATTTGGAAAACGGTCGAAATAAATTTGCTGGGCTTTGGCAGCAATTGTTTCATTGTTATTGCCACTGGATCAAATTACTATAAAAATACCTAAACGACTCGTTAATTTATGGGGGGGGGGGGTGAGGGTAAAAATTCTAAAAAAAAATATTGAGGTTTCGAAAAAAAGTTATTAAGAAATATTGTTGCTTTCGACGAGTTCTACAGGCCCGTATTCTTGAGCGTTCGTCATTTTGTACGTATTCGTATTCGCGTTCGTTTTCATATTAGTAGTCACAATAGTCTGTGTTTCAAAAACAATATTGGATATGTCATTTTCAGTGTCAACTGTATTGCAGCATTTATTCACATCATTTACAAGTTAAAACATTTATTTATTAATCGTTAATAAATATATGATAAAAGTGAACTCTTAACTTGTAAGTGATCTGCATAAATGTGACAATACAATTGACACTGACACTGACATATATAATATTATTTTTGAAACTTATTTCTGGTACATTCTGTGTATGAAATGACATTAAGGTAAAATATTATACCAGCCGAACTAGTATGATTTTGGGCTCATAGAAACTGTTAAAATTATTATGTAGTTTTTAACAAGATAGAAAGATTCTAAGCTCACCATACGCAATTTTTAATACTGTCCTTACACTTTTTACTCCAAAAGTAATTATGTAAAACTAATGGCTGAAAATATCATTTTAAACGCATGGGATGATACGAATTAAAATAGTGAATTAGTAATAATCTACTTTCAGGTTGTAATTAATTATTGCGATTAGATAGACACGTAAAAGATATTTGTAATTAAAAGTTAGAGATCTTCCGGCCTTACTCATACCAACAAATAAATTATTCAGTGAGAAATTTAAATATTTAAAAGGATAAATCGCCAGAACTTTATGTACTTAACGGGACGATGATCCGTCAGAGTTTCCCGACTGCCAAGAACGCGGTCTTTCAGATAAACCATGAAAAAATTGTAAAAATCTAAAAAATGCGTAGAAAGATTAAATTTAAAAGCAACATTACAGGGGACGAAATGATTCTCGCTCGTTAATTGAGTTTTTAGTCTTGATGCAGGGTTTTAATTATGGCCAAGTTTTATTAGAGTTAATTAATTTCAGACACTTTTATTGCGACCTTTTCCCTGATATTTTAATTTAGTAACTATTTTTGCTTTTCCGGCGTTCTTTCTTTCACAGCGTCAAAAAGCGAATGCAATGGTGGATCTAGGAAAATTCATAACAGAAAGTATGAAAAAAATATACCTACATATTAATACCGATCTCATTAACACTCGGTTTTTTACATTGTTTCAAATTGGCGACTTCTGTAAATATCCTGATCAAATATTCTAATGTTATATCCCTTCTCCTTCCAATAGAAAAGTTCAAACCAAAAAAAATCTATTGTGGCCAGCCCAATACCTCTCGCCACTTCAGTTTTTGGTTACATAAGTACAGGGCGCGAGCAGTCATGTGACATTGTTGACCTTGACAAGCAGATAATGGGGTCCGTGTCAGAATGCAATTAGTAATTATGTACATAGATGTCAAATGTCAGAATTTTTCACGTGGTTAATTTGTCACCAGGAATGTGGAATTTACTTGTCGGGGAAAATAAACCACATGGAATTGGAATAGCATGAAATTTGGGATGGAAAATTGATACTTGGCATCTATGTATATCATTTCTAGCTGTCATTCTAACTCGGGCCCCCATATTTGCTTGTCAAGTCATGCCTTTTTTATGTTTAGATTATTTTTATAATTTTAAATTTATTTTTTGAGGAAGTTTCCTCGTACGCTTCTAAATATTCGAATTTTTTACAATTTCTTGACGGTATTTCTGATAGGTATATGTATATAGCTATAATTTTAAATATTTAATTGTTATTATTGTTATACAACAAGAAATTATAAACTTACCAATATCACAGAAAACTTCTTCATTTAACGTAAAAGCGTAATTTGACGTTTTACTACTATGTTGCCAAAAAAATATTTCTAAGATTTAGTTTCAGCTAAAATCTACATAACACCATATTCGTACTATCACAAATTTTGAATCGGTTCTTATCCAATGTCATGCGTTTAGTTAAAAAAAAATTAAGGTCGTTTTCGAAATGAGCTGCCAATACCGCCTAAATAGGTTTATGAACTACTGTTGGTTTTTGACACTGACATTTTTCTGTCATTTACAAACATCTGATAGTTAGTATGGAGTTGTTTAGGCTTTGAAATTTAATACAACAGATTATTTTATATATTACTTTTTTATCTCAATATATAGAAGATATAATAAAATTATAAAATGTATCGAATAGAGAATTTTGCGTTCTTTAATACTAATAATAATTTTCAAAAAAAATAATATTTAGATTTTTTTTAAGATACTACTACTTCCGGTTTTCCAATTGATACCAAAACCTACTCAACTCTCCATATTAATGTTAGAATGAGGAATCCGTAGTCAAACAGGTCTTTAGTCTTATAGAATTTGAGAAATCGTACCTCTAACAACCTCACACACATACATACACACATCCACATACACATCCACACACATACACACACACACACACACACACACACACACACACACACACACACACACACACACACACACACACACACACACACACACACACACACACACACACACACACACACACACACACACACACACACACACACACACACACACACACACACACACACACACACACACACACACACACACACACACACACACACACACACACACACACACACACACACACACACACACACACACACACACACACACACACACACACACACACACACACACACACACACACACACACACACACACACACACACACACACACACACACACACACACACACACACACACACACACACACACACACACACACACACACACACACACACACACACACACACACACACACACACACACACACACACACACACACACACACACACACACACACACACACACACACACACACACACACACACACACACACACACACACACACACACACACACACACACACACACACACACACACACACACACACACACACACACACACACACACACACACACACACACACACACACACACACACACACACACACACACACACACACACACACACACACACACACACACACACACACACACACACACACACACACACACACACACACACACACACACACACACACACACACACACACACACACACACACACACACACACACACACACACACACACACACACACACACACACACACACACACACACACACACACACACACACACACACACACACACACACACACACACACACACACACACACACACACACACACACACACACACACACACACACACACACACACACACACACACACACACACACACACACACACACACACACACACACACACACACACACACACACACACACACACACACACATCATTGTAAAAATGTTAAAATCGAATTCTATGGACCTTAAATTGTGCTTATTCAATCAAATCTGGATATGCGATCTTTAGCATGAATCCAATACTTCTCTTAGCGAGAGGTAAAAATTTAGCCTCCTACATTAAAGCATTTACATTAATGCGCTATAGCAAATTTTATCTATTAATGCCACTGAAGCTGAAACATTTTCAGGATTTGAAACAGCTCCGCAATAAACATTTTCTTTCAACCAGCCCCAGATAATAAAATCCAACGGATTTAGATCTAATTATCTACGAGGCCATGGTATGGGTATTTAGATACAGGAACTTTCTCACTTTTATTCCGTAATTCGCCGGTGCACCATCATATTGGAACCAATAATTTAATAATGGAACCTCATCAAAAATGGCAGTTGTCAATTTTAATTCAAAATTTGAAGGCACAAGGCTGAATAATGTCGATTAATACTCTAAATGTTTACTGACCATCGTCTTTGATAAGATCTTTTGCATATTTTTATCAATATCTTGATTACAACGAACAATCTGTTTTTTTTTTTAATTTTGGATTTGTTTTAATGAAATTAAAGTCTATGTCATTAATATATTCGGTACCAGCAAAACGATTCGTTAAATTGTAACTATTTTATTCATAAACTTCATTATCGTTAACTTTTCGTTAAAATCGTTACTAACGTTTGTTAAAGTAAATACTTAACGAATGATTTGAGGTCAATATTTGCATCTAGTAATTCATATCTGACTTCATTTGAAAGTAGGTAACATTTTTTATTTTTACTTGATAAGTAAACAATTTACTTCTTTTCTCGCTAATTTTGATTACATCCTATTACTCTTCGCATCATATTAGGCAATGATTAACTGGTTGTCTTGTGGGGGTGTCCCATTTCAGGTACGAATGCATTGGGATCTCGAGAACCGTAAGAACTACGAGGTTGATTCAATTAGATAAAAGTTGCTCTATTAGTGGGCCACTTTAGTGGTGTTTCGTTTGTTCGGAAAAAATGCATACGTCACTAGATATAGGCAAAAATGTATTTTTCTTACATTTTCGTTTTTTGCTTGTAACTTTTTTATGTTAATTGAAACTAAATTTTAACTTGCACTTTTGTACGTCGAATTTATAGGCGTCCTCAAGAAAAATTGTTTTCCATATCCACCTTGAATAAAATACATGAAAAAGTTGTAAAAAATAATTAATTTTGTAATTTCTTATATAATTTACAAATTAAAGTATGTGTTTTACATCGTTCAAAACAGAAAAAAATGCCTATTTAATGGTATCACAGCCTACTCTGAGCTCCATATGAAAATTGAAAGTTAATATGAATTTCTCGGAAATGGTATTTTTTTTTTTTTATTAGTTCCACGTATAAAAGTGCCTGTAGAAAGTGCAAGTTAAAATTTAGTCTGAATTCACATAAAAAAGATACAAGCAAAAAACGAAAATGGAAAAATTTATATTTTTGCCAATATCTAGTGACCTATGCATTTTTTCCGAACAAAATAAACACCACTAAAATGGTCCACTAATGAGGCAACCTTTGCCTTATTTAACCAACCTCGTAGCTCTTACGATTCTCGAGATCCCAATGCATTCGTACGTTTTTAATGAATAAGCACGTTTTAGAGTCCCTACAATACAAATTTACCGTTTTTACGATGATGTCTGGATGTGTGTGTGTGTGTGTGTGTGTGTGTGTGTGACAAAAAAATTTCCTTCGATAACTGCAATACTACAATTCCAAAAATTATACTTCTTTCATATTCCTCTTTCGTACGTCCATATGAAGAATTGATTAAATTTTGGTTATGATTGGTTAACCGTAAGTACTTTGAAGATTCTAACAGTTTTTCTTGAAAAAACGCTGTTAAATATCATTTTTGACGTTTTATGTTATTATAAGTAAAAGAATATTTTATTCTCTATTCGATTTAATTATGTTTTTTCTTCATATTCAATGAATTTAGAGATAATGAATTATAAAGAAATATCCTGCAACCTAATGCTACTAAAAGCTGCACCATGGAAAAAGTTAGAATATTCAAATATTACTAATTGACAGATTCACATATTATACATAATGATTTTACTGAAAATATAAAAATATTAAATAATTTAAGGTGGCAAAAACAAATTACATACGGTAATACAACAGATTATAGCCATAAGTCAATTCAGCAGATTATTATGTTATAAATATAATGCTATATATGTTTTTAATTTCTACTTCTTATTTTAAGAAACATACTTTTTTTTTAGGAGTAGCTCAGTTCAGTTCAGTACGAGGTAAGTTCAGTTCATTTCTCCCCTAAAAAGAAAACTCCCATAGAATAGTTTGCAAAAAAAAATTCTGTGTGGAATTTATACAAATACGTAGAATTGATGGAAGGTATTGTGCTGGCTACATCAGATTTTTATATCGATTGCTATATTATACAGTAACAATTTTACTTTAGGAGGAATACATATTTTTCTCTAAATACACTCCTGAGTGAATGAGTCGACTCGACTACTTCCCGGAGCACATTTCTCACTGAATTAAAGGGCTGAACTCTCAAGTTTTTATGTTTTCTTTGCTTCAACCGAGAACTCGAATTATGTGACGGAATATCACAAACTGTGACGGCAACTTTATTTATGTAACTAATTTCAATTGAAACTTTAATTCTGATGGAAAAATGGCGAATCTGGTTTAAGTAGCTCTCGGTCATTCCCTTTGAATACTTTTCACTTTTTAGAACAGCGAGTCCTTAAAAGCATTAGAGAAAACTTAGCACTCGCTGATTAAAGTAGAAACAACGTCTTAAAATAACAATTTCAAAATGCAAATTGGACCGCATGTTGGAGAAATTGAATGAAAGTGTATGCATTTCAAATGCTTATTTTTCATGTTTTGTATTTATTTTGCGCTGCATGCAAACATTTGCATGTTTCTAACTAGTTATTTAGTTTAGCAGTTAATTTTTGACTAAATGAAATATACGTTCTAGCAACACAATGTAATTTTGTGTGTCTTGGTTTACTTTCTAAACAAACTTAAGATTAAACTGCATTGCTCTGCTACTACTCTGAACTCTGAACTAAGTAAAACATTGTCTCCTCTTATATTCATTAGCGTGGTTATGTTTTCTTCAAACATGGGAAGAAATTGCTAATAAAGATAATATGACAAAGTTGAATTATCCAATCATCTTAAAATTGGAATTTTAAGATTATAAAGAAGAAGCATTAATATTAAAAAATCACTTAAATCTGTGTATGAAAGAGCAAATGTAGAAAGCGTAGATAATGGTTATTTAAAGTTTAACTCCTTTGAAAGTTATTTCTTCTATGAAAGGATTTGCAGATAAAAATGCAAAAAATATGATCAAATTTTCTACAACTTATTTCATCGGTTTTGTCATAACTGATTCAACAGTTGATATAAGTTTCAATTGATCCACTTCAATTAAGACTTTGACTATATTCAATTATTAAATTTTCGTAATTTTTCTATTTGTAACATGTGTTATTTTATTAAAATAAACTTAGGTATTCATTTCAAATTTATAGTTTTTTTTTTTGATATTCTTTATTTCTTTTTCTGATAATATCAAATATACCCAAGTGATTATCAATCTCACATCAGTTTTTTCAACAAATATTTTTAGTTGCATACAATGACAGATGCCAGTATCTGTAGTGTAGCCGGTGGTGTATTGGTAAAAATTTAGGGGCCGGCTCGCATCGTTCAACATTAATTACCCGCCTTCCCCGGTTTTGAAAAACAATTACTTAAAAATAATTATTAAGGTTTAATTCAAACAACCACCAGAAGTCCTATCGCCTATAATTATTGATTGGTCGGCAAATTTAAGAATTTTCATTGTTGTAATCAAATTTTCTTTATTGTAATCAACATATTTTTTTTAATAAACAGAAGGCACATATTCTCTAAATTATATGCAGCCTTGATTAACATAGTAATCGTTATTAAAATAAATTTACTGTGTGATTAGTCATATTCTTTATTGTAATCGAATTTTCATTATTGTAATCAAGCATACACCGATTGATATTTCTAACATTAATCCGCTACATGTGGTTGAAATCTATTCCTACATAAATATGTAAATTTCATTGAGAATAAAACTGTGAATATAAAATTATTTTTCGTGAAATTTACAAATTACGCATTTTGCAAAGCCGGCTCGCGAGCAGTTTCAGTAAAACAGGCACCGGTTCGTCAAGCAATTTGAGCATTTTTTTTGTAATATAAAATGCATTTACTTAAATTTTTGTAATACCTAATAATTAACTGTTTCATAAGCAACAAAATTATGAACTTAAACTAAATAAATTTGGCCGTGTTCTTCCACAACGCACAACTTTCTACGGGTTCCTAGCATTGGATTTTGGACCACAATTACATCGATATCTCGGACTTTATACTGAGCAACACCAAAATTAAAGAAAATGATTGTTTTTATACAGACCTGCCGAGATCCCTAATAATGTCAGATATAAACAAAATACCAAATTCTTAGATAAAATGTTGTTATGGTGTGTTATTTCCACATGGCCTATCCAGGGTTTCACCTCAGGATAATCAAAGACATCTAATAAAATTGGTTAATTTTATTGAAGAAGAACATGCTGGGGATGATTTTATCTTCTGACCAGACATTGCATCCTCTCACTGTGCAAAACAAACTCAAAATTGGCTAACTGACCAAAACGTTCTATTAGTTCCGCAATTCCATAACCTCCCCCAGGCTCGTCCCATATGAGGTTTTTAGGCTCTTTTATTTTGAAAACTTCACGGTGGTGGTTGGGGAGCCCAAAATGAGGACGAACTCCAACGCAGAATAATCAAAAATTCAGGAATGTCCAAGAAATCGACGTAAATATAGTCCAAAACCCAATGCTAGGTGTCCGTAGAAAGTTGCGTCTTATGGAAGAACACGCCCATCTTTATTTAATTTCAGTTCATAATTTTGTTGCCTATGAAACATTTAATTATTAAGTACTTTAAAACTTTAAGTAAAAGCATTTTATATCACAAAAAAAATTGAAATTTGTGCCAAAACTTTTAGGACATGTTATATCTCGGGCCTAGGGGGGTGGACTGGGGGATTGCAGTTATGAATATACATTTGTACGTCAGATTAGGTTGTTACGGTTCGTTTAAAAAGATGACAAATAAATTTCAGTCTATTTAGATTCAGAGAAAACCACAACGCTTTATGACATGACTATTTGTTTGACATTGGATATTATATCCTAAAAAAAATTAAAAAATAAATAAACAACAACCCTTTTAAAATTTTCACTCTCAGGAATTTCTTTATTTTATTCTGCTTTCCGCCCAGGGTCACGCAAAACTACGAGTTGGTTCTGATCCTCCTGCATTTGTCAATTTTCTTCTGTTACATGCGTTGTATTATCGTATATTGTATCAGCATTACATTCCTCATTCCGTTATAATAGATAGATCTATAGGCAGCAAATTCCTACTTATAAATCGGTATTTGAAAGCTTGGTTGTAGTAGAGCCCTAACACTAGTTGAGATAGAACTACAAATGATGTTCTCGCTAATTGATGTACCTAATCGGCGGCGACAATGTTCGTACATCCCTTTGCGCACACTGCATACGCTCGGGCTCAGCAGATACCTGCCATTGGCTTCATCAGCATATTCCGCAGATTCCATTTCAGCCACAGCTATGAAAGGTATGACAAAATGAAGTCCGAAATGGGGTAATATGTTCAAACGAGACAATTATAAAATATAGTTTGATTTTAATGTTATTGCAAATGATTATTAGAACTGTCGTATTAAAAGCTAGTGATGTGAAATTTCAAAATAATATAAGGTATATTGGAACTGTATGTGACTTCAAGTAAAAGCACTCCCAATTTTAGTTCTTCGACGTGTACCTAATGCACAGGATTTTTGTGGGTAGATTTCTCCATAAATCGATTAGTTTTAATTTAAAATGTTTATGAAAGGTCATTCCAGTAGAATGAAATATTTCGTCGTTGACTGATAACATTATTTTTTTTCTTTTGAACACTGCAATTGTAAATTCCAAAAATACATTAAAAAAAACAGAATCTAATACGTTGTGAATTACTAATTAGACATGCTATTAATATCAAATATTGTCAGCTTAGAAAATCTAAGATCCCCTCGTTTATGTTGTTCAAAAAATTTTGCTGCAGATTAAAAAATCACTTTAATTGTCCAAATATTAATAGGGATTTTTATTTTTAACATCAGAAGATTTGAATTTTTTATGTTGTAGAATAATGGAAAGTCATTCTTAATTTAAGTACAGAAATTTTAATTTCAAACTTACTAAATTTTTGTTGAAAGAAGCTTTATGAGAAGTCGTCACTTACCTGAAACAAGAAAAACAAATTAGATTTCATTACAATACACAATGTAATTTTATTATTTTGTACAAGTACAGTGTGTTAAAAAAATCCTAAATCGGAGCAGACTATTATCAATAAAACGTATGTCAATTTAAAAATATTTAATTAAATGTCTTTTTGAGACGATCGACACGATATATTGTCAAAAATGTTATCTAAACAAATCAAAGCTTTCCTTCTTGAATCTTATTTTAGAAATGGAAACAAATTAGAAAACGACGAATGACAATATACTGTATCCTTCTGTATTACCTTTTCTCCTTAAGATTACATTTCAAGATCAATTTTGACAACTTGACTTTTGAATTGAATAATGATCAGACATAGGTACGTTTCTCTATTCAGAGCCTACTCCGAGTTAGGTTTTTTATTGAACACACTATACATCATACAGTGTTGTAATTCGATTTTTTTTAATGGTAGAGTTTTAAAATTATATTTCACTTGTTTAAATACTGACAATATACTTGCATAGTTCTAATATTATAAATATTTTTATTCAATTTTGACGTTTGAAATTGTCATTATTAACTCCATAGCAACAACTGTAAGTAATTGTTTATTTGTTAGTGAATTAAAAAAAAATATCCAACACCGGCTCATAATATAGTTGTTAATAAGGTTATTTGAAATACCTACTATACAACATTAGTCTCTCCGTGGGAGAATGATTCAGAAGTCACGGAGAACTTATTACTGATTTTTCGGTTTTGTTAAAAAATAAATATCTGATACGACCAACACAATACCTCCCGCCATTTACCTATGGGGTCTCGTTGCCGCGTGCCTGATATCTGGTCGCGAATCTGGAGAATCCGATTCGATCCCGATCAACGCCAATTAATTTGAATTTTAAATGGCACAAAATTAAACCTTGTTACACACATACACACAGACATCATCGTGAAAATATTAAAATTGGATTCTAGAGACCTTAAAACGTGGTCATTTACCAAAATCTCGATATGCGATTTTTAGCACGATCCCTATACCTCCCTTGCCAAGGGGAGGGAGGTAAAAAGTAAATTTAATTAATTTATTTATTTATTATGAGTACTTAACAGGAACAAATGTTCCCAGTTACATAAACAGTAATGAGTAGAATCAAATTTTAATTAATTAACAATGATTTGTAAAATATTCCAATATCTTATTTCTAAAGATTGACATCGAATTGGAAAATATTATTATAAAATTGGTTAAATAATAAACATGTACGACGTAATGGACTTTTAAATTCATATTTTGTCCTAGGAGTTTTAAAGGAAAAAATTGCCTTGTAACGGGGATGATGTGACCATGGAACAAAAATGTTTAGTTGAGATAATAAAAATAATTGAACATTATGTAATTTATTTAAATAAATATTAACATTTATGTTAAATGATACTTATGTTATTTATCTATTTAGCTATCATTTACGACTGGTTAGTGGTTGCTACCTTCGGAATTAAATTCAGAAATGCTGCTTTGCTTCTGCTTTTAATTAAATATTTGGTTAAACTTTTTCTTTCGTGACTAATATATTACTCGTATACTCAATACTTGTATAATAAATAACTATTAAATCACTCTCACAGAATTTTAACTCACTCTGCAACAAATAATGCATTTAAAATAACATCAGGCACGAAAATAACACTTTCACCACGCAGTCTTTATCAGACAGATTAGCCATTTTCATTATTTTTCACCAGATATACGACAGAAAGTAAATCTTGTTTTTACCTCTCGCTACCCTTGGTAAGAGAAGTATAGGGATCGTGCTAAAAATCGCATATTGAGATTTTGGTAAATGATCATGTTTTAAGGTCCTTAGATTCCATTTTTAACATTTTCACGATGATGTCTGTTTGGAATCTCTTTACGCTCTAACTCAAATACTAACGTTCAGAAAATTTTGAAATCATGTATTTATACATTATTCTAATATGGAAATAAGCCATTAGATTTTGGTGTCAATCGGATAACCGGAAATGGCAGTTTACTTGAAGCTCAAAATAGTTTTTCTTCAAAAAATACCTGTTATTTTTTCGCAATTTGTTATTATAAATCTTAAAGATTATTTCATTTTCTACAGGTTTGCATTAATACTTTTCCTATATATTTTATGGATAAATTTATAAAATAAAATAAAAATTATATCTCGGAGCTTATGCACACAACTCCATGGTTACACAATTCAGCTCAAATGTATGTATCTGACAAATAAATGCCATTCTCAAAAAATAATCATTTCAAATTAATAACAGTAACGTTTTCAAAAGAAAATTGTAAATAGAACAATAGTTATATGGAAAGGAACTTAAGATCCATAATTTCAGCAAATATGCAGGTATGTATTAAATAAGAAAATAAATAAACATATTATCACGGCATATTATCCTTTGTTGGACGTGCTAATTTGCTGTGTACACATCATTACTAATGATGATAACTTATTTGTATCGTGCAAGTGTTTACCATGCGTTACCTCACGGGTACCTACTCATTTTTGGAATTGAATCCGGTTCCCCAGATTCGCAACCAGACACTGAGACACGCGGCCATGAGACCCCATAGGTATATGTATTTAAATTATTAAAAATTAAATGACGGAAGGTTTTGTGTTGGTCACATCAGATTTTTTAATTTATAAATAAACGACTTGACGTTTATCAACGACGATTGTCATACACAGTACACTAATTGATTAGTTTTTTGTTTTGTCAAAATTAAATGTTATAATGGTTTTTATTATTATTTCGTCAAAATTGAATAAAATATTATAATAAACCACGTGAGGTAAGAATGTTTATTCACTCAAAATATTTAACTACTCGCCCGATTGGCTTGGAGCTGAAATTTGCTTTTCATGAATAAACATCTTAATTCACTTCATGTATAAATATATATTATTTGCTTAGTACTTCGAAATTTTCTGTTTCATGTATACAGTATGTCCCCGGATTGAGATTACAAGAGGGTAAAATCTGTATTTTTGATTTTACAAAAAAATGTTATAGGAAGAACATTTTTAGCTTGTCTTGAAACACTTCTGTCATTTACACCTATAACTAATAATATTTTAATTAGAATTTTTATTATTTTCATCCTCGAAATTAGAAAGTGCCTTCGATACATGGCTTGCTTAACCCAATTACAACATGTCAAGTGTCATGTTTAATCTGACATGTGTCGTTATTTTCATATCGTTAAATTAATATCGCAATACTTATTTTTATTGTAATATTTGTATGTGGTTTAATGTGGAAAGTATTAACAATATTTTTACAATCAATCAATTTATATCCGTCTTAACAGTTGAGGAAATCCAGAATAGCTTTAAAGAGCTGCGTCGGAGGATTGAATTACATAGCGACGAAGGTGGAGGGTTAATAGAATAATTTAAGGTTTGATTTTTACCTCCCGTTACCCTTGGTAAGGGAGGTATAGGGATCGTGCTAAAAATCGCATATCGAGATTTTGGTAAATGACCACGTTTTAAGGTGTGTGTGTGTGTGGATCCTCTTTACGCTCTAACTCAAATACTATGGTTCAGAAAATTTTGAAACCTTGTATTTCTAACTTACTCTTATATGGAAAGATGCCATTAGATTTTGAAGTAAATCAGAATACCGAAAATGGCACTTTACTGGAAGCTCAAAATAGTTTTTCGTCGAAAAATACCTTGAAATGTTATTTTTTCGAGATTTATGCTACATAAAAATTATAGACCATTAAATTTTCTACAGGCTTGCATTAATACTTTTTCCATATATTTTATGGATAAATTTATAAAACTATCTATAATTTGAAACCTGCAGCCTACGTTATACAACTCATACACATGGTTACACAATTCAGATCTCAAATGTTTGTAACTGACAGATATATGTCATTGTCAACGAAATAATTATTTGAAATAATAATATTAACGTTTTATAAAGAAAACAGTAAATGGAACAATAATTATATGGAAAGGAACTTAATACAGTTTCCAGCATAAGTAAATATGTAAAAAAGGTAAGATAATAGAAACATATTTCATCACGGTATATTACCCATTGATGCAGATGTCGGTAATAATGATGATATATTTGTTCTGTGCAGGCGTTTATTAGGAGTCACTTCACGCGAATCTTGGGAAGGGGTTCGATTCCGACCGACGCAAAATATTTTAGAATTTGAAATGGCACAAAACTGACCACACCAGCAGTAAGAATATAAATAAATAAAATAAATATATCATCACGGCATATTACTCATTGCTGGGTCTGCCAATCTGCTTTGTACACAGATTTCGTAACGATGATGACATAATTGTACCATGCGAGCGTTTACCAGGTGTCACCTCACAAGCACTTATTGCTGGCGTGGAGAATGCACCACAGGGGTCATTTTTGTGCCATTTAAAATTTGAAATATTTGGCTTCGGTCGGGATCAAACCCGGTATTTATATTTAATTTAATTTTAAGTATTTGCATGAATAAAAATTAAATTAGCGGGAGGTACTGTGTTGGCTATTATTTTTATTAGAATGATTGGATAAAAAACTAATATTTTTTTGTTTTTATGATTATTAACCCACCCTAAGTTATTATAGTAGTTATAAATGCAGATTAGTTAAAGTCAAACAAAAAAAGTTTTTCAATCAGGGGACATACTGTATCATCCTGGTTGTAACTGGAAAGGACGAAACGAGAAAACGGTAACATATTGGGGCGACAGATCCCATTACAGGTCCTCGGACGATAGGCGGTAGGAAATTACGTCGGTGTACCGAGCTATGGCGTGATGCACCCTTTTCAATATCGATGCCAAACAAATAGATACTCTAACGTCAACAATTATTTGTGTTCAACAGGAACTCACGGATATTTCACCCGAGGTGAAACTAAATAGCTTCAATACACTTTCTAACTGAATTAACGGAGAACTGTTCTATAATCTGTAGAGTATTTTGTCGTGTGGATCATTATTACACGTGTACAAATTAAAATACTCAACAATCGAGTATGAATTCCGTAGAAAACATAATGAAGTCCTTAGATCATATTTATTATTATAATTATTTTTAATAGGGTCTCGTGGCCGTATGCCTGAGTCTCTGGTCGCGAATCTGGGGTCCCGGGTTCGATCCCGACTAGAGGTGGGCGCGGGTCGTGAATTTTGTCGGTTCACGATGGGTCACGACGTGACCCGCGTGACCGTGAATATATTTTAAATTTTGCTTCGTGATTGGACGTGAGCGTGAGGGCCTAAAAATATATCGTGAGTGATCGGGCGTGATTGCAATTTATTTGGGCGTGAGCAATATGATTTTTTTCTATTTTTTATTTGGGCGTGAGCAATATGATTTTTTTCTATTTTTTATCTAAAAAAATGTAGTTTTAATATAAATATTTTACGTTATAATATTATTATTATTATTAGCATGTCGAAACATGCGATTTTTTCTTGAAAATATTTTTCTAGTACCCATAATTGTATACATAATTAGCTTCAATATCATTCAAGATATACATATTGTAAATATAGAAACAATTACGTGACACGAACGTGACCCGCCGGGCGTGATCGGGCATAAGTGCCAAAATAAATTCGTGAGCGTGCGTGATCGTGAATCAAACATAAAAAGTCGTGCGTGATTGGCCGTGATTAACTTTTTAGTTTCGTGAACGTGCGTGATCGTGACAAAAAGTTACTCACGCGCCCACCTCTAATCCCGACCGACGCCAAAAATTACATAAAATTTTAATGGCACAAAATTGACCCCTGCGGTGCACTCTCCACTCCAGCTATGAGTGACCGTGAGGTGACGCCTGGTAAGCGCCCACACGGTACAAATATTCTATCATTACCGATATCTATACAAAGCTGATTAGCACACCCAGCAATGGGTTATATGCCGTGATGAAATATTTATTTATTTATTTTATTATTTTTAATGAAAGTTCGTTTAATTTTAAAGCAATTCGTAGTATTAAAAGTCTTAATTGGTAAATATATAACACTTGTAAACTAATGTATTATATTTGGGTTGGATACAGTTCAGCAGCAGATTCTTTAATGATCTATCAGAATAGAATTAGTACAAAAATTTAAATAATTTTGTAACTATCTGGTTCTTAGGCTGTACTCACGATTTATAATATACTGGTTATGCCACTTGTCATGTATTTCATTGTTTTTGAGGTTCTCATTGATATGTGTTTCCTTGAATATCCGCTAGATGTGCTATGTGAGAACGACCCTATTTTAGCCTACTTTTTATAAAGATACAGCGAGAGTGCAGCACAGGGGCCAATTTTGTGCCATTTAAAATTCTAAAATATTTGGCGTTGGTCGAAATCGAACCCGGTTCTCCAGATTCGCGTGAAGTGACGCCTGGTAAACACCCGCACGGTAAAATAAGTCATCATTTATTACCGACATCTGTGTACAAAGCAGATTGGCTCACCCGGCAATGGGTAATATGCCGTGATGATATATTATATATTTTTATTATCTTACCTATATTGCAACATATTTACTTATGCTGGAAACTGTATTAAATTCCTTTGCATATAATTATTGTTCCATTTACTATTTTCTTTTTAAAACGTTAATATTATTATTTGAAATGCTTAATTTGTTGAAAGTGACATATATCTGGCAGTTACATGCTTTTGAGGTGTTTGAAATCTAAACTGTGTAACCATGGGGATGCGGTTAAAGCTTAGGCTCCGGGATTAAAATTGTAGACAGTTTATCCATAAAATTTATAGAAAAAGTATTAATGCAAACCTGTAGAATATTTAATAATCTTTAATTTTTATATAACACAAATCTCGAAAAAATAACAATGAAGGATATTTTTCGAAGAAAAATTATTTTGAGCTTCCAGTAAAGTGCCATTTTCGGTTATCTGATTTACTTCAAAATCTAATGGCATCTCTCCATATAAGAGTAAGGTAGAAATACAAGGTTTCAAATTTAGAACAATAGTATTTGAGTTAAAACGTAAAGAGGATCCACACATACACACAGACATCGTGAAAATGTTAAAATTGGATTGTAGCGATCTTAAAACGTCGTCATTTACCAAAAACTCGATATGCGATTTTTAGCACGAATCCTATACCTCCCTTACCAAGGGTAGCGGGAGGTAAAAAGGACGTACTTTTGTTTTAACAATGTTTATTATTTCATATTCTTAATGTTAAATACTATACGTACATAATCTATAATTAGAATGTACTCGCAGTATGTACTTAATAAACATAAATAAAGTTGTTTAAGAGTAAATAATTGAAGCTTTCAGCTCAATCGGAAGTGAAAAATGTAGCAAGTTCCGGAATATTCATGGTGAACCACAAACCGGAATTGCGTGGTTTGTAAATATGACAGCATAACCGCATTCAAAACCAAAGCACTTAGTGTTAAGTGTTTCAGTTCGATTAGGTTAAATAAAAAAAGAAACACCTCAATGTGAAATTTTAATGTATTTTATGATATTGATATAAAAATGATTTTATAATGAAACTTGTTAATATAACTGAAAAAGTGAACATTGGATTTCTTGGGCCAAATTATGTTTTATTAACTCGTATAACGAAATAATAAGTTCTGCTGGTTCTATGTAAATTTAGAAACAATGTTGTTGATGGTACTAACGCGTAATCAGTAGTATATTAACCAGAGAATCGATGTTACCTCATCTACGATTAAAAAATTATGTAGCATTAAAGTACCTGGTCAGATGTTATTCAAATAAACACCTATGCTTCTCGTATTATAATGAATAGGTAATTTATATGATGCCATTATGATTGCTGAGGTAACAAAGTGATATCGGTACCGCTTAATGTACAGGTGGCCGAGTATAGATCATTGCGTGCGTTTTTTCAATTCATCTTCATCAATAAGAATTATAATAAATAACGACTACAAGGAAAACTGTCTCATCTCCATCTACTACCGCTTTCAAGCCGGATTGAGTCACCGTGGAAGTAGTGACCTGAATTTGTTAGTATTTTTTGCTATTTAACAAGCTTTTTTACTTCCTTGTACATAAGTAAAGGAAGTATTGTAATCGCGAAAAATTTCGGTTTTCAGATTTCAGCGGAAATATCCATTTTGATCATCCCTGAATCCATTTTGACTAATTTCGTCGTGACGTCTGTACGTACGTACGTCCGTACGTATCTCGCATAACTCAAAAACGGTAAGCCGTAGAAAGTTGAAATTTTGTATTTAGGACTCCTATAACATCTAGTTGTGCACCTCCCTTTCTGGTTATTACACAATTTCCAGAAGTGGCACTTTACATGAAGCCTATCATAGATTTTAATGAAAAATTGTTTTAAAATATAATCCAAAACTTTTCAAATTTGGTATACAAGACTTTTATGTCAATCGAAATAACATAATTGATTTTGGTTAAAATAGGCTAACCGGAAGTGGTACATTACTTGAAGTTGTTAACAGTTTTTCTTGAAAAAAATGATTAATTTATGCGTCTAGCACATCAAGTATTATTAAATTAGCCCTTGGTATAAGCGAGATATGTAAATTTAAAAATTATATACTTTTTTGTTTTTGTAATAAATCTTGCTATGGATTAGGACACAAACATAAAAAAAATGTTCATGTCAAATTACGTTAAATACGTGCAATTTTATGATTCGTACATTAACAAAAATTATATTTTTATTGTGAAATTAATCATATTCATTGTTGTAATCAAATATTTCTTTGTTGTATTCAAAACTCTCTTTAAAAAGAACCGGGTTGGATTTTGGTCGCTATATATCTTACTGTTTTGAAGTTAAAATTAATATTTTGTAATTTATTTATTAAAAAAATATGTATAGTTTAATAATCGTACAAGGAAGTCGTGTGGTGTCCAGATATTTTATTAATGGGGTTTTCAACCAATGTAAAGAAATAGTAAACTACAATAATTATGAGATATTAGTAAAATATAATGATGAAATATTACTTCCTTGTAATATAAATGCAAAGTCACTGGCCCGAATCGATTATCATCATAAAATTTCGGAGGAATTTGGTCATGTAGACCTGCTATTCGTTGTTTTTGTTTGAATTCAAATGAGAAACTATAGCAACACTATTGTCATCCTAATGACAAAATTACATTCTCACAATGCGCTTTTTCAAGAAAAACTGTTAAAATCTTCAAATGACGGTACTTCCGATTGGCCAATTATAACCAAAATCTAATTTCCTTTTCTTTTGGATGTAAACTTGAGGAATACGAAAAAAATATAATATTTGGAATCGTGGTACTGGAGTTATGCGATCCGAAAGGATCGTCACACACACACAAACACACACACACACACACACAAACATATACATACAGACAATCGTAAAAATGGTAAAAATTATTATAGGGACCCTAAAACGTGCTTAATCACTAAAAACTCATCATTGATTTTTTTTGACCAAAGACAACACCTTCCTTACACAAAGGTGACGAAGTTAAAATCCGGTAGAATACCACATTGAGACATTTATTGTAGTTTTTCGTAATCGCATGGCTGCAGTTTTTCAATATGAAATAATTCTACAGGTTCACCAGCGGCATCAAATTTACTCTATTTACAATCGTTCGGGAAAAGTGTTCTCAAACTCAAAATAAGTACCGGATATTTTCAATGGGGTCCTTCATTCATTTTTTACCTCTCGCTAAGAGAGGTATTGGATTCATGCTAAAAATCGCATATCCAGATTTTATTGAATAAGCACGTTTTAAGGTCCCTACAATCCGATTTTAACATTTTTACGATGATGTCTGTGTGTGTGTGTGTGTGTGTGTGTGTGTGTGTGGATGTGTGTGTGTGGGATGTTGGAAGGACGGTTACTCAAAAACTATAAGACTTAAAATTTGTTTAACAACATATTTCCCAATCGGACATTCATGGGAAGATCTGAAAAGGTTTTGGTAACAATTGGACAACCGGAAGTAGAAGATTCTTGAAAAAAAATCTTCTAAATATTATTTTTTGAAAATTTTTCTTGATAATATTAAAGAAAAATAAATTCTCTTTCTGATACATTTAAATATTTTTATACATATTTTATAGATTTAGAGATAAAAGGAATATAATATATAAAATAATGTTGTAATTAATTTTACAACCGAAAGGATGCCATGAAAAATAGTTGATAATTTAAATTATTTGTAACTGACAGATAAATGTCAGTGTCAGAAATAATGAGTAATGAAAGAAAAATGTATTTGGAGAATCCCTTAATTCTTGATCTGTGACTATTATGGAGATGACAAGTCTAGGTTGAAGGACAGTGTTTCAAACATTATGGGACAATGTACACCAGTACTATAGACTAGAGTAACTTTGAATTGCGAAAAAGCTATCAAATTCTTCTCAAGTAAGTTGTAAATATTGACAAAATTACACATCGATATAAGAATAATCGGAGTGCAATCTATCCGTCACTTTATTAAAGGGAATTAGTGTTATTTAGATATAACATGTATGAAAAAATAAAATGTAAAAGAAGATATGTAAGAATAGATGCACAATCCATATATACATTTTAGACCGCCCAAAATTAATGTTTTTACTAGAAGAATATGAAGAGAAAGTAAACAACGTTGTTCGAATTGAAAATTGCAGTTACCAGCCTAATATTTATATATGGTAAACTCTACTTTGTAATTTATTGTAACATAATTTATGGTAAAATATCTTCATGTTGAGACATGCTATTATTGAATAATAAAGAAGTTTATACGTCATAGATTTATATGAATATATTATTTGTATTTATAAAAATATTCTTTGTTTTATGCATACAGCCAGGTAAAATATACGGCGAGAGGTTATGTGCTGGCCACATCAGATTTTTTTTTATTATTTTACATGAAAGTTCGTATCATTTTAAAGCAATTCGTAGTATTAAAAATTTATAATTGTTTTTAGTTTAACTGGATTTAATTTTTAATGCAACCTATAGCTATCTTTCTCGCATCAGTGACTATAGTAGGCTGCGCGAGAAAGATACCAATACTTATGACGTCTCCGTGGCACTGAAAACAAATTCAAATATCTCGCAAAGTAATCATTCAAAAAAGGTTTTTTTAATCTTAATCGTTATTTATTGAGTAGTATTTGCATTCTTTTACTAATGGTTGAAATAATTAAAATATAAGATTCTTATTTTATTGTTATGAAAGCAATCATTATGTCTTAATTAATCATTCATAGTAGCCTAAGGAGTAGATATGTCAAAACTTTAAAATATTTTTCATAAATTTTCTTATTTTTGGACGATTGTAGAATAAATATTTTTAGTAATAAATGCGAAAAACGTGACAAAAGTGGCATTCATTTCAGAGTCACTAATTTTCCGCATTTGTTACAAAAATAACTATTTTCTGCCGTATTTTACTTATTCTACCGCCGTGAGAGACAGAAAAAGTGTTTTTTTCAGAAAAATCGAACATTAATTGTCTCTATGGAGTTACGCTATATTTTTTTGACGTTTGAAACAAAAATTGCAAATATAAAAAAAAATATTTTGGATACAATTTTTATTATATTTATCATCTTTATTTTATAGTTATTAATTAATATTTTACGAAAAATACCTTTTTTGTTCGTATTTAATTGCAGTCTATATTATTAAATATAAACATAATAACATTTAAATAATTTTATTGAGGTGCATATTACAGTATTTCATTGAATTTATATGTTAATATTTTCCATCTAAAAGATATTAGGTAGGTATAAAAACGGAAGGTATAAGATTCCTTGATACAGAGTTTGAATGAATGTTTGTGTCCTACTTAGATAGTCTTTGAACAGCGTGTCTTTTAATAGCAAACAAATAATTCACCGTCATATCCAGTAGTAATCTTTTACTGCTTTCGTTTCTTTTCAGCTGGATCATTACAGGAAGAACGAACTCTTTGATAAAAGAAACTCCATACAACACAACAGTGCAGTGGATGTCATGATGAGCAGCGCATTTAACAAATAATAGAAACATGTGCACTTTTCGGGAGAGTTTTTTATGGTGCAGGAGTTTTTTATATGTTTTCTTTGTAGGGAGCAAGCAAGAGTTCGTGTATTCATTGGTTTCTTTCTCTCGTTCTTATATCTTTCTTTTATATCCTGGTTCGTTCTCTTTCTTTTGGAATAACACCTCAGGGAACCATAGCGTCGGAGCGGTCAAGCCACGAAATACTCGTTTCGCCATTAGCCTCGCGAACAGGGATGCGGATCCGATCAAGATCGAGCCGGCAGCGAGATGGCCTGCCTAGCCTGTGCGTAATCATTCGCACGTTCAGATGCATACGCCGACGCTTATGCGATTGAATTCTTACCGCCACTTGTTTAAAAATCAATGGCCCGAATTCATACCGCATCGATAACTTATTCATAAAGACCGAGATGAATTTTTCCTTCCTTCTTTCTCGCAAAAAAGATAACGTGTGTTTTAAAGTATTCACATCTTTTATAACTGAAATAGAGGTTTAAAAATTACATTAACGGGCGTTGAAAATTCAACACCAAAAAATATTAGGAATAAAGAAATAAGATTCAACGTAAATTATATAGGTTACCATTTAAAAAAATATAATTGTGTTCCGCAGTTTAAAAATTATTAGTTGTTGTTGTTTGATCACTTTTTGTTTATAATATTTTCGCCCAAAAAAGCACAGGTTGTTTTAAAGGAAACACCCTGTATATATTATTTTAAATCTTAAATTACATGATTGTAAATAAACAAATCTGATGTGAGCAACACAATACCTCCCGCCAATGGGGTCTCGTTGCCGCGTGCCTGATGTCTGGTTGCGAATCTTGGGAACCGGATTCAATCTCTACCAACACCTAATATTTCGAATTGACCCGTGTGATGCACTCTCCACGCCAGCCACGGCATTGCTTGGTATGCTAATCTGCTTTTTACACAGATCGGTAATGATACTGACATATTTGTATTGTACGGACGTTTACCAAGCGTCAACTCACGGGTGCTCATTTCTGGGTGGAAATTGGACCACAGGGGTCAATTTTGTGCCATTTAAAATTCGAAATATTTGGTGTTGGTAGGAATTAAATCCGGTTCCCCAGATTCGCGACCATCCACTCAGGCACGCGTACACGAGACCCCATAGGTATATGTATGTATTTAAATTAATAAAAATTAAATGTCGGGAGGTATTGTGTTGGGCACATCAGATTATAATAATAATAAATTTTTTGAAGAAAAACTATTTTGAGTTTCAAGTAAAGTGCCATTTCCGGTTATCTAATGGCTTCTTTCCGTATTAGAATAAGGTAGAAATAGAAATACATGGCTTCAAAATTTTCTGAATGATAGTATTTGAGCTACAGCGCCCAGATGATCCACACACACACACACACACACACCCACGGACATCATCGTGAAAATGTTAAAATCGGATTGTATTTAGATACTTTAAAACGTGGTCATTTACCAAAATCTCGGTATGCGATTTTTAGCACGATCCCAATATCTCCCTTCCCAAGGGGAGCGGGAGGTAAAATAAAATATTTATATTTAGTTTTCATAGTTTCAAACAATTTTAACACAAATCTGATGTTAGCCTTAATATTTATTTTAAAATAAAATGCCATTTCTCACCTCACAATATTTTGTAAAATAATTCAATAATGTAACATCCGATCAAGATTCTCTCAGCTGTTGTAAATGTGACAGCTTGGCACTTAAAGGTGAATTGGCAGGTAAAAAGCTTTAAAATGTTGACAAAATTGTAGAAGTTTCGAAGTTTATATAAAGCTATGATTTACAAATGTGACAATATTTACAACTTGAAATATTTGAAACTTCAACAATGATTGGTTTAAATTTCTGTATACCTATGAATATTAAAATTAAAGCACATAATTATGCTGAAACAAAATATATACTATTAAAAAACAAGTTTCGTAAGGCAATAATTCACCAGTCCAGGTTACAAAGGCCGAGTGCCTTATGAAACATGTTTTTTATATTATCTTTCTATTGAGTTAATTTTATAATTCTACTCGTATTAGATTTAAAGAACAATTTTTAACTTCGGAGATGAAAATTCACTGTTTACTGATAGCAAGTCGTGGTTATAAATATATAATTCATCTGTCAGTTTTGAAAGCAGTCTGTCATACCACCTCTAAAAAATCTGATGTGGCCAGCACATAACCTCGCCGTATATTTTACCTGGCTGTATGCATAAAGCAAAGAATATTTTTATAAATACAAATAATATATTCATATAAATCTATGACGTATAAACTTCTTTATTATTCAATAATAGCATGTCTCAACATAAAGATATTTTACCATAAATTATGTTACAATAAATTACAAAGTAGAGTTTACCATATATAAATATTAGGCTGGTAACAGCAATTTTCAATTCGAACAACCTTGTTTACTTTCTCTTCATATTCTTCTAGTAAAAACATTAATTTTGGGCGGTCTAAAATGTATATATCTGGATTGTGCATCTATTCTTATATATCTTCTTTTACATTTTATTTTTTCATACTTGTTATATCTAAATAACCTTAATTCCCTTTAATAAAGTGACGGATAGATTGCACTCCGATTATTCTTATATCGATGTGTAATTTTGTCAATATTTACAACTTACTTGAGAAGAATTTGATAGCTTTTTCGCAATTCAAAGTTACTCTAGTCTACAGTACTGGTGTACATTGTCCCATAATGTTTGAAACAAATTTAAGTCCTTCAACCTAGACTTGTCATCTCCATAATAGTCACAGATCAAGAATTAAGGGATTCTCCAAATACATTTTTCTTTCATTACTCATTATTTCTGACACTGACATTTATCTGTCAGTTACAAATAATTTAAATTTGCAACTATTTTTCATGGCATCCTTTCGGTTGTAAAATTAATTACAACATTATTTTATATATTATACTTCTTTTATCTCTAAATCTATGGAATATATAATAAAATATTTAAATGTATCAGATAGAGAATTTAATTTTCTTTAATATTACCACGAAAAATTTTCAAAAAATAATATTTAGAAGATTTTTTTTCAAGAATCTTCTACTTCCGGTTGTCCAATTATTACCAAAACCTTTTCAGATCTTCCCATGAATGTCCGATTGGGAAATACGTTGTTAAACAAATTTTAAGTCTTATAGTTTTTGAGTAACCGTCCTGCCAACATCCCACACACACACACACACACACACACACACACACACACACACACACATCCACACACACACACCACACACACACACACAGACATCATCGTAAAAATGTTAAAATCGGATTGTAGGGACCTTAAAACATGCTTATTCAATAAAATCTGGATATGCGATTTTTAGCATGAATGCAATACCTCTCTTAGCGAGAGGTAAAAATTAGAAGAGTAGGACAAAATTTCTTCATAGAATGAATTTAAAATTAAGCAATCTAAATATAAGGAATATATATAAGTAGAATTTTTGGTGTAGAGTGCAGGTACACAAGAAATTTTAAATACAATAGGGCGCGAAAAGTCATGTGACTTTGTTGGCCCGTGTCAGAATGATAGCTAATAATTATGTACATAGATGTCAAATATTATAATTTCTCATTCAAAATTTAGTGATTTTCCAATTCCATGTGGTTTATTTTCCTCGACAAGTAAATTCCACACTCCTTGTGATAAATTAACTAAGTGAATTTAGAAAATCTTGAAATTTTTAATGAAAAATCCTGACATTTGACCTCTAAGTACATAATTACTAATTATCATTCTGAAACGGGCCCCCATATCTGCTTGTCAAGGCCAACAATGCCACATGACTGCTCGCACCCTAGACTTATGTAACCAAAAACGAAAATGGCGAGAGGTATTGTATATGAAACAGTTAATTATTAAGTATTACAAAACTTTAAGTAAATGCATTTTATATTACCAAAAAAATAATTGTTGAATTTTGTGCCAAAACTTTTAGCACAAAGTTATGTAAATTATTTACAAGTAACAAATTATAATTTAATCATTTTGAATGCATTTAATATACCACTTAATATTGGTGTCTTAGTAACTTAAATCCAAGATCCAAGCTTCAGCTACGCCTATCATGCAGGTACAAAGAATTTGAAACTCGAACATATATCATATGATTGAATTCCATTTCCACTTCGACTTGTTTCAATCCACTTATCTCCATCAGTGCACCATCTGACAACAAGTAGCACTTAGCACTAGCGAACTTCCGTCGAAACACAAGACAAAGCGGGAATAGAAAAAACACTGATTGGCAATTCACTTGTCATTTGTCACCTCGGGTGGGTAATTTTTTCCCGGTAAGCGTCTCGAGCACTGCCAGTTCTCGGCGTCTGGAGCGGCCACGCGCCTCGCCTGGATCACCTGGCAGTTCCCGCGGGACACGGACGCTATCCAGACATTACCGACCCAGGTGGGATAAGACGGCATTAGCACTGGAGACTTGTGTAGATTGCAATTCCACCAACGGCAACATCCACGATAGATGAGGATCATTCTACCAGTGCCGTACCAAACAATTTCTTTTCAAAAGGAATTTTTTAACAGAAGTTATTTATGAAGAAGCAACGAAAAATAAATTTATAATATGTACTGATGAGGGGTAGTCGACGCTATTAATTGATTGGTTGTAATTTCGATTATAAAAATTATGACGTATGACAATTGTGACATCTGAGTAAATAACTACTAGCCGTCATTCTGACACGGATCCTGATATCTGCTTGCCAAGGCCAACAGAGTCACGTGACTATTCGCGCCCTATAAGTAACGAATTTAACATTTCTTGTACACACAAATAATTGAAATTGTATCTCTTCTTTAGTTCTATGAGGAATTTTCTCCTACTCTTCTAATATGTTAAAAATTCTTCAAATTCATTCACGTAGCAGTATTTCTTAAGGATATATGTAATATTAATATACCTGTAATTTTAAATACATATTTAATTAATAGTACAATAAGATATATTAAATGTGCTCGTACCTCCCAGAAAAATCTTTATTATTATTATACTATATCTCTAAACCTATAATAGATATAACAAAAAATTTAAACGTATCAGATTGAGAATTTAATTGTCTTTATTATTTGTAGTAACATAAATTTTCAAAAATAATATTTATAATTTTTTTTTTTAGAAACTACCACTTTCGGTTGTCCAATTGTTACCAGAACCTATTCAACTCTTCCCATTACTGTTAGATTGAGGAATCCGTTGTTACACAGGTCTTTAATCTTATAGAATCCTAACATAACACACATCCACACACTCACATACACATACACACACACACATCATCGTATATATGTTATAATCGAGTTCTTGGGTCCTTAAAACCTATAGGATATAATAAAAAAAATAAATGTATCAGATTGAGAATTTAATTGTCTTTATTATTTGTAGTAACATAAATTTTCAAAAATAATATTTAGAATTTTTTTTTTAGAGACTACCATTTCCGGTTATCCAATTGTAACCAGAACCTATTCAACTCTTCCCATAACTATTAGATGGAGGAATCCGTTGTTACACAGGTCTTTAGTCTTATAGAATCTTAACATAACACACATCCACACATACACACACACACACACACATCATCGTATATATGTTTAATCGAGTTCTAAGCTCCTTAAATCGTGCTTGCGATATTTAGTATGAATCCAATACCTCTCTTGAATAGAGGCAAAAAATAAGATTTTGATATTTAACTTATATTAAAGTAATTAAAATCAATAAAAGCGTTAAAATTATATTGTAATTATTTAATAGGAACTCGAAAAACTGAACAAACTCGATAATGGCATGGTCCTGCCTTAATTAGTTCACTGTATCGAGACTCTACTGTATAATTAATTAATATACATTTGTATATGAAACATACTTTGCTCAATGTTTGTATGAAGCACCTTATTTACTCCTTCAACGATTGCATTTTCCAACATCATTAGCACGTCTACGGTAGTTGTAATACAGATAATAATAGCAGTAGAAGCCTTTCTTAAAACATATAATGATTAATACTACCAACAACCCAACCTATTTTAAATCGACCGGTATAACTAGAGCACCAACGATGAATAACTATGTTGACAGGGAATTGAAATAATGTATTAACAATAAACCCAAATAAATTTTACTGCACTAACATAATAATGTTCAACAATAAAGTTACATTAATAATGATAATTACTTCCAAACACATAAATCAAAACAAAATTCAAAGTAATGCTTGTGTTCCAGTGGATTTGTAGTGCAGTTTCGGTTCATTGTACCAGCACTACATTGTGCATCATTGCATTGTATATCCGCATTATATCCCACAACACCACTTCATTTATTTTGCTTTTCTATAACTGAATCCACCGTTAATTAGAATTTTGAGCCTGGTTTTAATTAATAATTAACATGATCAAACGTGAGAACAACAACACGTCAGTTTCAGGCAGCCCAGCGCGCTGAAAATTCACTTGTGCTTAATAATGGTAATAAATATTTCGCTGGTACAATGCGCATTCAAAACGTTCCAGCCCCAGTCCAAACGCTCGTAAAGGGGCGACAAATGATGCTCTACGACACTTCCTACGCAGCGATCGGGAAAGAGGTGATGCTACACTTCGGAGATAAAGTTTTCACTCTTGTATTTTATTACCGTCATTTGTACTGGACAGGTCGACGGGTGATAAAATTATTATTTTTGTAAATGCGATAGCGAAAGGTGTAAATCTTTTCACAAGCATAATATAAAAATATATAAAAACATATGCTTTTCTTTTATAGCAGCTATATAATTCAATTTAGTTTTCTTTCGTCGAGAAAAAAATACGGTATTGAATAAAAGTAGATACGAAGGGGGATTGAAAAGTTTGCGACCTAAAGCAGAGAGGACAGCGCCAGACACAATTTTGTTTTATGACGTAAATTGTCATTAGTAACTGCAAAGCTTTACGATAATTCGCTAATTTGAGATATTTTGCATTAATGTGTGTACACATATATAGAAGATGGTGAACCACTATACTGCTGCTATTTATACTTTAATTCAAGCTGATAGTGATCAGTGGCGAATTTACAATTTTGCCGTCGGCAGGCTGAAATATTTTGCCGCCTATTCTGAGGGGCAGATTTAAACTCTTTTTGGCCCAAGGCAAAATCTTTATTTTGGGCCCCTACGTAAAAACATAAAATATATTTAATACATGTATGTAAATAGTTTGAATCAATTGCCTCTTTAGCCTAGGGCCTAGGCCAAGGTCCGCCCCTGCCTATTATTGTCAGAAGGGTAAGTTTTTGGCACATTTGTGAGCCTTTCTAGAAGTCGTGTACTTTGTAATTCTCCTGTTACCTACAAATATTTATTAAGGTAACGCATCTGAAATAAATCTAAAATTGGATACAAAACACAGCAAATAGAAAGTAAAAAAAAAACTTTATTAAAATTATAAAAGGCAATAACATATGAAATAAAATAAAGGAACAAACGGCCGAATTCACCATTCCTTAATCAAGGTTTGATCAACTAATAATTACAAATCGTCAAGAAATCTTCTGATTTAGACACGTATGTGGACGATTTTAATTTAAATCAACGTATCGCACCCGCAACATGCGTGGTCCATGAGCACATGTGCACACGTGCCCGTGCAAATAGCATAGGGTATTCAGCCGCCATTAAAAATTTGCCGCTGTAGGCTTCAGCCTACTTAGCCTAATAGGAAATCCGCCACTGATAGTGATGAACCCTTATAAGGATTTTGCTATACTAATATATATTTTTATGTAAAAACATACCTGGATCATAGGCAAATCTACGGAGAGGCCGACGGCCGAGGGTACCTGGTACCCCCTAATGTTTCAGGCAATATTAAACTATAAGTAGTGTTTCACGAGATTCTTGTTCTTGTCTTGCTTTTTATTGTTATTGTCTTGTTCTTTCTCCAAGAAAAAGAACAAGAGGTTGGTTCCAAGAACCAAGAAAAGACTAGCATGGGTCGAAAACCAGTTTCTTGTTAGAAAATTTGCTTGAAGCAAGATATAGCAAGAAATAAACTAAAAATGTATGCAAAAGTCGGCAAAAGTATAGCAAAAATAATATATTTATCAGCACGACTGTTTATATCGTTCAACCGATTTTTCTGTTTACTAATGATCAGTGATGCTTTTGAAAACAGTCTTTGCGATAGAACAAAAGTTGCTGTAGTAGTAAATATGATCTTAGCTATTTTAGATAACATGGGGTACGTACACCCATGGTTGCTCCACCAGTAGACACGTCTAGAGCTGAAATAATCATTAGGGTCTTGTCTCCATCCGGATGTGTAAGAAATTGTTTCGTGTTTGGTTTGATAAAATATCTGACCATAATTTAAGTCGTCTTCATTGAAGATTCTTAAAGTAGTACTTTCTTCTGTACTGGAGGTGGGGTTTCAGACAATGTTACTTTTTTCGGCAAAATAACAACTTTTTAAAATGGCAAGAACTCTTACTTTATGCATTACTAACCAAAAACAAACAATTATAACAAATGATTTTAGTTCGATGTATAAATATTACAGGTGTTATAGGTATTGGTATCAACCAGAAATCTCAGTGTGTCAAGAAAGAAATGTTCCTGATGCATAATTTTCATTTGAATTTGAGTTGGTATATTAAATAATCTAATTTTCCTTATTTTGTCACTTCATTATTCTAATCAATTTTTCTGTATTTCGAACTAACCATTGATGTAATCATTTTTTACCTCTCGCTAGAGGTTTTTCATCCTAAATTCATATATCCATATTTTAGTGAATAAGGACGTTTTAAGGTCCCTAGAATGCGATTATAACATTTTTACGATGATGTCTGTATGTGTATGTATGGATGGTGGAAGTACAGTTTCTCAAATACGAGACTTGGAATATGTTTAACTACGGATTCCTCAATCTAACATTAATGGAAACAGCTGATAAGGTTTTGGTAACAATCGGACAGCCGAAAATTATAGGTATATTAATTTAATATTACATATGTATATCCTTAACCGTCAATGAATATGAAGAATTTTGAACATATTGGAAGAGTAGGACAAAATTCCGCATAGAACGAAAGAATAGATACAATATAGAATTGAAATTCTTTGTATGTGTACACGAAATGTTAAATCCGTTAATTATATAACATAAAGGACCCTAGAATCCGATTGTAACATTTTTACGATGATGTCCGTGTGTGTGTGTGTGTGTGTGTGTGTGTGTGTGTGTGTGTGTGTGTGTGTGTGTGTGTGTGTGTGTGTGTGTGTGTGTGTGTGTGTGTGTGTGTGTGTGTGTGTGTGTGTGTGTGTGTGTGTGTGTGTGTGTGTGTGTGTGTGTGTGTGTGTGTGTGTGTGTGTGTGTGTGTGTGTGTGTGTGTGTGTGTGTGTGTGTGTGTGTGTGTGTGTGTGTGTGTGTGTGTGTGTGTGTGTGTGTGTGTGTGTGTGTGTGTGTGTGTGTGTGTGTGTGTGTGTGTGTGTGTGTGTGTGTGTGTGTGTGTGTGTGTGTGTGTGTGTGTGTGTGTGTGTGTGTGTGTGTGTGTGTGTGTGTGTGTGTGTGTGTGTGTGTGTGTGTGTGTGTGTGTGTGTGTGTGTGTGTGTGTGTGTGTGTGTGTGTGTGTGTGTGTGTGTGTGTGTGTGTGTGTGTGTGTGTGTGTGTGTGTGTGTGTGTGTGTGTGTGTGTGTGTGTGTGTGTGTGTGTGTGTGTGTGTGTGTGTGTGTGTGTGTGTGTGTGTGTGTGTGTGTGTGTGTGTGTGTGTGTGTGTGTGTGTGTGTGTGTGTGTGTGTGTGTGTGTGTGTGTGTGTGTGTGTGTGTGTGTGTGTGTGTGTGTGTGTGTGTGTGTGTGTGTGTGTGTGTGTGTGTGTGTGTGTGTGTGTGTGTGTGTGTGTGTGTGTGTGTGTGTGTGTGTGTGTGTGTGTGTGTGTGTGTGTGTGTGTGTGTGTGTGTGTGTGTGTGTGTGTGTGTGTGTGTGTGTGTGTGTGTGTGTGTGTGTGTGTGTGTGTGTGTGTGTGTGTGTGTGTGTGTGTGTGTGTGTGTGTGTGTGTGTGTGTGTGTGTGTGTGTGTGTGTGTGTGTGTGTGTGTGTGTGTGTGTGTGTGTGTGTGTGTGTGTGTGTGTGTGTGTGTGTGTGTGTGTGTGTGTGTGTGTGTGTGTGTGTGTGTGTGTGTGTGTGTGTGTGTGTGTGTGTGTGTGTGTGTGTGTGTGTGTGTGTGTGTGTGTGTGTGTGTGTGTGTGTGTGTGTGTGTGTGTGTGTGTGTGTGTGTGTGTGTGTGTGTGTGTGTGTGTGTGTGTGTGTTTTGGAAGTACGGTTTCTCAGATGCAGATTTGGGATACGTTTAACTACGGGTTCCTCAATAAAAAATCAACAGTTTTACAAACTTTACTGAAAGTTTTTTCTGGAAAGTAAGTACATTTAGTATTGCTTATTGTATATTAATAATACTAGTTTAATATTACAAATATCCTTAAGAAATACCTCTAATGAATATGAAGAATTTTGAACATAGAAGATTAGAACAAAACTGAATTTATTTGTGTGTACAAGAAATGTTAAATTCGTTATTTATGTAACATAAAATGGTCATGGTGAGAGGTATTGTGCTGGCCACAACAGATTTATATATATATTTCTAGTTTCGTCTATGATCAGGATCATCTTCATTACGCCGCAGTAAGTCGGACGATGTCTGGAAACGAAGAGGTTCCTGATCAACCGTCAGATGCCGAGAAATCTACAACGCAGACATTTTCATCATTTCTAACTCATTCTGAATGTTTTAAATCTGTTCATAGAAGAAACCCACAGTCTCTGCCATTTCTCGAACCTTGATTCGCCAATCTGATATGATTATATCACGAATCAATGAATATTTACTTCACGGGTACCATTTGCAGGCCTTCCACTGCGAGCATCATCTTCAATGCTTTTCCTCACACGTTTAATTCAGATGTTTTTTAGCATTGTGTTTATAAGACAAGATGTTCCCAAAATATTTGCTAAATTTCCACGTATTTGTTTCGGTGTTACGGTGTTACATGTCCTTTTTATGTAGGCACATATTTCATCAATACACGGTGTTCTATTTTATCAATTTCATTGCTATATTTTAAATTCCTTTTAAAATTCAGTATATTTCAGTATGTCATCAATGGACAACAATGTTGGTGTTCTCTGATATTTCATTTCTTTTGTTTTAGTACATAGATATCTTGTGGTATAAATACATACATTTACGGAAACAAAAAACTTTAAAATGATAGAGATTACATGAAAAAACAAACATGTCTATGTGCTGCATAATTCATTTTAATCGGATTAAATTCAATTATTTTTATTTCAAGAATGCGTAACAAAAGAAATGCAATATAATCTGAATATTTATTTTTACATAATCCGTCATTTTAAAATGCAAAAACATTTTATATTTTACATTTGCGAATGAATTAAGTTTAGGTAATCTGATTAAGATTTAATTTAGTTATTTAATCTTGTTAATGATACGAGTATATGAATAAAATCAGAATTTTTTATCAAAATATGAAATGAACATTCCTTATTAAATTTACTCGTCATAAATAAGTATGTATATAAAAAACACCTTTTGTTCATTATTGACAAAACATTTGCTTGTTGTTTTATAACGTTTCTGAAAAAAATAAATTTACTATTCGAAAATACATACAGGGTGTTCATTTTAAATGAGCTACTATTTTATCTCGAGATATATAAGAGGCACAAAGACGGTTAAATGGGAAAAAAATTCTACTTCACAAGACAAATTTAAAGAAAAGAAAAAATATTTTTTTCGAACATATATATATTGTTTATTTGCTCAAGCTGTTCAATTTATTTTGTCCACTATTGATACCTCGAGAACTAGGAGGTCGGTTAAATTAGCAAACATTTTCTGTTTTATAAGACTATTTTAAATGAGTATAATAGTATATTATGTGGCCAGTGTGTGAAGCTGAATTTTTTACATGAGGGTGGAGATTGCGACACGAGCCGAAGGCGAGTGTTGCAAACCACCCGAATGTAAAATAGGCTTCACACACGTGTTACATACCTACTATACTTTTTCTACGACCTTGCAATAATTTTTTTTTTTTTATAAATTAATAACACATTTCTCATGAAGTTGTTATTGCTACGAATCATTTACCAACACATGATTTACGTGTATATAAAGATATTCATTGTATGTGTTAAAATTTCACACATAAAAATTGATACGTGAAGTACTCACTTCACGCATGGGAGTAGAAAAAATTATTATTTTTCAACCGTGGTTCACAAACTGTGGAGACCAACTTTGTTATTTTAAATGGAACTATATATTTTTTATTTGATTATTCGGTAAAGAATTTTACTCTAAATTCAGTGATATAATATGTTTATATCCTTACATCACGATTTTTTTGAGCAAAATGCATATAAAGTTTTATATTGGGTGCTATCATCAATGTCAACGCAAACAAAATATGCATGTATTCTCTCATGGCATTCTAATTCTATGTAAAAAATTATTCGTATTCATTCGTAGCACTCTTATTCCATATTTTAATCATATTAATATAAAACTTTATATGCATTTTGACAGATTCATCTGCGATTTTCAATCTATAGCTTGAATAACCGAACGGATAGAACGTTTAGCTGCCATTTTGACACTTATTAATTTGCGCCGGAATAAAAACGAAAAATAATAAAAAAAAACTGTTAACATGTGCACTGTGCGCAAGTTATGAACGTTTTTTTGATGATACTGATTAAGAATGCGGCAATAATTATGGACAACTTAAAGCCCAAATTATGTAGAAAAATATTTCCTAAAATGACTAATTTATACATTTCAAACATTTTTAATTGAAATACGAAAACGACAATATTCATTCATTGAATAGACACTGTTTGCATTGCCGGCGACAAACATTTTAACTTTGCGCGTAAATACGCCAGACAACTGCTCAACATGCTCCATAGTTAGAGAACAAGCGAACAGATGGAGATCTGTGTACTCTGTGAGCTAAGAACCGAACGTAGCGCTCAGCAAAAAGATCGCTCAGATGTAATTACCGAACGGCATCGAGCGCTCAGACTCCAATTCTATGTAAACAAAATAATATGTTTCTATTCGTGGCACTCTTATAATAATAATTATTATTATTATTGTACCCGTATTTTAATCAAAATAATATAAAATTTGATTTAAATATTTCTCAAGAAAATTACATTACTGAATTAAAAATAAAATTCTCTATCTAATAAGTAAATAAAAAATTATGGTCCCATTTAATATAACAAAGTTAATCCCTACAGTTTGAAAACTATTGGTTGGAAAAGTTAAATATGTCAAAGATCCTTTTTGAAAATTATTAGAATCTGAGTGCCAGTTTTGAGTATTTTTCCTGATGATTGGATATGAAAATGAATAATAGGGTGCCAAAGATTTTATTTAATTAAATAGTCGTTACATTGCCGATTATAACTATATTTTTGCAACTACAATTTCAGAAAAAGTAAATTCATCGTTAAAAATGTAAATTTTATTTCAGAAAAAGTAATATCAATTTTAGATAATATAAATTCAATTTCAGAAAAGGTAAATTTAATTTCAGAATATGTAATTAAAATTTCAGAAAAACCAAATTCAATTCTCTGAATGTGTTTTTGTATTAAAAATATAAGGACATATGCATTATCTTACAAGTAACAGTTAACAATTTATTAAAAATTAAGTGAAATTGAATTTACTTTTTCTGAAATTCATATTACCTTTTCCGAAAATAATTTTACTAGTTCTGAAATTGATATTACTTTTTCTGAAATTTAATTTACATTTTCTGAAATTTTTAATTGTAGAAATAGGTAATAGGGTCGAAGAAATATTTAATTAAACGAAGAAAGAATTCCTGAAAAATGCATGGACCTCGCAGGGATTTGGACTCTGGGTCTTCTCATATCTAGTGAGACGCTCTAACCAACTGAGCCACAAGATCGTCTCACTAGATATGAGAAGGTCCAGGGTTCAAATCCCTGCGAGGTCAATGAATTTTTACTTCCTTGTACGTAAGTAAAGAAAGTATTGTAATCGCGAAAAACTTCGGTTTTCAGATTTCAGCGGAAATATCCATTTTGATCATCCCTGAATCCATTTTGACTAATTTCGTCGTGACGTCTGTACGGACGTACGTATCTCACCGTTTAATGTACAGGTGGCCGAGTATAGATCATTGCGTGCGTTTTTTCAATTCATCTTCATCAATAAGAATTATAATAAATAACGACTACAAGAAAAACTGTCTCATCTCCATCTACTACCGCTTTCAAGCCGAATTGAGTCACCGTGGAAGTATTGACCTGAATTTGTTAGTATTTTTTGCTATTTAACAAGCTTTTTTTACTTCCTTGTACGTAAGTAAAGGAAGTATTGTAATCGCGAAAAAGTTCTGTTTTCAGATTTCAGCGGAAATATCCATTTTGATCATCCCTGAATCCATTTTGACTAATTTTGTCGTGAAGTCCGTACGTACGTACGTATCTCGCATAACTCAAAAACGGTAAGCCGTAGAAAGTTGAAATTTTGTATTTAGGACTCCTATAACATCTAGTTGTGCACCTCCCTTTCTGGTTATTACACAATTTACAGAAGTGGCACTTTACATGAAGCCTATAATAGATTTTAATGAAAAACTGTTTTAAAATAGAATCCAAAACTTTTCAAATTTGGTATACAAGACTTTTATGTCAATCGAAATAACATAATAGATTTTGGTTAAAATAAGCTAACCGGAAGTGGTACATTACTTGAAGTTGTTAACAGTTTTTCTTGAATAAAATGATTTTATTTTGATTTTAGAAATAAATGCTTCAAATAAAAGGTTTAGAGAATTAATTTCTGCGTGTAGCACATCAAGTATTATTAAATTAGCCCTTTGTATAAGCGAGATATGTAAATTTAAAAATTATATACTTTGTTTTTGTAATAAAGCCTGCTATGGATTAGAGCAAAAAAATAAAAAACATGTTCATGTCAAATTACGTTAAATTCGTGCAATTTTATGATTCGTACAATAACAAATATTATATTTTTATTGTGAAATTAGTCATATTCATTGTTGTAATCAAATATTTCTTTGTTGTAATCAAAACTCTCTTTAAAAAGAACCGGGTTAGATTAATGTTAATTTAAGAATGATAGTAGTAAATGAATTATTTTTTGTTCTATATCAAAATATTTCTCGGGCTTGGCTTAAGCCTGTCAATATTTTGTAATTTAATTATTAAAAAAATATGTATAGTTTAATAATCGTACGAGGAAGTCGTGTGGTGTCCACATCAGATTTTTTATAAATTCTTTCTTCGTTTAATTAAATATTTCTTTGACCCTATGGCCTATTTCTACGATTAAAAACGTTACTGTTGGTCACAAATATTTCTTATCAAATTTTCTGAAATTGAATTTATTTTTCTGATGTTGAATTTGAAACGTATAATGTAGAATATTTAATTAGATTAAAAAGTAACTCATACCCTAAGCGCCACTTACGTACAGATCAGAACAGCCTAGATCAACGTCTTATGCACTGAATGATAAATAATAATCCTGTTTCATCTGCAAGACTGTAAATAGCATTATTATAAAATTCTATTCTCCAATTCTTCAGTTTTTACCGCATTTTTGACTAATTCATGCATCAATATCAATAACGTACGACTGGCAATTAAAACAATTCATCAGACATATGAGAACGAAGGTTATGATTTGATCTCTGGTCACCACAACTCAGCTACATCCGCTATGTTTCCTGCGTTCTGCGTCGTGGTTCATTTGATATCTCGTGCACAATTTGTTGTCGAGCTGCGGCCGGAAGACGTACGCAGATAGATGGCGGCCATTTGTAATGTAATGACGGCGAGCACCGGTACTAACGGGTGATTTACACGCATCAATTCACTGCAGCCAACATCCACCTTCAATCGTTTTTACCGCGGCAAACCGAATTTTCCCTGTATTTATAACCTTGTAGACTAGATTAGTGACGAAGGGGTGAAAAGTGTGCCGACTTTGAATTATTTATGACCGGATTTCTGGCGCGCATTCGTTTACTTACGAGACGTAATCCGGAGGTTATTGCTTCTGCAGATCGGGACTGCGGCTGATGCAGAGCGACGACGGGAACGGAGACAGGAACACGAAGACGTCGTTCATCAAATAAATCTGATCACCGGACTTTTTATTCGCAAATTAGATCGGAAAAACGAACATAATCAAATGGATGCTGAAATTTATGGAGGTAACAAAATCTTTCACGATTGTTTATTACCTAGACGAGACGATATGTAAAATTTTGGGTTTTATTTTGAATTTTATTCTAATGAGGACTCCGGGAACTAATTCAGTATATGAATTTCAGAATTGAAATTGTTAATACGAATTTATTATACGAAATCATGTTGCAACAAATTGGTAGATTATTATATTTATTAAAATTTAAACAAATTGAAATTACAATAAAATGTTTAAACATTTAAAAATATATTAATGCAAAGATTATAACATTTTTATAACATTAAATATAAATATTTTCATACGTAATATAACAAGGGATATGATTATCATCGATGATATTCTCGAATGAAACCGAGCTGCAGATTTCACGAGTCCGAAGGACGAGTTGAAATGTGCTGCTTCGGTTTCACGAGCAATATCTTCGATTATTAATCATATCACGAGCTAATATTTAATGAGATAATATAATGAATTTTTGCAATCTAACCTAACCTAACTTTTGATATACACATTCATATTGTATTAAAACATGGTACTTACGAGTTTTATTTAATATTTCGGAGTTTGAATTATTGTTATTTATTTTTATACTCAAAATTAACTGTCAATGTCATAAATAAAGAAAACAAATCCCTTAGTAACGACTATAAATACGGTGATAATTTCCTTGTTTTTTATCATCGCTGTGATAGGCATGTAACTAGGGAGATTCTGAATGTTGATTGGCGGAAAACATCTCACGTGACTAAGGAATTATATTCTCTTTAAAATATTAATGCAGATAGAATTGTATAAGTTTTGACGGTGTAGTTTTTAACTCGCGATTTTAAAACTGAATTAAAATTCAAATTAATACAGTTACTTATTATATATAACAAAAAACATATAAAGCAAATATATTGATAGGGTAATTAATCATTAAAATTTAAAATTGTAGATTCATTCAATATATAGGGTGTTAAGTAAAAATCTGGCCCATAACATGGTGAATCAGTTTTTCCTAGCGCAACAGTTCACAATTAATTTTAAACAAAAATGTTTCAAATAATTAATAAATAAATATATCATCACGGCATTTTACCCATTGCTGGGTGTGCCAATCTGCTTTGTACACAGATACCGGTAATGATGAAATATTTGTACCGTTCGGGCGCTTACCAGGCGTCACCTCAAGGGCACTCAATGCTGACGTGGAGAATGCACCACAGGGGCCAATATAGTGCAATTAAAATGTAAAGTCGGGATCGAACTCAGGTTCTCAGATTCGCGACCAGATACACAGGCACACGGCCACAAGACCCCATTAAGTCTACGCCTAAATCACTAAATATTTAATTTTTTAAATTTGATAACCTGTAAAATCGAATTTGATATAGTATAAATATTGCTCATTTGTAGCGATAGCCTTGGAATTAAAACAAATTTATAAAGAAATGCTTATCGCTCAAATGTCAGAAATTCAGTTTTCAAAGAAAAGTTACAGATAATTTAATTCTGGACCTAAATCACTACAGATATTGGAAGAATGGGAAATAATCGGACACGCTATCTTATATAAATTATTTATTTCCGGGCCGACGTCTCTACTGTACAACAGTCTTCCTCAAGGCTAGAAATGGTCAATTATAAAAAAGTTTAACATCAAGAACCCCCAAGAACCCTCATCAATGCCATGGAGATTAACAGGTGTAATTTTCATTATGCCAATTTTTAAAAATTGTTTTTAGGTGGAACGAAGAAAACTCAAACAAATAAAAATGTAATATCATTAACTTAGAAGACTGTTGTACAGTCGAAACGTCGGCCAAGAAATAAATAATTTATATCAGACTGCGTCTGATTATTTCTCATTCTTCCATTCTGAAAACAGTCGATCATGAGTTCAAACACTACAGATATTATTTTTAAAATCTAACACTTAAATAACTATTATAAGTAACTTTTTACATTTTATAACTTATACGTGTAAAATTAAATTTCTGAGTTCAAACGATATGAATTATTTGTAACGTTGATTCAATTACATGCTTATCGCTACAAATGAGCAACATTTATATAATTTCAAATTCGATTTTATTTACCAAACTTGCAACATTAAAACTGTTTAGTAATTTAGCCCCTGAATTTAATTATCTACAAATTTTATTTGAAATATTTTTGTCTAAAACTAATTGGTAACTTTTGCGTAAGGAGAAAATGATTTCCCATGTTAAAGACCTATGGCCAGATTTTTAATTAACACCCTGCATGTGTGAAACTATCATAGTAAAAAAATTCGAGATACGTTAACATCTACACTTTTAATTCTGAACTAATGCTGTAACTTAAACTGACATTATGAAAAATAGAACTTCAGTACCTTGATATATAAATAACTATTATTTTATATCATGGACAAACAAACAGAATTTTTTTACAAATAGATGAAAACAAAACAACTTTCAGAAATAATTCACGGAAATTCTTTAACCTCTCTAAATTTCCCTAGTGATACGCTTTTCGCTTACATGTAAAAGTACCCATGAGATCAAAGCCAAAACAGTTTCTTGCCTAAATACGTTACCTACTACATTCTATCATTGCTCATACTTATGATATATTTTACAATTCAAATTACTTTTATTAGTTATTGTTATAATGTTTACTTCTCGCTAAGAGAGGTATTGGATTCATGCTAAAAATCGAATATCCAGATTTTATTGAATAAGCTCGTTTTAAGGTCCCTACAATCCGATTTTAACATTTTTACGTGTGTGTGTGTGTATACGTGTATGTGTGTGTGCGTGTGTGTGCGTGTGTGCGTGTGTTTGTGCGAGTGTGTGTATGTGCGTGTGTATGTGTCTGTGCGTGTATGTGTGTATATGTGTATGTATGTGAGATGTTGGAAGGACGATTACTCAAAAACTATAAGACTTTATATTTGTTTAGCTACGTATTTCCAAATCGGACATTCATGAGAAGATCTGAAAAGGTTTTGGTAACAATTGGACAACCAGAAGTAGAAGATTCTTGAATAAAAATCTTCTAAATATTATTTTTTGAAAATTTTTCTTGGTAATATTAATAAGACAATTAAATTCACTATCTAATACATTTAAATATTGTATTATATATTTTATAGATTTAGAGATAAAAGAAATATAATATATAAAATAATCTGTTGTAATAAATTTTACAGCCGAAAGAATGCTATGGAAAATAGTTGAAAATTTAAAATGTTTGTAACTGACAGATAAATGTCAGTGTCAGAAATCCGGAGACATTACTGAAGACTTTTTCTGGGAAGTACATATACATTATATTATTTCTTAATGTATTAATAGTTAAATATTTAATATTATAGGTATATTACACATACCCGTCTGAAATACTGTTATTCCCGACAATGAATTGGAAACATCTCGAAAAATTAGAAGAGTAGGACAAAATTTCTTCATAGAATGAATTTAAATTTAAGAATATAAATATAAAGAAAAGATATAAGTAGAATTTTTGGTGTAGAGTCTAGGTATACAAGATATGTTAAATACAATAGGACGCGAGCAGTCATATGACTTTGTTGGCCTTGACAAGCAGATATGAGGGCCCATGTCAGAATGATAGCTAGTAATTATGCATATAGATGTTAAATATCATGATTTCTCATTCTAAATTTAGTGATTTTCCAATTCCATGTGGTTTATTTTCCTCGACAAGTAAATTCCACACTCCTGGTGACAAATTAACTACGTGATTTAAAAAATCTTGAAATTTTTAATGAAAAATTTCACATTCAATTCAAAAATTTGACATTTGACATCTATGTACATAATTACTAATTATTATTCTGAAACGGACCCCCACATCTGCTTGTCAAGGCCAGAAATGTAACATGACTGTTCGCGACCTATACTTATGTAACTAAAAAAGGAAGTGGCGAGAGGTATTGTGCTGGCCACAATAGATTTTTTTTTTAATGTCTGATCTAGGTCATATTCGAATTTTAAAATTTAGTAGTGCCCTTTATTTAGTTTCTATGGGGTATATAAGATACAACTGTTATTTTGTTATTATATAAATATATGTTTGCAGTACAAGTATTATATTTAAAAATAATTCAAATTGATTACTACATGTGAATCCAAATATGTGAAAAATAAGATTCTGACATATTGTTACTTACACTGACATAAATAACGCTATACGCATGGCTATGATACAAGTAAATATATCCGAAATAGTAAATGAACGTATGTTACCAGCGACAGTATTGTAAAAATGGAGCATCGTTTTAAAATGGGATGTCGTAATTTACTGGAAACAATAAGAATTTTTGAAAAACAAGCGTGTTTTATTCATCCTAATCGCGCGCCCTTCTACTTCATGCAAATATGAGACAGATAAATGTATACCAACTTGTCAATTCGTTCATAATCCAGACGACCTTGATCAGGGATCTTTAAAAATTAAACTGTATATGTATAGCAACTACTATGCAAATGCTCTTGCTATTATTAGAATTAATATGACTGATGTATGAAAATCCTAGTTACGCCAATCAAACTAGAAATGGAATTTGAAATTGCTTGTCTACACCGAAAATAGATCACATTCATTAGACAAATCAAAATATTTCAGTAATGTTATCATTGGAAATTCAAAAACTTTGCTTACATAACCTAAATTCAAAAGTTAACCTCACAAACAAATTGATTAGGAATGTTCTCGATTCGATATTCAGAATATATTAGCAACCAACTCTAATCGCATAATATTTCATTTGTGATTCTATGCAAAATGCACTCATTCTATTAAGTGAAATTCACTGTTCTTTATTTGGAAAGCAATCATATTTTACATATTCAAATTTAAAGAATATTTTTTATTACTTGATTCATTAAATTTTATTATTTCATGCTATGTTTTCATTTTTACTAACTAAATTTACATAAACCTATCTACCGTAATATTATTTCAAATAATGGTATTTAATATACAGAATATTTCGCGAATTTAAATTCATATGTATTTTAACATATGTCAACAAAGTTTTAGCACAAATTTAAACTTTTTTTTGTAATACTTAATAATTAACTGTTTCAAATTATGAATATAAATTAAATAATGATCAGCGTGTTCTTCCACAAGGCGCAACTTTCTACGAACTTTTTTGCTCGCGGGCCACATTGATATTTGCAATAAGGCTAGCGGGCCGCATGGATATTTTAAGATGACTAAATGGCCGCATGTGACTACAAAAAAGGTCTCAATCCAAGGAAAAATGAAAATCTTGCTAATATTATAACACAAAATGACATGTAAAGGATACAGAAGTTCACGGAGCAGGATATGTAATTTTTATTGGTATTAAAAATTAAACAAGCCGACAAAATAAAAATAATTACAAGTAACCATGGAGGTAGGAATAATATGGAGGGAGTATTTGCAATCACTAGTGAAGTCGCTTCCCCCTCTACAATATGCCCCATATCATTTTGAAATTACAATGTTATTACTGTCAAATGTTAATTACAATGTTTTTGTACGTCGACGTTTGTTAGAGAAGCGTTTGCCGTTTGCCACTTTTTGATATATTTCGTGTTTTATATTACTTTTTCTTTAGATGTTTCGCGAATCCCCACTACAATGTGCCCTAATACCGTACCTGCGTCCGTCCCCACCGGGTTGCATTGCATTTGCCCATAGTTCTAGTTTACGCCCCCTCCATTATTCCTACCTCCATGCAAGTAACATTGCATTAAAAGCATAGAGTTAAGAATATATATATAGAGCGAGCGTAAAATATAATTGTAGGCAATGCCCTTGATGCCTAGTGACGGAAGGGGAATAAAGCGTCAACCATATTGTGCAGCCCCATTTTAGCGCGTTATTCAAATGTTTCTATTTTACACCTATTTGTAAAATAAAGTTATACTGGAGTAATAAAACAAAAGTAATAGTGTAATTTACTTGAATAAATTCAACGTAGGAAACAAATAATATCTACCGTAATACAATGTTTTTATTTATACAAGATAATTCTGTAACTAAAATAAAATACATAATTATTTTTAAAATTTAAAGAAATACAATAAACATAAATATCTGAAACTAATAACCTTTGAACAGAATTAATTTGTTATATTGTTGTCGTCGACTTTGTGATGAATGTTTTATATTTTTTGCAATGTATTATAGTCGTATGGAAATATATTTTTCTGAAATAGCTTTAATCAAATAAATAATATGGTTTTAAAAATATCCTTTCGCTTGTTACATATTAGCTTACGTGAAAAAAGTTTTAAAACATACCGTTTGTGTAGGCCTTAAAACAGTAGGAATAGCATATTCACGTAATCGTACATAAACTAAGGAAGTACGATCGAAACTATCTTCTGGAAAATGTTCTGAACATAAAACGCATCCTCTTGACGGATTCCATCCAATTCTTTGTATCGCTTTTAACCAAGCATTTCTTTTCTCCAAGTTTTTCGGAAATCTTAATACAAAAATTGAAAAATAACAGGAAACTTCGTATTTCGAAAGAACACTTTATTATGAAAATACTTACGCATGAAAGGTTATCTTTCTTTTCCTTTCGATAACTTTTTGCGCAACTGATTAGCACCCGTTAACGCAAGCAAAAGCAAACAACGAATCAGAAATGGGGCTGTACAAGATGGCGGACCATTTCCCCGCACAAGATTTCAGGCTTACGCTCCCTCTAGTAAATATTCTTAACTCTATGATTAAAAGTCATTGCGGGCCGCATGCGTAGTTTGCCCGCCCCTGGCTCAGTGGGGGACAGGGGAGGTCCGCCCCGGGCCCTATCAGACAAAGAGGTCCCCGTTTCCAAGTTAAAAAAATAATAACAATAAAAATGCAATAAGCATATAAAGGAAAAGTCAGTTCGAAGAGTTTCCACTAAATAACCACCCTCATAAATAATCGAGTCCGTTGTCTTAATTTGTAGACGAATTTAAGCCGAAACTGTTTCTATCGACCAATTGATTGGTGTGAACTTAATTAATTTCGCTCTCTGTCAAGAAATGTTCTGGTTCCTATGTGGGAAATTAAAACATCTACGGTAATACTGTACATGTGGCGCGGGAATCCCAAAATCCTATGAGTGATTTGAAAGGTATCAGTGTTGCCAATTTAGTAATTTTATCACTAAATCTATTGAATTTAATTATTCAAATACGATTTATTTTATTTTTCTAAAATATATTCATGTTAGTAATTCGTATTTTGTAATAGAAATACTTTTTTCTTACTTAACTCTCTTCTTAAAGCACTTCGCACCAACTTTGCGCTTTGCAAGCGCGTGCCCCAAAATACCAAAAGAAAGTGGATCGAGGTTTTTAAAAATATAGATGCTTTGGTGAACAGCCCATTTTATCGTCTAGATAATTTAACATTTAGTATTATGTTTACTTAGAATAAATATAAGTAATCAGTTAACTAATTTTCTAAAGTATAGTAATTTAGTGATATAATTTTTTTGATATACTAAATATTTATCTTAAGCAGAATGACTGCATCAACTACAGTAATTGTTCCATTATCTCTTTTTCACGTAGTAGAAATGTATTTGAATTTAATAACAATATTGATGGGAATTGTTTCAGTCGTGTATCTCAAGTCAAAGATCTTGGGATCATTTTAGATAAGAAATTAATTTATGATGTACATATTGACATTGGATTTATATTGCGAGTTGGATCAAATTTTAAAAATCCCACCACTCTTGTTCAGTTATACTACACTTTTGTCAGATCTCAACTGGAATTTGCTGTTGTTTGTGGGTCTCCACATTATAAAATATATGTGAATAGAGTTGAGGGTATTCAGCGTAAATTTCTTTCTGCACTGAAGTCTAAATTTCCGAATAATCTAATTCACCCCGTTACAAAAACGTAAAGAGATGCTGGATTTAATTTTTCTCTATGGAACTATAAATGGTCATATTGATAGTCCGACTCTCTTGAGTTAAATATCTTTACGTGTACCCACATATTCTATTCGTTCATCTGATATTTTTTCTGTAAAAATGTATAGGACTAATTCTGCAATGTTTTCCCCGTTAAAACGCCTATTGTGTTGTTATAATAATTTATTTAAGAAGTTTATAAAAAATAGCTTCACTCATTCATCTACCTCTTTATGAGTTTATTTATCTTTTTCCATGTTAGCTAATTTTCATCATATTTGTTGTCTGTAACAAGATTTTTTTTGTATTATTTATTATAACTGTGCTGTATTGTTATTGGGACCTTGTCCTTTTGTATGGCCACTTTTGTAAATAAATAAATAAGACCAATAACTGACGTAATTTAACCCTCCGGAGGGCGTGCTTTTTAGAATTACAGGAGCGGCCGTGTCGCGACATTTACACCGCATTCAGATCTTCACGTTTCTAGTTCAAGAATAACAAAGAAAATATATTCTATGTAATAAAATAACACAAATATTAAAAAAATATATGGCTTATTACTCGTTGCTGGGCGTGTTAATCTGTAATCGTTGAGTACACCATACGTGTGACTTTTGTGCATTTTTTTTTTTTTACTAAAACCCAATATATCTAAAATAAATAAATAAATATGAATGTAAATGAAGAGGCTATTGACATATATATTTATACCGATTAATATTTTGTATATTAAATAGATAATATAAAAAAATCGAGATCTCAAATTTCTACTCACGTCTCGAAAAAGTCTCGAGGGCGTTACTCTCGTCTCGTCCCGATATTTCGAGACAAGAATAAGATTAATTTCGTCTCGAAAATTCGAGATATTTGAGACGAGATCTCGTAAATGCGAGATATCGCGGCATTACTAGTTACTATAAATAATAATACAAGCACACATGCATATAAATTGTACAAATTTACAATATTATGAAAAAATTGGCAATAAATAAAATTTACATAACTGGGCGCGCTGAGGGCAACAAACCGCAAATTCAACCGGCTTTGAATCGAACTCTTGTAACAACTGAGCGGGGATGGCATATGATACCAAATATGTCGTTAGGTGGAGTGTCAATAACATAAAGGAGGAACACCTAAACGCACAATATTACAGGGCTGCCCATATCTTATAAATTTGCGGCTTTTTGCCGCAGGCGCGTCCTCCGGAGGGTGAATATAGATTCCATTGCACTTTGTACTTTTTTATTCCGTCATTTTCTTTTCCAATGCAATATAAGTGGCCCGACATTAGAGGCAGCCCCAGGTCTCGGAAGGAGGTAGTCCGCCACTGCCCTGAGTTACAACATAATTTGCCTAGGTGTGCAGGGCTTATGAAAATCGACTGAATTTGACGTTAAGTACACCTTGCTAATTTTTTTTAACATTTATCGATACACATAAGTTATATAGTTTATTTTTCTTGTAGTGTTCTTTACGTCATTATCTTTCGAAATAATAATCGACAAATTATTGTATCTCTTCCTACTTGTTACGCATGTGTATAACAGAGTAAATGACAATAGTTTGTCGTTACATCGAAAGATAATGACGTAAAGAACACCACAAAAAAATAAACTATATATTCAAACCTACTAAAAATGCTAGTTCAAATGTTAAAGCAGAATATTTTGTATTTAAATTTGATCACTGAGTAACAATAATAGAAGCATTCAAAATGAAAAATAAATATGTTCCGTTTATTTCACAGGAGCAGTATAGAAATGACAGTACTTTGTTAAAAGAGCTGTATATGTGTAAGTTTGTGCAAGACAGTGCACTATACACAAAATAAAAATATTTTTATTTGATTCTGGAGTACCATAAACCCTTAATGTAGATATATGCTTGTATATGTGCAACGTAGGTATAAAATATAAACGGCAACTCGGAGTTGCTAGCAACGTAATTTACTTTTCCATTCGGCAATAAAATTCACCGTCAAATATCTAACCATACGAGTAATTTTTAAAGCTTTATTACAGCTATGAAATATTTGTTCATGGCCTGGATAAAACAACAATTTCTCACATGCAAAACAATACTTAGTCGGATCGAATTGTTCAGTAGTATGTTTACAATATTTGCTTTGAAGTTGATCCAATTGTAATTTGAGAATAAGTGATTAATTATTCAATTTGGTTGCGGGCACAAATATGTTCTTGTCATCATTAGTTCCCAAACAAAAGCTCGGACGAGTTCTCATCAAATATTGATAAAATATGACCTTGTAATCCTTCGGGAATTAATTTATCACATCTGATCAATGTTAAATTGGATTAAAAGCGTTCTCATTTATATTCTTTTCAACACAAATCTTTTAATTATGCGTACACTCCGCAATCAATTTGATTTGATAGCTTCAATTATGGAATCTTTTTGATTAATTATTAAATTTTTATCATGACAAGATTCATAATAACAAATGTGTCATAGGGCGTTCACCGATCAGTTGATATTGAACATGGTCACGTATTTTAAATGTCAAAAAGAAATAAATTTCTGAAATTTAATGCCAGAACAAAAAATATGATGTGCAATGTGGCCAACACATACTTTCCGTCACTTGTACGTATTTAATATAAATTAGCATGAGGTTTAATTAGCCTTCAATCTGAGAGAGACTCCAAAAAATAATTGGCTAAAGCAAAGAGGTTACGTATGGAGAAGAGAATTTTAAATTATTAAAATTTTGAATATATAAAATATGCTACAACAGGTTTCTTGCAAAAAAAAATTTAACTTTTATTTCGAATTTAATCAATATATAATTATGAAAATTAATAATTAAATATTCAATATTTTTCAAAAGATAGCTTTAAAGTATTTATAAGTACATAACTAAAATTAAAGATGCCATTTGTGGATGACGTTTGACATTTATATTAAATTTGGATTGGTAACAATAATAACGTAAATTTGTTGGTTATTTCTATGGATATGTATTTCGTTTTAAGTCACTATAGTTGGCGTCAATTAAGTATATACTGGGAATTTCTACACTGTTGCCAATTCTGTAGCCATGTTGGACTTATGTAGAAGCGGCAATACCGCAGGGTTTGATAGTAATTTGTAATTTTTCTGTACGTAAATTATTACTGTCTCGGAAATAGAAAATAATATATTACTCGTATGTAACAAGTTTTATAAACTTCTCTCTAGTCACGAGTTTCTTCGACCCTAGCGGAGTGCGGTGTAGAGTTTATAAATCGAGTCACTTACTATACTTTTTCCACAACTGCAAATTAAGATACCAGATATACATGAATACACTTTTTAGGTTACTTATTTTTACAAAATGACAGCTCTGAGCTGATTTTCACGTAACTTCAGCCAATGTTTTATGAATCGTCTGTTAGCTACATCACGACGTTTCCAATACGTTCGAAGCTACAGTTTGTCAATGATTAAGATGTTTAGCGCCATAGAAACCAGAACGTAATCACATTTGTACAGGTGTTCATTTTAAATGGGTAGAGTTTCACGGCTTGACTTGATATTCAAGTTACTTGACTTGACTTGACTTGAAATCAAGCCAAGCTCAAGTCAAGTAATAGTAGTCGAAATTCAAGTCAAGTCAAGTAGTAAAATTTCAAGTACTTGAAAAATCAAGTAGTTATTTTTCAATTACTTGAAAAAATCAAGTAATTATTTTAATTATCAGAAAAATCAAAAGTTCTCCAAGACTACATTTCATTTTCATATACTTCCTTATGTTCTATATCAATAAAAATATCAATAATATACCTTGAAATATAGACTTTTATTCATAAAAATAAATCACACATTCAAATTTAAAAATTAAAAAAAAAGATTTAAAAGTATAATATATGGACTAACAAACTATTTATAGTATATGTATTATGGTGGACCTTAAAAGGGGACAAGTCGAATTTTAATCGGACCGCCCCCTAAATTGGTTCCATATAAATAAAAAAAAATTACTGGCAATGATTCCGCTTAATTTTAATATTTGACCGTGCTAAATGCACTTGATTTTTCCCCATTTAAATAAAATTCAGTTTTAGCACATTTTGGAAATTTTTCTACGATATTAAGAGGTTTAAAAAATCCGTTCATTATTGGAATATATACTAGAGTGACCCGAGAATATGTGGACAAAATCTGAAGTCCCAATTATTATTCTTAATTCGAATGGAATATAGCTTTTTGGGCTTTTGTGCGATAGTTTAACCATCTACAGTTATCTTAATAATAATGATTAGGACTTCAAATTTTGTCGACATATTCTCGGGCCATTCTAGTATATATTCCAATATTGAGTGAATTTTTTAAACATCTGCAGAATTTTTAACTTGCAGTAGTGAATCAGCACAGCATATGGCGCGCCATGCCGTACCACACACAGCTAGATTACGATTCTACTAATTCGCGCGTTTTCGTACATAATCGGATCGTTATCAAGTAGCTTGAATTTGCTTGAAATTGTTTGATCAAGTCAAGTAGTAACGATAGAAAATCAAGTCAAGTCAAGTAATGAATTTTTGAAAAGCTTGATTTTCAAGTCAAGTCAAGTAATTTACAAAAACATCAAGCTACTTGACTTGATGAAACCCTATAAATGGGCCATCGTTATCTCGCGTATTATTTTAAATGAGAACATATATTTTTTATTTGTTCATTCGATAGAGAATTTAATTTTGAGATCAATGATATATTTTAATACCCTTACATTAAGATTTTTTTTGAGAAAAGTTTTATATTAATTAAATTGATTAAAGTATGGCTACAATAAGAGTATTATGTAGGGAAAAATGAATGTGATAATTTTTTACATAGATTGAGAATGCTAATTAAACAAAATATTCACTTCCTTCTTAGAGGGCCTCTAATTATATGTAAAAAATAAAATGCATTCATTTTTACCTCCCGCTACGCTTGGGAGGTATAGGGATCGTGCTAAAAATCGCATATCGAGATTTTGGTAAATGACCACGTTTTAAGGTCCCTAGAATCCATTTTTAACATTTTCACGATGATGTCTGTGTGTATGTATGTATGTGTGTGTGTGTGTGGATCCTGTATACGCTCTAACTCAAATACTATCATTCAGAAAGTTTTGAAACCATGTATTTCTACCTTATTCTAATATGGAAATATCTGATTAAGATTTTGGTGGCAATCGGATAACCGAAAATGGCAGTTTATTTGAAGCTCAAGATAGTTTTTCTTCAAAAAATACCTTTAAATGTATTTTTTCCTCAATTTGTTATTATAAAAATCTGATGTGACCAACTCAGTACCTCCCGCCATTTACCTATGTATATAATTTTTATATTACTTTATAAATTTATCCATACAATATATAGAAAAAGTATTAAAACAAACTTGTAGAAAATGGAATAATCTTTAATTTTTTAAAAAATATGTTTCCACTTAAAATAAAAAAATAAATTTTGTATTTTGAGAACCACAGGTTGGAAAAAATTATTTATCTTTTGTTTAAATTTGTTTTGTGAAATAGAAATTGTTTGACAATTTAACATTCTGTATACATAATATCTAATTATGAATTATTCTAATTTTAAGGAATATTTAGGATATTATAAATGACAATATAATTTAAATATATCATACAAGTAAAAATGATTTGAACCTGATGTAGATTAAAAAAACAAAGTTTGCCTATTCAATTTTGCAAAGCATACTAACCTCTTTATATTTCAAACCATAGCCAATATTTTTTTATTTGAGCGTGAAACGCGTATCCAAACAAATTTATCGGGTAAAGAGGAAAATATTTTCAATATTAATTTTTTGAGACGCGTAATTAATTGTTTCAAAAATCTGCGTAGTACACAATAGGGTGTAATTTTTAATTTAATCTATTTACGCTAAAAGTCACAATGAAGCATTGACGCGCTGAGCCATGTAAACACGAATGGCGTTGGGAAGTTGGCTTTGGCTCTGATCGTTGAACGACGCTCGACTGTTCAGCGCTCTATTGACGACATGACGTTAATTTCACCGTGACGTGTCACTGATATTTCAGGGATTTTCTAATTTTCGTTTAATCAATGTACCACACCGCAAACATTTGTCCCAATCGGCATACAATAATCAGAAACATTTGTCATCCGACCGCCGTGTATAAATTAGATATGGTAATAAAATTTGCATCAATAACTTTATTCCACGACATGTCGCAGCGCGCGCGTATATCCGAATAACAGAATTAATTGTCAAAATTTAATTTCAGTGGTAACCGCACGTTCTGGTTGTTGCATCTGATCATTAATTACTAGCAGGTCCGTATGCATACGTACGTAAATATATAACACGCAACGATTCTATAATTCCTAATCAAGGGTAATCGACGCTTTCAATTCTCCATTCCCAGCTTCACACGGTATTACTTTCTCACTTTCCATTCATAAACTGTCTGCAAATATTAGCTGGAGAATAGGGAATTAGCGTGACAAACCAAATTAAAGCGTTTATCCGACAAAATGTCATTACGGGATTTTAGTAATTATAATTAGTATCGATTCAATCAAGCAAAAGCTGGTAATATAATTTAAATTTTAATAATCAATTCATATACCTAAATATAATTTTGATGTAACCAATATTTTTTTTATGTATTACATCTTTTTAATATTTAATGTTTTTCAATAGATTACGGGCATACACGTGTTAGCGGCATTTTGAGTTATGCAAGTATTATGTTTATTTACTTCCCTCTTTAATCTTTTAATTTCAGCTTTATATTGAATTACATGATCGTATATATTAAATGATTGTTTATTTAGGTATCGGTCAGTTGTGCTAGAGCTGCTAAAGCAACATAAGAGTATAGAGGATGTATTTATTTATTTTTGAGTAACGGTGAGTGCTAGAGTTGTGTTGTTACTATATGTGGTTGTTCTCACGCTGCGGTGTTGAGAAAGAGTTTTGTGCGGTTCAGCTATACCCTCGCTTGTGGGCTGAGGAAGAGTCTACAGTACGGCTGGGACTGGTTGCACTCCACTGCGGTGTTGAGAAAGAGCTATTCTGCGGTTTAGCTGTACCCTCGCTTGCGGGCTGAGGAAGAGTCTACAGTGCGGCTGGGACTGGTTGCCCTCCACTGCGGTGTTGAGAAAGTCCTATCCTGCGGTTTAGCTGTACCCACGCTAGCGGGCTGAGGAAGAGTCTACAGTGCGGCTGGGACTGGTACCTAATCCTATACTAACCCCAAAGCTAGGCCGAGAACTTGCGTATACTTATCATTTTTTTATCTGTTCCAGGTTATTGGCGCTCGCAGCAGAGAGTTTGGACCATCCAGGAATTAGTGATTATTATATTTGTTTGGATCTGTTTTCCATTATGTATTTTTGAGATATTTCATCAATTAATTATATTGGTTTCTAACACACGTGACTCTGCTGTAACCAATCAAGCATGGATCGGTTACATACAATCATATACGAAAATAACTTTTCTATCAGCAAATTATCATAACATGAACTTACATTGTTTAAATAGAACCCATATTTTATTTTTCCTTCAAAAATTCTAATTCATTTCCCTTTTAATTACTTTAAAACCCATGCGTTTTTAATTTACTTTGTTTTACCATTAAAATACAGAATTTTTCTTATGTTTTATATTATTTTAGCAGTACCTGTATTACTTGCAGGTAATATTAGTTATTTTAATTACATACAGGGTGGTGACCGGCACAGCCGAACATAGAACTTTAACATCTAAAAACAAAATTTCCTAATTTCCTGCTTCCCTAATTATTTTAGGTAAAAAAGCTTCAAATAAAAGTTATAGAGCATAAAATTCTGCATCTGATTCAATAAACATTTAATTTTATGTGTCTTCTAACGGCAGAAATTAGGTATGAAAATGTCGACAATCACCCCAAAAATAGCTATAGACATGGAATTGAAACAAAATTAAATTTGTTTATTGATTCAGATGTAGAATTTTATGCCCTACAACTTTTAATTGAAATATTTTTACTTATAATAATTAGGGAAACAGGAAATTAGGAAAGTCTGATTTTACATGTTATAGCCCTATGTTTGGCTGTGCCGGTCACCACCCTGTATATTTACGTATTATTATATTGCAATTAAAAATATTTTGTTCTAAAATATTTTCTTATATCAAATATCTGGCTTAGGTTATTCATATATAGGTTATAAATATAGATTCAAAATTAAATTATGAAGCAGGATAGATATGAAATAATATATTTACGAAAATTATAATACTACTTTATTAAAATACGGTAACACTTATACACATAAAAAGAAAAAAAAATATTTTTTTAAAATTAAAATTATATGCAGGAGACACGGAAAAACAGGCCATTCAAAATAACTTTTGTGTTTACAAATATTATTTAATTTTCTGGATATATTCATAAACTAGGCTTAGGGGTTCACAAATCATGGTATTTGGCATGATAGTAGCGCTTTAGAATTTATATAAAACTGCGTGTTGTTTATTGAAGAAATAAAATACAAAAACGTAAGAGAAATTTAACCTGCTATGGTATGATAATATTGAGTAATATTTAAGTTAACTGTTTAAATAGTAAATTATTTTTGAATATTTTGTGACAAAAAAAATGGTCAATTTGTTATCACAGCCTACCTGATAACAAAGATTCTCTGTAAGTATGCCGCTGAATTGGTAATTTTAAGCAGATTCCAAATATATAAAAGTACATACGTGTCCCATTTGAAATATGAAAGATAATGTCACCTCCGGTTAAACCGGAAGCCCTAGCATTATGTCAAATACCATGACTTGTGAACCCCTAAGCCTAGTTTATGTATACATCAAGAAAATTTAAAAATAATTCCAAATAAAAAAGTTATTTTGAGTGACCAGTTTCTGTGTCACCTTGTATATAAACTCGAATAGGGTTTAATTTACAAAAATATAAATTCTTGTAAATTTACATTATAGAAATTTATTTTCATGTGACGTTGTATAGAAATAGAACATCTTACTTTTTATTTTAAATATTTTTCTGGATTATTTACCAGTTTAAGAGTTATTTGAAAATGACAATTTCAACTAGAATTTGTTTTACGTCATTATCTAGTACTGTTTTTGACAAAACAAAAGCACACCAAAGACGCAGCCCATTTAACCTAAATTGTATCTCGTATTTATAGTTTCCAAGATATCAATGATGGTCTTCCAAATCCGGACAATCCGGATAGTCTGTATAGTGTTGTACTATTAACGGTAATATGTGTGCAACTCAACTAATATTACTTATTGATTTGTAATTCAGCAGTAACAGTAATCAAGAATATTATTCAAATACTTTTTCAAATGAAAACAAATCATAAAGCTTCACTGTAACAGATTTAAAATCAAAAAATGACCAGACAGCAAAAATGAAGCGTTTAAATCTCTGAAATCCGTGTACATTAAAAATTGATGAACAAGCAGTCCTAATGATTTTAAATGTTTTAGTTAAATTGAATTAGCCCCACACATAATACGTGTCAAATGAGCACATTACATCAATCATTCGATATCAAATCAAAGGGTAATTGCCGGTTATTTATTATTGATTGTTATATCCAGTGGTCTTATCAACTGTGTGCTATAGGTCAATTCATTGATTAGCAACATTAAGCTGACAGTATTTGAACGACAAATGACAATATAATTTTGTTGGTATACAGGGCATTTATAGGAAACTGATCAATAAAATCAAATAGTCAATAAAACTAAATGTTACTGACCTATTATTGCATTCAATATTTATTGTAAATATAAACTAAAATGAAGTGTAATTAAATGTCGTTTCACGATAAAATCTCGAGACGTTTATTATGACATTTATTAGTTATAGATATGATCAGCTAAATTGCAGGAATAATAAAAAGTTAATTACATATTTTTATTATGTGAAGTATTTAGTACTATAAGTGTTTAGGTTCTAGGCGAGGACTTCCCAAACTTTAATGAAAAGTGCAGTCTTCCAGTTATATTCGTATGTAAAGTTTTTTTTTTGGATTACAACGAAAAAAAATTATTATTAAAGAAAATTCCATTGGAATTATGAAAATGACTATTAAGGTAATACAAAAATAATTGTTACTATACAGGCTGTTCATTTCTAATGGGCCACTATTGTTATCTCAAGAACTATAAGAGATACAAAGACTGTTAAATAGACAAGCAATTTCTATTTCACAAGACAAAATACAGAAAACAAAAAACAATTTTTTCGACAATTGGTTCTCAAAATACGGGACTTAACTTTTTTATTTTAAATAAAAACATATATATAATTTGCTCATTCGTTCGACTCAATTCTGAATTCAGTTATATTAGTTTATTTACGATACAAGTACGTAAAGCTAGTCTATAGTCACGAATGAGTCAGAATTAAAACACGAGCGTAGCGATACTAAAGATGCTTTACGTATGTGTATCGTATAATATATTATTTACGATATAATGAAAAACCCAATAAATATAAAATATACTTTTTTTATGAATCAGGATCACAATATTAAATGAGACGTTTGTCTGGTTTTACAAATATAGCGTGTTTAAAATGAATCACTCGTTGCTCGGCAACCCATAACTAAAGAAACCTTGTTGCTAAACAACCGTTTTACAAACTTAAAACTTAACATCTAAACATCAATTTTACGCACTATCGTGGATAAAATATTTTTATACCCTTAAATATTTATTTATTTTTGAGAAAAATGCATGTAAAGTTTTATAGTAATTTGATTAAAATATGGCTATAATAAAAGTGTCATAAATGGAAAAAATGAATACGTATCAATTTTTTTACCTAGAACATTTATGATCAATTACAAGAATAGAATATTGACTTCTATTTGTCAGGGCACTCTAATTCTATATAAAAAATTACATGTATTCATTTTCTCCATTCCAGGCACTCTTATTATAGCCATATTTTAATCAAATTAATGTAACACTTTGTATGCATTTTTCTCAAAAAATTGGTTATATAAGGGTATAAAAATATTATTTTACTGAATTCTCTTCTAATAAATTCTCTAACGAATTAGAAAATAAAAAGTACATGTTCTCATTTAAAATAAAAAAGTTTGGTCCCATATTTCGAGAATCACTGGTCGACATTCTTTTTTTTTAAAGTTACCCTGAAAAAGAATATCATTTTGACATTCAAAGTGACACAAAAAAAGTTTAAATTATGAAACGGAATTACAAAAAAATAATTAAATTATATGTAGTATGTTTTTCGGTTACATATTAAATATTCTGAATGAATATTTGTACTCGTATGTGGCGATTTCTTCTTTATATTCATCTCTTAAATTATTATTTCAGATTAACAATATTCAGTACTTACTGAAAGGATGTCATTTTTTGTAATAGTTGCATAAGTATTTGCACAAAAATACACTATAATAGATGCACGTAAAAATTAACATTTTTAAAATAAGTTCCTTTATATTACTTAGGAAGTTCAATTTTAAGTAAATTGATTTTTGCAGGAACTTTATACCTTTCCTAGTTTCATATATTTTATGTTTTTTATTTATTCAGACTTGATAATGATGATTACTTTTTGATAAAAATCTAGAAGAATTCTACATCGGGTAAAGTTGATAAAATAATAAAATTATGATTATTCCGTAATTACTATTATTTCAAACAATAAATGCTAAACATCAGGATCCTCTGTTAAACGAAACTTGCAGTATAATTACCGCTTGCTTAAAAATTAAAACAGTCAACCAATTATATCTTCCCATAAATGGCCCATTTCGCAACCTAGCCAGTCCAATGCAGTACGTCCAGTCACGTCGGACACTTCTGGATCCAACAGAATGGTTTATTATTAAAATAAAACAAATGTAAAAATTTGGTATCACTTAGTGTTAAGTCATAATTGGCATTGATTCAGCCGGGCGAATTTTTACAACAGTCTTGCTACGTCAACTTTCTTGTGGTGAAATGGCATTTCTGAAATTTGTGTTTTGTTTCCGAATTTCTTCAACTATTTCATTTCTTAAGTAATTGTAATTTTTTGGATCATCCAATAAATAATGAAATAAATGACTTAATGGTCCGATAAATATCTACTTGTATTTATTGGATGTATCTAAAATATTTTTCCTCCTTGCCTCATTCTTCTTCTTTTTTTGATTTTTACATGAAATTATTTACTGAACAAACACATGTATTCACAATCGATTCTTTCTCAGACTTATACAATTTTTCAACACAAGACTTTCTCTACTTGTAAATTCTAAGTTCAAAAGCATTTGAAATGAAGTTTAATATATTATTTATATTTTACATCCTGCATCCTGTTCAAATTTAGTATGTCAAAGATATTAAATAAAAATATTTCGACAGTTTTTTTAGTGTTAGTAAAGTAAAATACCTTTCTTGGTTTTTGATTTTGTATAGGATTTAAATATTTTTATCGCTGTTGGATTTCGAGTTATGTCAAAATTATAATTTTTGTATGGATGTCGTAGTGAAAAGTTACGCTTTTTTTTAACTTTCCAACGATGTTTAGCCATGTTAATTTGTTTCAAAGAACAAAATTACAACAATTTATTAATTATTATTTATAGGGTACAAACAATGGATGTGGCAATGAAACGACATAACCTAAATTAAATGATAATATCTTTTGTTACATTGTCATCACCATATTTTTTACCTCCAGCTACCCTTGGTAAGGGAGGTATAGGGATCGTGCTAAAAATTGCATATTGAGATTTTGGTAAATAACCACGTTTTGAGGACCTAGAATCTATTTTTAATATTTTCACGATGATGTATGCGTGTGTGTATGTGTGTGTGTGTGTGGATACTCTTTACGCTCTGTCAAATACTATCATTCATAAAGTTTTGAAACCATGTATTTCTACCTTATTCTAATATGGAAAGAAGCCATTAGATTTTGGTGGCAATCGGATAACCGAAAATGGCAGTTTACTTGAAGCTCAAGATAGTTTTTCTTCAAAAAATTCCTTTAAACGTAATTTTTTCGCAATTTGTTATTATAAATATTAAAGATTATTCCATTTTCTATAAGTTTCCTTTAATACTTTTTCTATATATTTTATGGATAAATTTATAAAGTAATATAAAAATTATCTCGGAACTTATGCTTTAAACACATCTCCGTGGTTATATAGTTCAGCTCAAATGTATGTAACTGACAGATAAATGTCACTGTCAAAAAAATAATCATTTCAAATTAATAATAGTAACATTTTAAAAGGTAAATTGTAAATAGAACAATAGTTAATAATGGAAAGGAACTTAAAATACATAACTTCTAGCATTAGTAAATATGCAGGTATGTATTGAAATAAAGAAACAAATAAATATATTATAACGGCATATTATCCATTGCTGGGTGTGCTAATCTGATTTATACACACATTTCGGTAATGATTATGACATATTTGTATTGTGTGTGCGTTTACCACAAGGGTTAGTTTTATGCCATTTAAAATTCGAATTATTTAGCGTTGATCGGGATCGAATCGGATTCCCCAGATTCGCGACCAGACATCAGGCACGCGGCAACGAGACCCCATAGGTAAATGGCGGGAGGTATTGTGTTGGTTACATCAGATTTTTTTACCTACAAATTTAATACATGTAGCATTATTCCTGTTTCAAACAAATGAACAGTAATACTTTATACATTGTTCAAAAGTTTGACAAATTGTCTTTTAACCATGTAATTTTCTACATTGGCGTCTATATAAAAATTACAATCCTGACAACATAATTCGAAATCCAACAGTGATAATGTACCTAAAAATAAAATTATTTTGATATTTTATGAAAATCACGTAGAGCATTTTAAGATCATTTATAAAAATCACAAATTTCCCTTTTAGAATCAGTTGAAATATCTCCAATTTCCTGTAGTTGACAAAAAAAAACAAAGGAAAATTTATGAATTTCTCACATGAAAATGACAATTTTAATATTTCAGCAATCGATCTCGGAAGCAATGACAACATTCATCTCGAATAAAAATGGGCGGCATTGGAACAATGGCAATTCACGCATGCGTAAGCAAACAGGCGAGTGCATAGAGCCAGTGAAGTGTTGGTCTGGTAAAACAACGTGACTTATATGACGAATCGCGTGTCATGAGCATTTTGCATTGTGTGGTGATTTATGCTGTATTGGAATTGGTTTTCCGGGCGCACGTCCCCTTGATTTGTTTTCCGCGGCTCCGGTAAGTGCCGGATTGATTGATATTGGCAGAGCAGTTGCTGATTACCGCAGATCGCTGTTTGTATAAACGCCGAATGGAATGCGGAGTGGTTGGATGGTTTTACAACCCGGACCAGCCTCTCCAAATACCAAGTGCTCTGTAGTATGTGTATGTGAGGGTTTTTTTTAGGCCCCTACAGAGGTGGAATTTTATTGAACATGTAGGTGGAACGGTCAAACGTTTGAGGTATTTAGAAATGTTCACTATTTGTTATTGTCATGAAGTACTCCTGCAAATGGATACCTATTTAAATATAAAAGTGTTGTCATTGCATTAAAAGGTTTGTAAAAGATAAAAATAAAACAAAACTAAATACATCTCAACCATGTTTAAGTAGGTATTTATTTTATTTTTATTTGTTTCTACATGAACAATTTTACGGTAAAGCTATTTCGTCTGCTTTATATTTAATGCCTATTTATCTTTCACGATTATCAAATGGTCAAACAAACACTATAAAAATATAACAGAATTGTTTATCTTTTCTATATCATCAATAAATTTTTAATTATTAATTTAATTATGGTAGATGAGAAAGGGGGAAAATAGAATTTTCTTGTCTTATTCACATTGTTCTATAGTTTGTTTATTTAAATTAAAATTCAACCGGTTTCCACCACTAAATTATCATCAGGTAACCGGCGAGTCTACAAAGAGTATAAACCATGTAAAACAATAAAAAACTGACGTGACCAACACAATACCTCCCGCCATTTATTTTTTATTAATTTAAATACATACCTATAGGGTCGCGTTGCCGCGTGCCTGATGTTTGGTTGCGAATCTGGGGAACCCGATTCGATCCCGAACAACACAAAATATTTCGAATTTTAAATGGCACAAAATTGTCACCTGTATTGCATTCTCCACGCCAGAAATGAATGTCCGTGAGGTTACGCTTGGTAAACACCAGCACGATACAAACATGTCAACATAATTACCGAAATCTGTGTACAAACCAGATTAGCACAACCAGCAGTTAATATGCCGTGATAAAATATTTATTTATTTTTTATTTAAATTCATACCTGCATATTTAGTAATGCTAGAAAGTATGTATCTTAAGTTCCTTTCCATAAAACTATTGTTCTATTTACAATTTTCTTTTTAAAACGTTACTGTTTTTGACAGTGACATTTATCTGTCAGGTACATATATTTGAGCTGAACTGTGTAACCATGGAGTTGTGTTTAAAGCATAAACTCCGAGATATAAATTTTATATTACCTACTTTATAAATTTATCCATAAAATATATAGAAAAAGTATTAATGCAAACCTAGAAAATGGAATAACCTTTAATTTTTATAATAACAAATTGCGAAAAAATAACATTTACAGGTATTTTTTGAAGAAAAACTATTTTGAGCTTCAAGTAAGCTGCCATGTAAAGCGTAAAGAGGATCACACACACACACACACACACACACACGCACACACACACACACACACACACACACACACACACACACACATACACATATACACAGACATCATCGTGAAAATGTTAAAATTGGATTGTATGGACCTTAAAACGTGGTCATTTACTAAAATCTCGATATGCGATTTTTAGCACGATTCTTCTACCTCCCTTACCAAGGGTTGTGAGAGGTAAAAATTACAAAACAAAACACAAAAACAAATACTTAGCCAAAAAACTACAGGAGATCTGCAGAAGTGGAGTAAAGCGAATACTAGTCATTAAATAGATAAGCAAGTCAATATTAAAATATTGAAATTTTGAAACAAATTCATAAACGTGGATAGTGCAAGAACCTGTATGAAAACCGAAAAATGCAGAAACCTGCAGAAGAATGCGACGAAGCGTAAAATCGTACGTAAAACTATAACAGTAAATCAAGTGAGCTATTTTTCAAATATATCTGATCGTTTACACAGAACGCTTCGTTATCTTTAATAGCCTTTTTAATTTCCAAATTTTCATGGAAGTCTAATAATCTACCATTAATTATTTTTTAAGTGCAGAATTTCGGTTTTCTCAGTGGTCCTTGCATTATCCTTTGATGATTCGCTGAGAGTGGAAGTTTGTGAATTTGTTTCAAAATTTTATTTTAATATTGACTTGCTAATCTATTTCACGACTACTTAGTATTCGCTTTACACCACTTCTGCAGTTCTCCTGCAGTTTTTTGTTTATTTGTTTTTGTATTTTGTTTCGTAATTTTTTTATCATGTTATTATTAGAATTATACTCCTTGTAACCTCGATTGCTTCATGATGATTATTTAATGGTCGAATCCGGTCGCATTGTAATTTTAATAAACAAATTATGGAACAGTGTGAATAAAACAAGAAATTTTATTTACCCCTTTTTCATTAATTTAATTAAATAAATCATTTTTGCAAATTGGAACACTACAAAAAATACTATTTATTGTAAATTTAATGAGCCCAAACTCAAAATAATTAGGTAAGTTTACAAATTATAAAACCTACGCAAATGGTGTGAAATTTCTACAAATTTTATTCAACTAGTTTATAACGTACAAATTTACAAAACCTGAATATGTTATTCAAGTATTCCGCCATTTAATTATGCGTTATATCGCCTTTATTAGTAATACTAGCTTTAATTTTATTAGTTATTGTATCCATAAGACCTGCTCATTTGTCTGTGAATATTGCACTAATCTGTCTTACAAGATAGGTTTTATTCTACGTACTGGATTTTAACAAAGTTGTATTTCACTGTGCCAAAAGTTTTTTAAGTTTTATATCTATATTTATAGTAGCCGAAAGAATTTTATAGAAATATCTAAGCATTTTTGTAGATTTTATAATTTGTTGAAAAAATAAACCGGCCGAAATATTATGAGTTTGGGTTTGCACATTTTTCCGTACACCTATAAATCCGAGAAAAATCATTAAACTTTCGACTGCGTAATAGGTAATTTTTCATCCAACTTCCATCATTTTTTACCTTCCGTTACCTTTTAGTAAGGAAGATATTGTCTTTGATCAAAAATTCAATAGTGTTTTCAATGAATAAGCACGTTTTGGGGACCCTAGGATATGATTTTTTTTTTAACGATAATGTCTGTATGTGTGTATGTGTGTGTGTGAGTGTGTGTGTGGCTGTACGTGTGTGTGTGTGATGCTAGTTTCGGCGGCAATAATTCCAATACTACAATTCGAAAATTTATATTTTTTTGGTATTCCTACAACCAAATGAAGAATTGATTTTGGTTGCAATTCATCTACCGGAAGTACTTTAATTTGAAACCCTTAACTGTATTTCTTAAAAAAAATACACACACAGTTAAATATAATTTTTTGACATTTCATGTTATTATAACTATTAAACACGTACATAGTCTATACGATTTAATTGCATTATTTTTTTCATATGCAATGTATTTAGGGATAAAAATAATTATAAAAAAAACCTTCTATGTGGAATTTATATAAAATATATGCCACGTAATTTTATGTCTATAAAAATCTTTATTATAATAAAATTTCAATCATTTTGTTAATGTTAAGAAACATTAAAATCACTTCATAGTAAATTCATTGCTAAAATAGTCTTTTTAATGGGTCAACTTTTGTTTATTTAACCAATTTTGTTTATCATAGTCCTCAATGTGTTGGACATGTTAAACTGAATACCTTTATATTTAGAAATTATGTTTCAATATGAATATTATTGGCGATAAAATAATAAATAAAACATTTCATAGATATGCTTTTCTGTCAAAAACTTGGTCTCATAACAATATATAATTTCTTGAATTATAATTATGCATTTTTATTTGATAAAGATACTCATAATATAGATTCAAATGTGTGTAAATATAATTCTACATGTTAGATATGAAATATCTATTACATATTTAAGAATCACACAGTTATATGACTTCGACAAATAATGAAGAAAATACTTAATGCACCTACCTTTAATCACCATTGTGCATTACCTATTCCATATTCAATACACTAACATAGCCATTATTCAACAAATTTATCACATGTTTCATTTATAACTACGGTATCACAAACACTAAATACGCACATAATGGAACAATCTGACAAAGATTTCAATTCTCTCTTCGATATTATTGTTTTGGAGTTTATTACACTTCAATATAATACAATCACAATGCTTTAAATAAGAAAAATTTGTTTATAAAGTCACGGAAGTACACAAACGTCAACACAAGTCACCATTTCTTATTCAACTAACATGTGAGACGATGTGACTGATTCGACAAGTTTCAGCTAGGAATAATTAAGAACTTGCGGACTGCAATAGGAACTAATGTAAATTATTACTGCTAAAAACATTTTAATATTGTCAATTTTGTTTTATACAAAAAAATCAACTAAAATTTATATAAAATCTAAGTCATGGAGTCTCTTACAATAACAATTCAAATATGGTATTAGAATTATTTCAATAATATTTAAATATATTTTTTATTTGTTAATATTGTAGTTTGTTGACAAAATTAGGTATGAAAATGTCAAAAATAATCTCAAAAATAGGAATAGCCATGGAACTAAGACAAAATAAATAACAAATGTTTAACGGTTTATCTGTCTTGTTAGGTTAATTTATTTTTATTAACAATTATCTGTAAATTTACATTAATATTGTTCACTTGAACAGAAATTACAAATAATAATAAAAAAATAAATTAACCTAGCTTGACAGATAAATCGTTAACATTTGTTAATTTTTTGTTTCAATTCCATGGCTGTTGCTATTTTTGAGGTGATTTTTAATATTTTCATTTTCAATTTCTACCGTTACAAAATATTAATTTAATTATTATGCAGATTTGTATGCTTTTTTACCTAAAATAATTAGGAAAGCAGGAAATTACAAAAGTCTGATTTGACATGTTAAAGTCCTATGTGCCGGTCACCACCTCGTATATTTATGAAAAGTTAAATGAATTGCAAAAATGTATAGTACATTGTTAATATTCATTGTCTTACTCATATTACCGTTCCCCATGATATGCATATTTATAATTGTGAAAATAATAATAAAAATGTTTTACCATGACCGCGATTTTATCAATAAAGGCAATTATTCTTCCCTTTAAACAAACTTTTTTGATTTCTACTTAAATTATATACCAAAATGACCACGAAAAAATATTGAATCGGTTGATGATTGGTATATGTTTTACAATCAATATAAATCATTTTACCACAAAAAAAAAACTGAAAAAAAATACGCGACGATACACACAATCTAAAACGAACTTGAAAAACAATTGATTAATGCGACCGTCAGAAAAAAGGGCGCGGACTACTGCCATCAACATACGCAATTTATATATTCTTAAAATAATTTTAAAAATATTTGAATACAAATTCCGTAAGTCATTATTAACAAATATTTATTTTCTATCCTGAAAAATATGACTAGCGAGAATATTAATCTTTTATTATTTATTGTTGAAGCAAGTACAGTAAAATTTTTGAAAGATGTTCGATCAAGGTCATCTGTATCATAAACGAATTAACAAATTGGCATCCTTTACAAAGGCGATAAGGATGGATATAACACGCTTGTCTTTCAAAAATTCATATTGTTTCGACTAAGTTAGGACATTCCATTTTAAAACGATGCTCGATGTTGATAATACTTTCGCTGTAACGTAAGTTTATTTATATATTCAGATACATTACCGTGATTCATAGCCGTACGAATAACGTTATTTTCTGTCAGTTTTGGTTTTACATTTGCTAATAAACTTACCAATTGACTTATTTTTGAATTTTGAATGCTTTTACTGTAACATATATTTTTATAATAATAAAATAACGGTGGTAACTAAGCAAACGACACTACTGAATTTGTCAAAATGGGCGGAACAAAAATCTTGTTTCATACAATTCGTAGATGACCTTGATCGGACATCTTTAAATAATTTTACTGTACAGGAATTACTTTTATGATAAATTTCCCAATCAATGAGACTAGATTTTGAATCATTATTTTTTGCATTAACATGCCTAGTTTAAACATTTACATGATCGTGAAATAATTTTACTAGAAATGTATAAGCTGTTGCAAGAAACTTTTTAAATGGAATTTCTATAACATACATAAAAATGCCGGAAGTTAATATGATGCCCACATCAGATTTTCTATTTTTGAATCGGTTATTAAAAAATTAAATGTTCATGTAAAAGTTTTAGAAAATTAAAATTTAATAATTAACATTTTATCTGCGTCATGTTTGAATGTTTTCAATTTTCGCTAAAATTTACAAACTTTAATTACGAGCACATTCTTCAACTAATTACAAAACTTTATTTTGAATCAAACTTTTTATTAATGCACAATCTCGTCAGTAGAAATTTACACCAATCGAAAAATTTCAACTTAATCGTTTTGGAAGTAAAAAATTCAAAAACAAATAACAAAAGAAGATGCGATTAAATCTCTTTGTTTTTGAAATATACCGCTCATTTTTCAATTGCTCAAAAGCATTAATGTCGACAGTAAATTAAGCTATATTTTGACATGAAATTTAGTTGTACAACTAAAATAAATTAGTGCTGTAATTACAACACAGTAAAATGTAATCGGAAATAATAAAACGAGTATAAATTTAGTTAGTGATTGTACATAATTGTGTTCTAAATGAAGTAGATAATTTCTCGGGAAAAATATTTGTAAATAACAATTTGTGAATTAAAATGAAATAGACGAAATAACACAAAAAGCGCGTAATTACAAATGTTTGTTGTTGGGAATTATTTCAAAAGGAGTAAAATGTGTTATATTTACGAGAGAAAACATTTAATGGAATAAAAATGGAAAATTATAATTAAAGCGGTAATATAATTGTAAAAAACGAAAAATTTTAAACCAGAAAATGAAAATATTTGTTAGTTTTAAATGTAATTATATTTAAAAAAATAAATAATATAAAGTTGCGTCAAGGTAAATTAAGAGCTAAATTTTCATACACTGTTTAAAAAAAATTAAGCGAAAAATTTATAATTAGTTCTTTTTACTTTCCGTCACCTTTAATAGGTAAATAAAAGGTAAGGAAGGTACCTACCTATTGCCTTTGATTAAAAAATTCGATGGTCAGTTTTTAATGAACAAGCACCTTTTAGGGTTTCTAGAATACGAAATTACCATTTTTATGATGATGTGTTTTTGTGAGAGGGTGCGCGCGGGCTTGTGTTTGGATGAGTGTGTCTGCGTATGTGTGTGTGTGTGTGTGTGTGTGTGTGTGTGAGGGCGTGTGTGTATGTGCGTGTGTGTGTGTGTGTGTGTGTGTGTGTGTGAAACGATCGTGCCGCGATAACTCCAATACTACAATTCAAAAAATTACATTTTTTCGTATTCCTCATTCTTACATCTAAATGAAGACTTGGTTAGATTTTGGTTATAACTGAACAATCGGAATTACCTTAGTTTCAAATTCTTAACTGTTTTTCTTCAATACAATTAAATGTAATTTTTTGACATTTAATATTATAATACATATTAAAGAATATTTCATTCTCTATACAATTTGTTGCATTATTTTCTTCATAATCAATGTATTTAAAGACAAAAATTAATAAAGAAATTGTCATATATCTTGTAATATTTGCTGCGTCACCATGGAAACAGTTTCAATAATTCAGTATTACTAATTGACAAATGTCATTGTCAAGTACAAGTTACACAAGATGTATGCGGAATAATTTTACTGAAAATACAAGAAACTTTCCGGGTGGAATTTATATAAAATACATACAAATGACGAATGGTATTATGCTGTCCACAACAGATTTTTTAAATATGTATATCATATTTTTATTTCTATTATTACAAAAGTAATTTTATAATTTTTATACAGGGACCTACTCCAAAATATCAGAAATGCTTTGTTTAATATAAATATTTGTGTGAGAAGGACTAATTGACACGGAACACATTTAAATAAAGAAATAATAATCTTTTATACATGTTTGATTTTTATTATACCTAATTAAGTTCGTGTTTATACTTATATACTAGAATAGTATATTGAAATACAAGTATTACAATGATCCTTATTGTAATACCAGTACAGTTTGCGTAATCGAATCGTAGGCGAGTTACGCAAAGTACGAGTATTAAAAATGGACATTGTAATACGTGTCTTCCATAATAATTTTCTCATTTCACATTAATTTACTTTTATTTCAAAATTATTAATGAAAGAAATATTAAAATATCAAGGTTGTTAACAATGACAGTTTTAATAAACAGATGAAATTTAATTTATTTTGATATTTTAACAAGTTATTTAGAAGCTAGGTTAGAGTTAAAATTTATATTTATTGAGTTATTAACCTACAAAAAAATACTTTGTACTTTAATATTAAAGAGTGCTTTACTGTTTGATGAAAATATTTTACCACGAAAAATCTAATTGCAGTAATTTTCCATGAGTAATTACAGGTTATGACAACTTCAATTAAAGTTATTTATTGTATAATTACAGTAGACTTAGTTACCAACTTCACAAAAAAAAATCCCCAAAAACAGTTCTACAAAATTGTCCATTTTAATAATATTTTTTAACAACACTGGGTGAGAGCGAAATAGGAAAAAAAATATTTATAAATAGGTACCTCCCTAATTTAAATTCTAAAATATTCTCAACTATAGGCATATATTAGGTGTAGGTAAAATTGGTTTTCGCAAGAAATGTTTATTTTTATTTTGCAAATATAACAAACTCATATGTGGCCGTGCGCCTGAGTGTCTGGTCGCGAATCTGGGGACCCGGGTTCGATCCTGACCGACGCCAAAAATTACATCGAATTTTAATGGCACAAAATTGACCCCTGTGGTGCACTCTCCGCGCCATCTATGAGTGCCCGTGAGGTGACGCGTGGTAAGCGCCCACACGGTACAAATATTCCATCATTACCGAAATCTGTAAAAGCAGATTGGCACACCGAGCAATGGGTACTATGCCGTGATAAAATATTTATTTATTTATTTATTTTATATGTGAATAAAATGTTAAAAGAGTTTTAATCAAATTAAGAAAGCAAAAGGTAGATTTTTCGATGAAAAAAATGTTTTTGTTTGTCAACATTAGTATTAGGTACTTTATACTTAGACAAAAATATGCGAATCGAAATTTTGACCGTAATATATAATTCATTTAACATTTAACAAATGAATATCGATGCAAAATTGTTAAGTTAGCCAAGTTTAATATTTAAATTACATTGATGTGACCGGCAATTAGATATTCTATTCAAAGATAAAAAACTAGTAATCTTATAATTATTTACGATTAATTTTGATACCAGTTTATATCTTTTTTAAGCCGTTTTCCCATTTTTTAGTGGTGACCGGAAAATTTTGCCGGACAGTATCAGTACACAATATTCATTCTTTTCAGATTAAAATTTTGAGCCATATTTTCTTGAACATAATATCCTCTTCATGAGCATAGTATAGTTATAGTAAAGTAGTATAAAATGTTCTTTTTACAGAATGATAGAGAAATATCCAAGTCACCAGCAATGGCTAATGTGGTCCATATATCTAGAATTTCTCGATCGAATGCGTTTCCGAGCGGAACATTGGACAAGAGATAGCCTCCTAGTGACATAATTATGCAGTACATATTGCATTAGATACGATATCTACCCCATATTGATTCCATTAATTAAACGCAATTATTACAAATTGATACGCGATTATATCAATTCTTTCTCTCTACAAAGCAGCCTGAAAATGAAAACATAAAGCTTTTGGGTTGATCTTTTTTCAATATGGTCTCTGTGAACTTCAATGTACTTGTTCCACGGGTATTTCGGTGCTTTTGTGATCTAGGAAATCCTACTCTGGTGATCCTCAAAATAATTGGTTACTGTGGCTTTGTTTTTTACATTCCATCACCTTTAGGTAAGGAAGGTATTATCTTTGGTCAAAAAAAAATCTGTTGTGGCCAGCACAATACCTTCCGTCAATCCTGTGTATTATGTATAAATTCCATACATAAATTTTCGTGCAAAAGATTCTAAATTTCCAGTAAAATTATTTCATAAACAAACTATGCAAATTGCACTTGACACTAACATCTTCTTCTTCTTCTTTAGCTTTCCCCATTCGTTAGGGGTTGCTATTTTTTATTTTCTTCTTCCACTCATTTCTGTTTTACGTGTCGTTCTCATTCAGTTCCTTTTCTCTCAAGTCTTCCGTAATACATTCCTTCCATCGTATTTTTGGTCTTCCTCTGTTTTTTCAACCTTCTAATACTAAGCTATTCATTCTTTCAATATATTTTTCATCTCTCCTTATGACATGTTCAAACCAATATAATCCTCTCTCTTGTAATACTAGAATTATTTCCTTACCGTATCTTTCCGTGTCTTCCCCAACATCTACTTCAACATCCTCATCTCTGCCATATTCATTTACTTTTCATTGATACTGACATCTGTCAATTTGAATTATCTTAATATATTAGTAATTTTCATGGTTAGCATAGCTGGCTGATTTATAAAATTGTAATATCTTTATAATTCTTTAACTTTATATCTGTTGAATATGAAGTATAATATGCAATCAAATCGTATAGAGAATAATATATTCTTTAAGTACAATAACGTTAAGTGTCAATAAATCATATTTAACTGTTTAAATCTTCATATGAGGCTACTTACGGTTGACCAATTGTAACCAAAACCTAATCACTTGTTCCTGGATGTAAACTTAAGGAATACGAAAAAATTATAATTTTTGGAATCGAGGTATTGAAGTTATGCGATCCGAAACTTTTGTCACGCACACACGGACACACAAATGTGGTGCGGAAGACCAGACTATAGAACACTTACTGTACACCTGCAACATACTAGCCCCCGAGAGACAGGAATTAATAAATAAAATAATCCAAAGAAAAGGACAGTGGCCTGCGACTAAAACTGAACTTGTTGGTAAATATCTTAAAGACTTCGGTGAATTTGTAAACGAAATTGATTTTGACAGTTTAGCACAGACTATATTATAAACTAAACCAATATTAATTAGTAAACATACAATGTAATCAAGGTATAAAGGCTTTATTTATATGTAAACAGTAAAAATGAATAATTAGCAAATAATCAAAATGTAACACTAAATAAGAAAATTTGCAATCTTAAAGGATGTGTAATATTGTATGGAGCATGATGAATAATTTAAAAAAAAACACAGACACACACTCGCACACACACACACACACACACACACACACACACACACACACACACACACACACACACACACACAACACACATACATACATACAGACATCATCGTAAAAATGGTAAAATCGTATTATATAGGTCCCTAAAACGTATTTATTCACTAAACGAACAATTATCTATTAATTTACATAAATAATTGTTCACTTTAACAGAAATTACAAATAATAATAAAAATTAATTAATCTAACTTGACAGATAAATATTTAACATTTGTTAATTTTTAATTTCAATTGATTCAGATGCAAAATATTACATTATACTCTTTCAAGCTTTTTTACCTAAAACAGGAAATAACGAAACTTTGATTTTATATGTTAAAATTCTATCAGCGGTAATAATAAATAATTTCCTATTTCCAGATTAGTCATTCCGAGAATATCTCTTAACCCTGTGTTAAAATGACGTTTATGGAGAGTTTATTCTAGAGATAAGCCTTATTCCATGTTTATTAATATACATTTGTGGGTTAAGCTCATGATAAACTAGGAATAACTAATCCTGTGTTAAAAAGAAGCTATTCTGAACTTAACCCTTATTTATTATTACCGCTGTATATACCGGTGTCGCGGCCAACATCCTGTATGTATTTGTATGTTATTTCTAATATACTAATAATATTTCATACTTTACTGCCATCTATTTTTCAGGCCGCGGACTTTTCGAATAACCCTCACACTTCTCTTCCGTAGAACCCCAGCGTATTGTGATTATTTTACAACCAAAAAATTAATTTTTAAAATTCAATTTCCGCGAACCAATAAACAGGATTTTATGATAATTTCTGTACCAGAGTTGAATCGTAACTTCCATTTAGTACGCCGTTTTAATAAAATTAAAATAAATATCTCAAACCGTAAAGCAGCTTCTTGCATCATGTTTCCTTATGGAAAGAAAAGCCCTAAAATTTTATTTACGTTTTTTATTACATAAATGAAACATAACTGCGTATTTCATTTAATTTTTATATTTCACCTGAAGACTTTAATAAAATAGTCTGGATTCTGTCTGGATTAGCAGTTCTCCAGAAGATGGTGGGACAATCGAAATTTTTAAAAAGATCAAGCGAATTATGGCTCTTGGTGTAGAGCTTCGCTAACTTTTAACTTGTTTGCCAACTTTGCTCATACGTCAAACTCACTATGTAATATTAATGAAGTTTTTTAATTTGCCTAATTATTTTATCGTGCTCGTAATCTTTGCCTTACGGATGTTAATTCAGTATAATATTACACAACTCATTACACATAATATTGTAATATAACGGGTATGGTGTAGAAAGCAGGAATTATCTATAATCTATGCTATCTAAATTATGTCATTGTTTACGTGCTGACAATAATATAGTTTACGACATCAAAAATTGTTTATTGTCTACGCCCCGTAGAGTAAACTTACAATGGGCAGCAAAAAATATAAAAAAAATCATTAATAAAGTCATTCTATATATTTTCATTGTAATTTTTCACATTAATCTATAAAAAATATCAAATTTATTTTATATATACAAATAATTGTTTCAAATTATTTTTTTATTCTATAAAAATGAAACTATTATAAATTACAAATGCAAAAGTACTCGTAGAGTTTTATTTAAATAATTTAATACTAGTAATACAAATTAATTTAATATTTGGTTGCGTAATCTTTAGCTTCTATTACAGCCCTTAACCTACGAGTCAATGAATTTGACGAATTTTGAACATATTAGAATAGTGGGACAAAAGTTCTCATAGAACGAAAGAAGAGATAAAATTTCAATTATTTGTGTGTACAAGGAATGTTAAATTCGTTATTTATAGGGCGCGAGCAGTCATGTGACTTTGTTGGCCTTGGCAAGCAGATATGAGGATCCGTGTCAGATGACGGCTAGTAGTTATTTACGTAGATGTCACAATTGTCATATATCATAATTTTGCATTAAAAATTTCAAAATATTCTGATGTTTATTTGTAATCTATAGTATGGTATATACTTGTTGAGGAAAATAATCCACATGGATTTGGAAAATCATAATGTTTTGAATGAAAACTTATGATACTTGACACCTGTGTCATTCTGACACGGGCCCCCATATCTGCTTGCCAAGGCCAACAAAGTCACATAACTGCTCGCGCCCTATGCATAATAAAATTTAAAAGGCGAGAGGTATTTTGCTGGCCACAACAGATTTTTTTCTATATATTCATTGAATTTAGAGATAAAGAATTATAAAGAAATATCTTGCAACCTGATGCTAAAAACTGCACCATGGAAACAGAATATTCGTATATTACTAATTGACAGATGTCAATAATTTAAAGTGGCAAAAACAAATCACATAAGGTAATACAACAGATTATAGCCATAAGCCAATTCAGCAGATTATTATGTTGTAAATACAATGCTATATATGTTTTTATTTTCTACTTCTTATTTTAAGAAACATACTGTTTTTTTTAGGAGTAGATCATTTCAGTTCAATACGAGGTAAGATCAGTTCATTTCTCCCCTAACAAGAAAACGCTCATAGAATAGTTTGCAAACAAATATCTGTGTGGAATTTGTACAAAATACGTAGAATTGACGGTAGGCATTGTGCTAGTCATATCATATTTTTTTTGTTATTGGTATAATTCTAATTCTACATGCAGTTTAATATAATAAATCCGTTAATCTTTCCATTTGATATTCCGTTTTTACACCTGTTTATTTACCAAATCTCCAGCGAATCTGCCGAAAAAGCAGAAATAAAAATTATCCTTTCTACGTGCCTGTTCGGCTCAATTCCGTTGTCTTGTGAGACCTGGCTCGGGCGTCGGGCCCCATTTCGTTCCGATCGCGATCTCATTCTGGGGGCGGCGGCCCCGGCAAGTACCGCGCTGTACAGCAAACAGTGGTCCCCAAACAGCTGTTACGATAAATGTGACACTTTAAATTCTATTGTTAGACGGAGCCACCGATAGCTAAATAGCCGTTCTGACATAACAGAAATGTTACGGTACCAAAAAAGAAATACGTGAAAATACGATTTGTATTACGTTTGCCGGTTGGTCTCTTGTTCCGCTTAATAAAATTGTTGTGCTTTCAAACTCTGATTTACCATGGATTGTAAGTGTAAGAATATATTTTCTGTATTGTAATGTAATCGGCTGTTTCTAATGTTCAGCCCTTTTCTAAAGTATAGTCTAAATAAACATAGAACCACTGCATTTATTTATTGATGCATATACCAGTTTGCTGTGAACAGATTTTGAGAGTGAAAATACTATATTTTTACCATAAAATGTTTATCAAATATGCCGGTCACGCTAAAATTATACCGGAAGTATCAGATTCTTAAAAAAAAAAATCTTCTAAAAATTATGTTTTGAAAATTTTTCTTGGTAATATTAAAGAAAATTAAATTCTCTATCTGACACATTTAATTTTTTTATTATATCTCGTATAGGTTTGGAGATATAGTATATAATAATATAGAATAATCTATTGTAAGAAATCTCGTTGCCCAAACAACAGTTGAAATATTTAAATGTTTGTAATTGACAGATAAATGCAAAATGTCAGTGTCAAAAATCAGATTTTTCTGGGAAGTACAAGCACATTTAATATATATTATTGTATTATTAATTAAATATGTATTTAAATTATAGGTATGCTAATATTACATATATCCTTAAGAAATACCGCTAATACCGTCAATGAATTTGAAGAATTTTGAACATATTAGAAGAGTAGGACAAAATTACACATAGAAGGAAAGAAGATATACAATTTCAATTATTTGTGTGTACAAGAAATGTTAAATTCGTTACTTATAGGGCGCGAGCAAACATGTGACTTTGTTAGTCTTGGCAAGCAGATTTGTGGGTCCGTGTCAAAATGACAGCTAGTAGTTATTTACATAGATATCACAAATGTCATGTCATTATTTTTTTATTAAAAATTTCAAAATATTCTGATATCATGTTGTTTAAATGCAACATAAAATGAAAATGGCGAGAGGTATTGTGCTGGCTACAACAGATTTTTTTTGTATCTACATTTTTGTTCTAAAATTAATAGGGCAGAAATTACAGCCATATGAAAATTTTACCATTGTATTTCGAATGATCCGGTGAAAAAGGAAACAACCGGAGCCCGCTTCTTGAAATCATGCGAAATTTTCCTCACGCGACAAAATTCGTGTAGTCTGTATCGTGCACGAACATTACTATGCGTGTGATTGGTATTCTTGAACGTCAAACCAAACTAGGCCGAAGCCTTCTCGAAAGCAAAGGAACGTAATATGTAGCAGCCAATCAAAACAAAACACTTATATCACATGAATGCTTCATTTGCATTGTTTTTTAACCAGCCAAGCTGTCAGAGACGCTGTTATAAGTCATATGTGGTCATATATGTTGTATTTTGAATATTCAATACTTAATATAGGTATATTATTTTATATAGCTATTATGTTTCTAATACATAATAAGGCAATATTAATATGCAAGTGGTATATCATATTAAACATGCTTTAAACCATTTCAAGTTTGAAATGAAAATCACAATTCATTTTTAACAATCCATTGCATCGTTCTATTAATGTATGAACACACATTTGTTGCATGTTGTAACAATACTCAGGTATATGGAGACTCTAGATTTATAATTGACGTCAGTATAAGATATAACGTACCCGGAATTGTTTAAAAACATAATTTGATTTATATGAAACAGGATGGGTAAAGTACTAATACACCAAACAAAAATGACAGTGACAGACACAGTTTTGTGTGAGGATTATACTTTCAAGTGATTCATACCCATGCAATGTAATTGCGCACGGAATTTTCACGTACGACCACACGATTTAGAATACTAATATGCTACACAACACTATACCTTTTCAAAAATATAAATCCAATTTCAGAGAATATTAATAATATTTAAAGTTGTATAACTTTAATTTTTTTATAGATCGTTCAAAAAAGGTTGCTTTAGAAACCAGTACGCCATAAAAAAAATTAAAAACAAAAAGTAGAATATCACAAAAGGGTCCTAGAACAAAAATATAAAACAGATTCCAGATATTGAAAGGTTAATGAATAAACTTCCTGAAAAGAGATGAAAGTAAATCGAGGAATAAAATGTATACTTGCATTCGAGGGTTTTCATTTTGAAGTTTGAAAAAACAGGTGCAAATACGATATGATCTCTCGTCCAGCGGATATTTACACAACCGAAACCGGATGCGGAAATAATGCATACATTACTGGAGATAAACAACACTCTCTCTACACTGGTATTCGTTCAATTTTGTTAATGGCTAACGCATCAAAATATCTGCTTTTTACAGGGTAAATATATCGGAATATAAAACAGTTATTTCGATTATGTGATAGAATTTTTTACTCAGGTATTTGTATTTCCAGTTGATAGCTCTATGTGTGAAATAATAGAGCGAGGTGTGGATAACTCTTAATCCTGATTGAACTCAACGCTTTTGAAATATATGTGCGAACTTCAAAGATCGATGTAGTTTGTTATATGGAAATAACAAAATCATGTGACACATTATACCAATTAACTAAAACGTATTTATATTGTTACAGTTTAATATTCATGATAATAACGCATAATAATATACAGTATTAATATGTATGTATGTATGTATGTATAGTAATATTGAAAACCCTAACCACATTATAGAAATCAAATATTTATTGCTTTTTGTATGTACATTTCAATAAAGAAAAAGGTTTTTACTTACAGCGAACTGACGTAAATTGATATAATAGAAACAGTAAAAATGTAATGTTTTTCGAATGTCATTCTAAAATTATTGAGATACGGTTCATATTTTTATAACTTTAATCTAAATCTGTTATAAGTATCTTCGATGAAGTACTCCAATTTAGTATACATGTTTTATTATTAGGAGTAGTTAAGGAAATAAGTATATCATATTGAATATTTAATTTTTATTCAATTCTATGTTACAATCGATTTCGGGACTTCTAAGAATCCCATCATCAGGCAAACAGCTGAAAATACGTATGATTTATAGAAATGAATAAATATAATGAAAGTTACACTAAATTTATTTTCTTTTTCTTTCACATAGTATTCTAAATAGTCGAAATCCCTTTTCAGACCTATTATTGCAACAAGAAGGCTTTTTACTTCCTTGTACGTAAGTAAAGGAAGTATTGTAATCGCGAAAAATTTCGGTTTTCAGATTTCAGCGGAAATATCCATTTTGATCATCCCTGAATCCATTTTGACTAATTTCGTCGTGACGTCCGTACGTTCGTACGTATCTCACATAACTCAAAAACGGTAAGCCGTAGAAAGTTGAAATTTTGTATTTAGGACTGCTATAATATCTAGTTGTGCATCTCCTTTTCTGGTTATTACACAATTTCCAAAAGTGGCACTTTACATGAAGCCTATAATAGATTTTAATGAAAAACTGTTTTAAAATATAATCCAATTTTTTTTAATTTGATATACAAGACAATTGAAACAACATAATAGATTTTGGTTAAAATAGGCTAACCGGAAGTGGTACATTACTTGAAGTTGTTAACAGTTTTTCTTGAATAAAATTATTTTATTTTGATTTTAGAAATAAATGCTTCAAATAAAAAAAGAGAATTAATTTCTGCGTCTAGCACATCAAGTATTATTAAATTAGCCCTTTGTATAAGCGAGATATGTAAATTTAAAAATTATATACTTCTTTGTTTTTGTAATAAAGCTTGCTATGGATTAGGACAAAAAAAATTAAAAAAATGTTCATGTCAAATTACGTGCAATTTTATGATTCGTACAATAACAAATATATTTTTATTGTGAAATTAGTCATATTCATTGTTGTAATCAAATATTTCTTTGTTGTAATCAAAACTCTCTTTAAAAACTCCCTTTATGGTCGCTATATATCTTACTGTTTTGAAGTTAAAATTAATATTTTCTAATTTATTTATTAAAAAATATGTATAGTTTAGTAATCGTACAAGGAAGTCGTATGGTGTCCACATCACATTTTTTGTTTTTGTAATAAAGCTTGCTATGGATTACGACAAAAAATAACAAAAAATGTTCATGTCAAATTACGTGAAATTTTATGATTCGTACAATAACAAATATTATATTTTTATTGTGAAATTAGTCATATTCATTGTTGTAATCAAATATTTCTTTGTTGTAATCAATACTCTCTTTAAAAACTCCTTTATGGTCGCTATATATCTTACTGTTTTGAAGTTAAAATTAATATTTTCTAATTTATTTATTAAAAAATATGTATAGTTTAGTAATCGTTCAAGGAAGTCGTATGGTGTCCACATCACATTTTTTGTTTTTGTAATAAAGCTTGCTTAGGACAAAAAAATAAAAAAAAATGTTCATGTCAAATTACGTGTAATTTTATGATTCGTACAATAACAAATATTATATTTTTTATTGTGAAATTAGTCATATTCATTGTTGTAATCAAATATTTCTTTGTTGTAATCAAAACTCTCTTTAAAAACTCCCTTTATGGTCGCTATATTTTCACTGTTTTGAAGTTAAAATTAATATTTTGTAATTTATTTATTAAAAAAATATGTATAGTTTAATAATTGTACAAGGAAGTCGTGTGGTGTTCACATCAGATTTTTTAAATACATTTTATCAGTGACGAGATCTACTAGCAGTTCGCCATTTGGCTCCAAATATTGAAAGGCAGAAATTTGCTAAAAGATATTTTTGCAGGATTATATACTTGATCAAGACCCTCTGAACAATCACGGAACACAATTATTAAATTTAATTTTAGATATTTATTTTAAAATTAGAATACATCACGAAACGAAAGTTATTGTAAACAATGTAACAAGCATAAGAAGTTTTTTTCATTTCGATATCTTATTTACTAAGGTAGATAGCTACTGAATTAATCGACTTAAAATATGTTGGATTATAATTCGTTTATTGGTTTTAATCATAATTTAGTACACATATCTCTTTCTCTAGTTGTCTCTGTCTGGCCAGCCGAAATCAAAAGAAACCAAATGAAGTTTTGTCTAGTTATATTTCGTCGTTGATACCACCCGCCAGAAAATAAATCTCATTATTTTTGGGTACCCCCTATATAATAACAGCTTCCGTAGGTCCATTTAAAATTTTCAAATGATTTTGAAATCTTAAGGGCCAGTTTCATAAATGTCTATTGTCCATTTCAATTTACATTCAAAATAAATTTAATTATATGAACAAATTCGAATTAGTTTCCATGTTCCATTACCTATTGGTAGCTTTGTCCAATTTATTAAATTTACTGTGGAAGTAAATTTAACTGACCCTAATGTCCATAAATAGGTCAAAATATGAAGACATTCCAAGTACCCATAAAGGTCTGATGTGAATCATTGTAGCATTTGCAACATCAATAAACAAATCAAATTGCAATTCACCCATAAATATACCTCTAGCACTTCTTGAAATTATCCTGCATTTCTACTCATAAAACCAACCCTTTCATTTTTGAGTTCGCGTGCCATATTCTCTCTAATCTCTCGACTACTCCCCGCCATTAAAATGCAATAAGCAACGTATAGTGCAGTGATACTCACCGAAAGACTGAAGCAGCAATTGCAGGCAGAGCACCGTAATCGTAGACAGGGTGAACATTGTTTATATTTGATAGGATCACGATGTGCCCGGTCCGCATGCACTCATCACCGAGGTAGTGGCCGAGACACTAGACACAGACGATCACATGCAGCAGTCACGCGGCGAGACCGACATTCTGCAGCGTAACGTGAGTGGGAATGGGGAATTCCCGGGATGTGCAGGACCTGCAACAGAATTACATTTACTGTCTTAATGTAATGACATACGGTGCAGGACGAATACGACGACAACACAGATATATGTAGGATAGAAACCAGTGTTTGTAGAATGGGAAGACATAATTCGATAACATCTTTTTAAATAAAATGTAGGTCATGTATTCATATAACAAAATTTTATTTTTCTACAAATCTATTAAAAGTGAGATTTTTAAATCTTATTTTTAGGATTAAAAAAATCATTTTATGACACCAGTGTTGAAAAGTAGCAAATCATTGTTACTTTTAACACTAGGTACTGTTAAAAGTTAATGAGTTACCTTGGTAATGACGAATAGAACAACAAATCGACATTTTTAACATATGTCAAAAATGCATTGTGTTAAAAGTGATTTTATTTTGTGTTAAGCGGAGTGGTTCATACCATTGAATATCACTGATAATAACGAAACGACAACTACAAGAAAATGAATTACACCAACAAAACTAAATTTGACATAAGTATGCCATATAGGGCTTTAAAAAGTTACAAATCGAAGTTCTAGATATTCTACACTAAAAAATTGCCGTACAAAACTATTGTACCATATTTTCAGCAAAATGATACTTTACAAACATAGGTTATTAGGTTACCTAATACAGAGTGAACAAAAATAACGGATTCAGTTGGCAATAACAAAATCTGTTGTGACCAGCATAATACCTCTCGCAAAATTGTTGGTTACATAAGTATAGGGCGCGAGCAGTTGATTTTCTTAGCCTTGACAAGCAATTATGTATATAGATGTTAAATGTCAAAATATTTCATTAAAAATTTAAAGATTTTCTAAATTCACGTAGTTAATTTGTCACCCGGAGTATGGAATTTACTTGTTAAGGAAACTAAACCACATGGAATTGGAAAGTCACTAATTTTAGAATGAAAAATTATGATATTTGACATCTATGTACATAATTACCAGCTGGACACCAATATCTGCTTGTCAAGGCCAACAAAGTCACATGACTGCTCGCGCCCTATTTTATTTAATATTTCTTGTATACCTACACTCTACACCAAAAATTCACATCTATTCTGTATATTCAGATTTTTACCTTCCGTCACCTCTAGGTAAGGAAGGTATTGTCTTTGGTCAAAAAATTCGGTGGTGAGTTTTCATTGAATAAGCACGTTTTAGGGTCTTTACAATACGATTTTACTATTTTTACGATGATGTCTGTATGTGTGTGTGTGTGTTCGTATGTGCGTGTGTGTGTGTGTGTATGTGTGTGTGTGTATGTGTGTGTGTGTATGTGACCGCTTTTTCGTGGACGATATCTCCAATACTAGAATTCCAAAAATTACAATTCTTGCGTATTCCTCTTCCTTACAACCATATGCAGACCTGTTTAGATTTTGGTTATAATTGGTCGGCCGGAAGTACCCTCATTTGAAGATTTTAACAGTTTTTCTTGAAAAAATCAGTTAAATGTTATTATAACTTAAAGAATATATTATTATCTATACGATTGATTGCATTTTATATTTGTTATTCAACAGATATAGAGTTAAAGAAGAATACAAATAATAAATTTCACATAAATTTCATAATTCAGCCAGCTATGCTAACTTAACCATGGAAACTGCTAAAATTTTCAGGTAATTCAAATTGACAGATGTCAGTATCAATAAAATGTAAATCAATGAAAGAATAAGGGAAGTAACTCTAGTGTTAGAAGTTTCTAGATATATGAGAGACGATTACATTGGTTTGAACATGTCATGAGGAGAGATGAATATATTAATAGAAGGTGGAAGAAACATAGGAAGACCATATATAAGATGAAAAGACTGTATTGTAGAAGACTTGAGGGAAAAGGAACTGAATGAGGAATGACACGCAAAACAAAAATGAGTGGCAGAAGAAAATAAAAAATGGCGACCCCCTAACGAATGGGAAAAACTAAAGAAGAAGAAGAAAATGTCAGTGTCAAGTGCAATTTGCATAGTTTGTTAATGAAATAACTTTACTGGAAATATAGGATCATTTGCAAGACAATTTATGTATGGGCGCGTGCAGTAACATTATTTTGAATTTGTACATAATACACAGGATTGACGGAAGGTATTGTGCTGGCCACATCAGATTTTTTAATTTTAAATTCATTCTATGAAGAAATTTTGTCCTCTTCTAATTTTTCGAAATGTTTCCAATTCATTGTCGGGATTGACAGTATTCTTTAACAGTATATGTATTATACCTATAATTTTAAATATTTAACTATTAATACAATAAGAAATAATATAATGTATGTACTTCCCAGAAAAAATATTCGGATATGTTTCTGGATTTTTGACACTGACATTTATCTTTCAGTTTCAAACATTTTAATTTTTCAATTGGTTTCCATGGCATTATTTGGGCTGTAAGATTTATTACAAAAGATTATTGTATAACTTATATTTCTTTACCTGTAAATCTATAAAAGATATAATAAAATATTTATATGTATCAGATAGAGAATTTACTTTTCTTTAATACAAGCAAGAACAAAATATTTCAAAAAATAATATTTAGAAGTTTTTTTCAAGAATCTGCTACTTTCGGTTGTCCAATTATTACCAAAACCTTTTCAGCTCATCCCAGTTATATCCGATTGAGAAATACGTAGTTAAACAGATATTAAATATTATAGTTTTTGAGAAATCGTCTTTCCAACATCCCCACATACACATACACACATACATACACACGCATACATCTACACACACACACACACACACACACACACACACACACACATACACACACAGACAGACATCATCGTAAAAATATTGAAATCGGATTGAAGGGACCTTAAAACGTGCTTAATCATTAAAATCTGAATATGCGATCTTTAGTATGAATCCAATACCTCTCTTAACGACAGGTAAAAATTACTTGAAATTGGTAAGGCTGCTACATATATTTATTTCCTGTTGTTGACACTGTTGACAGTGATATTACAAAATTTAAATTTAAGTACATTTACAATATTTCATTAAAATGGTCGTTGTTTATTTTACGCCCATCTTTTAGTTCTTACTTTATTCACCAAACAATAATCTAAAGTATTTCAAACACTCTAAACCATAAGCTGCCAGGCCCCAAGGCCCCTTGGCTGCTACCCTGACATAACCTATGTATGTTTATTATAAAAATGACATGTCAAATAGTATTTCCGCCTTTACCCTATTGTTGTGGTACAAAAAATCCCGGAATTGTATTACCAACTGCATTGACAATAGAATGCATTCAAGACATAATTATGAAAGTGTAGTGGAACTAACATAACCTTCAATTATTAAATACAATTTACATAAATATAAATTTAGTTAATTAAATGGCACACTGGTTTAATACCTTAAATCATAGATTACTAGTTTCCAGACATAATAATTCAAATTCGCAAAGTACTTACTATCAATACTATTATCAAATAGTTCAGTATTTATTTGCAAAATTCGACCTCATGGGTTTTGGATTACCATCATTTCCTATTAGCCTTCAAATAGTCTACGTCATTTATTGAGATGGTCTCAAACAATGTTAGTATCATTTCACGCTCTAACATGAACTAACTACAGCAGGAATTCCCCAGATCCACAGGAAGCGCAACACAATCAAGACTTACGTTTACTGCATGTCCTAATGTAATGACAGGGCAGGGAGACTGTAAAGTTTTAAAACGATGGCGTCATTATTGATGATGCTCCTGCTAATTGGATTTGCTTACGTGTGGAAAGATTGGGTTGTTTTATGATCAGGATATAAATCACGGCAGTTTGTAGCTGGGTTAGCGAAACAGGAAGTCAATTTACTAATGTATTTGTTTATGTAGTTAGTTCTACAAGCAGTAAAACTAAATTATATAGTTTCGCTACATATAAATAACATTTATGGCACTCATACTATGACTAACTTTAACTTAGTAATACACAGTCATATTTATAACTTTTAGACAGAAAAAGCTTTGGAAAAGTTTGATATTTTCGTACAACAAAGCTTTAATTTGGTTAGTGTTTCCAACAATTTTTGATTCCAAAAATAAACAAACTTTCTAACATTATGAATGAAAAAATGATATTTTTTCCAATTTTAAAATTTCTATATTTACAGTATGAAATATTAAAAAAATATCATAATGGATTACAACCCATTTGTAGTAGTACCAAATTACTTTATACTGGCAGTTGTTGGTAATGATTATTAGCAAAGTTAACTAACGAAATGCCACCTATAAGGAACTTAGTTCCTTCTTCTGCAACCATTTTGAATGGTGTTTCAAAAAAAAAACATCTTTTTACCTTCCGTCACCTCTAGGTAAGGAAGGTATTGTCTTTGGTGTGTGTGTGTGTTCGTGTGTGTGTGTGTGGGACTATAATTTCGACCGTGATATCTGCAATACAAGAATTCCAAACATTACAATTTTTACATGCAGATTTAATTAGATTTTGGTTATAATAGGTCAACAGAAAGTACCCTAATTTGAAGATTTTAACAGTTTTTCTTAAAAAAACACTGTTAAATATTAATTTTTGATAATTAATGTTTTTATAAATATTAAAGAATTTCTTATCTATACGAATTGAGTGCATTTTATATTTCATATTCAATGGATATAGAAATTAAATCTTATAAAACAGCCAGCTATTCTATAACCATGGAAACAGCTAGCTACTATATTAAGGCAATATCGTTTATTGATATTTAATGTTATATAAATTTTAAAGATTATATTATCCTCTATACGTTGGGATTGCATTTGATACTTCATATTTAATAGATATAGAGTTATAGAATTATAAAGACATTAAATTTCATAAATCAGCTATCTATGCTAACATGTAAACTGCTAATATATTCAGATAATTCAAATTGACCGATGTCAGAGTCAATGAAAAGAAAATGAATGTGACGGAGATAAGGATGTTGAGATAGATATTGTGGAAGACACGGAAAGATAGGGTAAGGAATGAAAGAATAAGGGAGTAATATAAGTTTCTAGATAAGAGAGACGATTACATTGGTTTGAGCATGTCATGAGGAGAGATGAATATATTGGAAGAATGAATAGCTTAGAAATAGAAGATGAAAGGACTGTATTGCGGAAGACTTGAGAGAAAAGGAACTAAATTAGGACGACACGCAAAACAGAAATGAGTGAAAGAAGAAAATAAAACAGCAACCCCTAACAAACGGGAAAAGCTAAAGAAGAAGATGTCAGTGTCAAGTTCAATTTGCGTAGTTTTTTATGAAATAATTTTACTGAAAATATACATAGGATCTTTTGCAAGAAAAATTATGTACGGAATTTGTACATAATACATAAGAGTGACGAAAGGTAATGTGCTGGCCACATCAAATTTTTTATTCTGACATTCTAATAAGTATGTAGTATTAGTAAATATGATTTTCTGTTCAAATTACTGTGTATACGTTAACACGACCGCTAGTATGAACAAGTGATTAAGGGTGATTAGCGAGCATTTGATTAGCATTGTTTTATCTCTGTCAATCGTTCATGGATTATTTTAGAGAGAAATACTTCAAATAGAAAATGCGTATAATTAATTTCCCTATAACTTTTATTTGAAGTATTTTTCTGTAAAATAATCCATAAACGATTGACAGAGATAAAACTATGCTAGTCAAATGCTCGCTAATCACCCTTAATCACTGTTCATACTAGCGACCATTAGCAATTAAAAGTATACTGTTTGAATTGGCGTCCAAATTACACTGCCAGTGGCGTCCAAGAAATACTAGCGAATTACAGAACTGGTAAGATAAAAATTTAAAAAATATTTAATATTTTTCTTATTTAATTATAACAATATTTATGCTTACAACAAAAAGTTCTTCATAGAATGAAGCTTTGATTTTGTAAATGGTTTTATATTTACTTGAAATTACCATTTCATTCTTCTTTCTTTGTTTCGAGAGTATTGAGGGACTATTAAAACATTTTTTTTACTATTATTACTTCTATATGGGCACACTAGCATGAGTCTATATAAAATATAAAAATTATTAATATGGTTAAAACTAGTAGTTAGTTTATAATTGACAGCTGTCACGGTTGTCACTAGTTTAAATTTTGTCGGTGGCAAATGTAAGACATCATCATTGTATTATCCGAGACAATTTTCTCATGAATAAAGAGTAATATGAAAAAAATACGGGTAAAATATTTTTTCTTATTCTTTCGATTAAAGCAAGGAAAACAAAATCGTGCAACATCTCATTTCGAATGCTGATTGTTTTTATCTGTCATGTGTTTTGTTTGAAGGTTATAAATTGTGTGCAGTTGAAACATCTATTTTTATAAACATTGTTAGCTATAGTTAATACGTTTATATGTAATTTGTGCCAAGTATTTGCAAAATGTTGTGTAATAACAACCCAAATCCAAATATGACATATGACAACTGATGGATGATAGTATTCACCCTTGTAAACAAATGATTTCAGTAAAAATATTGCCGGTTGATGTACACAGTTGACCATATTGTAGAAGATGGAACTACCGCAGCGCCATTGGACCTTCGGTGTTAAAGTGTTAAATCACTTTGCGAAGAGAGGCAGTCCCGCGACTTGGTTGCCATAGCTTTATGGCATGTACATACATTATATTATTTCTTATTGTATTAATAGTCAAATATTTAAAATTATAGGTATATTACATATACCCTTCAAAAATACTGCCAATCTTGACAATAAATTGGAAACATTTCGAAAAATTAGAATAGGACAAAATTTCTTCATAGAATGAATTTAAAATTAAAAAATCTGAAAATAAAGAATAGATGTAAGTAGAATTTTGGTGTAGAGTGTAGGTATACAAGAAATGTTAAATAAAATAGGGCGCGAACAGTCATGTCACTTTGTTGGCCTTGACAAGCAGATATAGGGTGCTGTGTCAGAATGACAGCTAGTAATTATATACATAGATGTTAAGTATCATAATTTTTTATTCTAAACTTGTGACTTTCCAATTCCATGTGGTTTATTTTCCTCGGCAAGTAAATTCCACACTTCTGGTGACAAAGTAACTAGGTGAAATTTAAAAAATCTTTAAATTTTTAATGAAAAATTTTGACATTTGACATGTATGTACATAATTACTAATTGTCATTCTGACACTGGCCCCTATATCTGGTTGTCAAGGCTAACAATGTCACAAGACTGTTCGTGCTCTATACTTATGTAACCAAATATTTGGCGAAAGGTATTATGCTGACCACAACAGATTTTTTTACTTCGCCACTGCAACATGATTTTTTATTTAAATAATTACTTATCTCATTACTTAATAGACGTTGAGTAGGAAATAATTACGAATTATTTTATTTTATATAGAAAATACTGTAGATAATAAATAATATTGAATGGGTAGCATATAAAAAGAAATTATGTAAATTTAAAAAGACGGATACGTAATATTCGAATAATCTTGGAATAAACATTCAGTTGAGATATTATTCCATTCATAAGAAAAGAATAGAATGAAAGAGTTTTTAATCAGCAAACATTTTACCTGCAATTGTTTTGAAAATAATTTGTACGAACATGCAGATATTTTATCTGATCATAACAAAGGAACAGATTAAATACCCATTATTCTTTTAAACTCAGTATGACCTTTTAAAAAATATTTTCATTTTAATTCAATCTGCGAGTTCTGTATTTTGTTTTAAAAAGATTTCAATGAGTTCATAATGAATCATTTGTAATTGTTAAACAAGTTTATTCACAATGGCTTTGACATTATTATCATTGAAATTTTAATTGTGTTTCTTAACGAAAATAGTAGAGACGACGGAAACAATTTTAATTGAAATTATGATATTCTACATAAATTTGTCATATTTTGATAGCTAGTAATTAGTAAATTATTCTAGTCTATATTTGGTGTCTAGTCGCGAATCTGGACACTCCGGTTCGACCCCGACCGACGCCAAAAATTACACTGAATTTTAATGGTACGAAATTGACCCCTGTGGTGCACTCTCCACGCCAGATATGAGTGCCCGTTAGGTGACGTCTGGTAAACGCCCGCACGGTACAAATATTCCATCATTATCGATATCTGTGTACAAAGCAAATTGGCACACCCAGCAATGGGTAATATGGCGTGATGAAATATTTATTTATTTATTTTATTATCAATTATTAAAAAAATCTGTTGTGGCCAGCACAATACCTCTCGCCACTTCCTTTTTTTTTGGTTACATAAGTAGGGCACGAAAAGTCATGTTATATTGTTGGCCTTAACAAGCAGATGTGGGGGCCCATTTCAGAATGATAATTAGTAATTATGTACATAGATGTCAAATGTCAGAATTTTTCATTAAAAATTTCAAAAATTTCTAAATTCACGTAGTTAATTTGTCACCAGGAGTGTGGAATTTACTTGTCGAGGAAAATAAACCACATGGAATTTGAAAATCTGACATCGGCCCCATATCTGCTTGTCAAGTCACATGACTGCTCGCGCGCTAATGTATTTAACATTTCTTGTATACCTACACTCTACACCAAAAATTCTACTTACATCTATTCCATATATTTAGATTATTTTAAATTTAAATTCATTCTATGAAGAAATTTTGTCCTACTCTTCCAATATTTCGAGATGTTTCCAATTCATTGTCGGAAGTAACAGTATTTCTGAAGGGTATGTGTAATATATCTATTATGTTAAATATTTAACTATTAATACAATAAGAAATAATATAATGTATGTACTTCCCAGAAAAAGTCTTCAGTAATGTCTCCGGATTTCTGACACTGACATTTCTCTGTCAGTTACAAACAATTTAAATTCTCAACTATTTTCCAAGGCATTCTTTCGGCTGTAAAATTTATTACAACAGATTATTTTATATATTATATTTCTTTTATCTCTAAATCAATAGAATATATAATAAAATATTTTAATGTATCAGACAGAGAATTGAATTTTCTTTAGTATAACCAAGAAAAAATTTCAAAAAAAATATTTAGTAGATTTTTTTTCAAGAATCTTCTACTTCCGGTTGTCCAATTGTCACCAAAACCTTTTCAGATCTTCCCATGATGGTCCGATTGGGAAATACGTAGTTAAACAAATATAAAGTCTTATGATTTTTGAGTAATCATCCTTCCAACATCCCACACACACACACACACACACACACACACACACACACACACACACACACATACACACACACACACACATCCACACACACACACAGACATCATCGTAAAAATGTTAAAATCGGATTGTATGGAACTTAAAACGTGCTTATACAATAAAATCTGGATATGTGATTTTTAGCATGAATGCAATACCTCTCTTAGCGAGAGGTAAAAATAAAAGTTTGAAATATAGGAAAATTAAAATGCTTCATATCGCGTTTTATCCAGGATATAATGATTAATTTAAATAAAATCTATGCAAATTTAATTTAAATTAGAATAGTAATGAAGGGGAAAATCGGAGAAAAACAGTCTTGAAAATCAATCCTTGCTTTGAAGATGACCTGCGTGATAGACAAAGTTTTTAAAAAAATTAAATTCAGACTATGTACATTTGTAACTATTATAATGTTTAAAATTTCATTACAATAACAATTACATTTTCTCTGATGAAGGCAGATTGGCTTGCCGAAACGTAGAATTTTATAAAAACAAGTTCACATATTTTCAAGACTGTTTTTTCTGTTATTTTCCCATTCATTCATTTATTTATCAAATAGAATAGTAATATTTAAGCTTTTATGTCTAAGCAATCAGCATGTACTTACTCGTACACCTAGCTACTCAAACATTACTTATATAATTTATATGTTACAGTTAAAACTAGAAATCAGTAATTCCCAACAGGGAATAGTTAAGGAAGCATTCACTGATTTGTATGTTCTTAATGCGTAAGAGAAGAATAAAAAAAAAATTGACTAGTTATTGCCAGAAATCACTGCTCCAGAACTGTTAAAATTTTACCTATGACAGAAACAGAAGATAAGGTTATGCGAATAGTTTTAACATTGGTTTTACTGGTCTTATCTAACCTAACCTAACCAGTGATGCATTTTTTTTACTACTGTTTATTAGTGAATGTTAATTTTACTGGTAACTGTTAGAATTCACTACCGGTTTGTGTTGAAGTTATCACAGCTACTAGTGCAATTAGTAATTGCCAACATTTACTAATGAATGCTAACAGTCACTGAATTTCCTATTTTCACTGTAACATACATAAATCTTATGCAGGATACATATATTACACGCCAATCTAAAGACTATATGTTTCAAATGTTCCATTTTAAACAAGCTTTACTTTTCACACGAGCAAGGTAGATACATATCTTAGCTTGCTTGGAATATGTTATAGGTACCTATGTGTATATCATATATGATGCATAAGTTTTTCAGCTCAACGTTTGTATATCATATACAATGCATAAACATGGCGAGAAGTTAACGATTTTTCCAGAAAAATTCAAATAGCTTCAAGTAAAGTGTTGGTGCCACCAATAAATGAATACTTAAATTAAAATAACAATATACCAAATAAAGTTATTTTTAACTTATCTCTACGAGGATACCGACAAAAGTTTTGCCGATCTCTATAGGCCATGGAAAAAAACAAAATTTCTTGATTATCGTAATTGTTAAAGTTTTGATACGGAAATTTCGGAACGTTTAATAAATGTATATGGAGAGTCTGCACCTTCAGAATCTACAGTTATACGTTGGTCAAAAGAATTTACACATGGAAGAATGAACTTAGAAGACTATGAAAGCAGTAGGCGTCCTGCAACTGCTCAAAATGAAGAAATGGTGGTAAAATTGGAAAAATTAGTTTTGGAGAACTATTATGCGCGTCTTTTAATTTAATTGAGGAAAAATATTAAAGTCAAACGCAGGGGAATATTAGACACGGTGTCCTGCTGTAGCACGACAAGTGTCAAAAGTGCAGTTACCCATTGGCTGGAGGAGCAAACTGCAGACTTCCATAAAGACGGGATTCTAAAGTTAAAGCATCGTTGACAAAAATGTGTGGACTTGAACGGAAATAATATAGAAATGATTAAATTTGTACAAAACGTATCAAAAAGTTAATTTAAAAAAAATATATTTCATCACGGCATAATACCCATTGCTGGGTGTGCCAATCTGCTTCGTACACAGATATCGGTAATGATGGAATATTTGTACCGTGCGGGCGCTTACCAGGCGTCACCTCACGGGCACTCATATAAAACTAGTTTAAATGCGGTTTGTGATTGGTTGTTAAACTTGAATTATTTACAATTTTTAAAAAGAACAAAAAGTAACCATAGGGTTCTTTCTCCACGACAACTGTGTGCGAGTTGGCAAACCCTCACCGGAAAAGATACCGGAAGTACTCAGTGGCGGATTAAAGCGTGAGCTACTTAGACACTTGCTTGGGGCGCTTGACTTATTGAGGCACCCAAAAAATCTAGAAACTAAAGATATAAATATATAAATAAACATAAAATTAGTGTATGGAATATATACCTGTATTATTAAATTTTGGAACCCTTCAAAGTAAAATTTGTGTAAATAATAGTTATTTGTATATCAAAGCAACGAAATCTGCCTTTAGCGTTCCGAAAGAAAAAATGTTGCCGAAGCCGCTTGCGGCCGAAGTAGGAGAAACTTAAGGATGTTATAGGATTTCGCGGACAACATTAAAAAATATGTAATTACAGTAAAAAAAAATTAAAGATCTCGATCAAGGTCGTCTACGAATTGTATGAATTAAGATTTTAACTCCGCCCATTCTTTCAAATTCAGTAGTGTCATTTACTTAGTTTTTATGCAGGTACATACTTGTGTTATTTTATTATTATAAAAACATATGTTACCCTAAAAGCATTCCAAATTCAAAACGAAGTTAACTGGTAAGTTTATTAGAAGATGTAAAACCAAAAATGTGAAAAATAACATACTGACACATTGTCAATGTGAGTGACACAGACAATAATGTTATTCGTACGGCTACGAATCAAGGTAATATATTATGTTACTGCGAAAGTATTGTCAACAACCAACATCGTTTTAAAATGGAATGTCCTAACTTAGTCGAAACTATATGAATATTTGAAAGACAAGCATGTTATATCCATATCCTTATCGCACATGCTTGTAGTCTTTGGGAACGAGAGAGATAAATGGATGCCAATTTGTTAATTCGTTCAGGATTCAGATGACCTTGATCGGACATCTTTAATTTTTTTACTTGTACAAGTTTAATTGTATTTAAATATTTTAATTTATTGAAATAGAAAAGCGGCTATTATGGGATTGACATTTGATAAAACAATTAGTTTTATGAAAAATCTTTGAAAAGAGATTAAATATTTTATAAAATCACTATACTGTATTTCAGATAAGAAGAGTTGGTAGCGCTGCTAAGCCAACCTGTTTTACACACATAAAACTTATGAATTAGTTTTGTTTTGTGCATGACATACTTGACAACTCGACACTTCAAAATTTGATGATTTTTATTTCTTTAGTAAATAATCAGTTAAAGTTGTTAAATAGATTACAAAGTCAAATGGAATAAATAATGTACCTGATTGCTTACATATATTGCAATCTTTAGATTTCTGTTATAAAAAGAAATAGGTAAAGACGAATAATTTTCGAAAGGTTTGCCTTTGGTCTACGTTCAGTTTTCCGTTTTTATCTTTTTTTGTGGGAGGTTTAATATTAATAATAAATAATATTAAATTCATCAAAATATGATTTTAAAGCAAAACATAGTTTTTAATCAAACAAATATTTTTAAAAAAATCGCTTTTTAAACGTAAGGGTAAATTTAAATATTGAAATTTGAATTTGACATTTCTTAAAACAGCGTTTTAGTTAAAACCAGGCTTGTGGAACCAGCCATTCTGTTTTAAAATAAGCATCAGAAAGATTGTTATACTAAATTTTATTTCCCAAAAATTTGTGCGTAACTTACCACAGGAGTATACCTAATAGTATAATATGTAATAATAGAGGATGAGCATCGCAGATAACACTTCTCCTACGACCTTCGCACTGACTATAATTACAGGTGACAGCTGACAGCTGACTGAAACGTTTTATTGAAGTGTTTTGCTATGTAAACTTGGTTTTCGTTTAGACCAATCAGAAAGCAGGAATCGTAAGCCCTATCTTACTCCTAACTCTATTCTTATCTAAAAAAAACAAACCAAGAAACTTATTGTTATTTTTCTTTTTTTTTAGAACCGTCATTGTCATATGATATTATTCGTCATGTTAATTCTCAACTATTAAAGTGATTTTAGTTTCCAATTTCGCAGCCGTTACCATACAGCGGCCGCGAAATTGGATTTCACGGACTGTATTGCGTCTGCAAAATATTTGGTTTGCGGGCGATTGGGAAAAAAAATATATTTATGCGCTCAACTTAAGTAACAGTGTGAAAGATTAAATATTCTATCAGAATATAGACACAGACACCTAAACTAATACCTACTCTTACTATTGCTATCACCTAACTTTCTAACTACGTATCAAATTCATGTTGATGGATGTGAAGAGAATGAAAAATTTTGATTTTTGAAAAATGCAAATTAGAAATATTTTTTGCAACAGATGGTAGGCGCTCTAATCCAATTTGACTATATGTCATGAGCCGGCCCTATAAGTAATCAAAAAATCTGTTGTGGCCAGCACAATACCTCCCGCCACTTCCTTTTTTTGGTTAAGTATAGGGCGCGAACAATCATGTTACATTGTTGGTCTTGACAAGCAGATGTGGAGGCCCGTTTCAGAATGATAATTAGTAATTATGTACATAAATGTCAGAATTTTTCATTAAAAATTTCAAAATTTTCTAACTTCATGTAGTTAATTTGTCACCAGGAGTGTGGAATTGCCTTGTCGAGGAAAATAAATCACATGGAATTGGAAAATCACTAAATTTAGAATGAGAAATTATGATATATGACATCTATATACATAATTACTAACTATAATTCTGACACATGACTGCTCGCACCTTAATGTATTTAACATTTCTTGTATACTTCACTCTACACCAAAAATTCTACTTACATCTATTCCATATATTTAGATTTTTTTAATTTAAATTCATTCTATGAAGAAATTTTGTCCCACTCTTTTAATTTTTCGAGATGTTTCCAATTCATTGTCGGCAGTAACAGAATATATGAAGGGTATGTGTAATATACCTATAATATTAAATATTAAACTATTAATGCAATAAGAAATAATATAATGTATGTATTTCCCAGAAAAAATCTTCAGTAATGTCTTCGGATTTCTGACACTGACATTTTTTGACAATTTAAATTTTCAACTATTTTCGGCTGATTTATTACAACAGATTATTTTATATATTATATTTCTTTTATCTCTAAATCTATAGAATATATAATAAAATATTTAAATGTATCAGATAGAGAATTTAAGTTTTTTTAATATTACCACGAAAAATTTTCAAAAAATAAAATTTAGAAGAATTTTTTTCAAGAATCTTCTACTTCCGGTTGTTCAATTGTTACCAAAACCTTTCATTTCAGATCTTCCCATGAATGTCCGATTGGGAAATACGTAGTTAAACAAATTTAAAGTTTTATAGTTTTTGAGTAATCGTCCTTCCAACATCCCACATACACACACACACACACACACATACACACACACACATCCACACACACACACAGACATCATCGTAAAATTGTTAAAATCGGATTGTAGGGACCTTAAAACGTGCTTATTCAATAAAATCTGGATATGCGATTTTTAGCATGAATCCAATACCTCTCTTAGCGAGAGGTAAAAAACAGATTGGAGCATTCAAAAACTTGGTAAGCCTTGATGATATTTTAATTTTATTTATTCATTTACTAAACAAGAATGCTAACAATTGCAACACTTCTGTTTAATTTCAGATGTGTCTAGCTGTAACTTTGATACAAGAACTTGTCTGAAATAACAATTCATAAACCCGTGTGAAACGTAGTGTAATAAATCAGTGTAGAGTTAATTCTATTCGCTGTAAGGTTTTTGCAATCCTTGATAAAAACCCGGGCGCCAGAGTGCAGTATTCCTGCATTTGTCAGGAATGAGAAGCGATAGAGCGTGTTTCTGTCCACGCCGTCAGCGCAGCGCTGATTGACTGGAATAAATCCCGTGACATAAGCATCAACGTGTTCAACTCGCTTTGCTTTCAACTCATACAAATTTCATTTACTAAAGCGTATTTCCTTCACTGGCTTTACAAACGAATCAAACTTTTTATAATTCAAGAATGTAAAAAGGATTTACATCCAAGTTTATTTATTTTATCAAAATGGTTTTCTTTTTCCGCCGTTTTAAATATTTTCAGAAATAAATCATCAATTATATTTTGGAGTAAAAACTTTCAAATAATTTTGTGAAAATATATTAAATGAGAGATGGTAATTTCAAATTCTGAAGCCAACAACTTAACAAAAAATACTGCTGCTTCTATTAGTATCTGCTCCAGCAAAGTTTAATATTTTTAATCTAAAAATTAAATACTTTAAACTTAGGTTTAAGTTTGGAAACTACGATTTAATTTATTTAAATTGAAATTTATCTTTGGATTAACATTGGATTAAGAGTTTGAAAAGAAAAATGACAATTTTTCTGTGTATCAAAATTGCTTCAAAAGGTGTTTTCGAGGCGGTAACTTACTATAAGTCACCCCGGTGCAACTTGTATTGGGAAACTGGCAGCAAACAGTAGGCAGTGAGAGTAGTGTACCCAATGTAACAGAGATGTCACTAAACGGTTCATGTCGCTGCTATAGTTTGAAATAAATTAAGTAATCTATGAAATAAAAATTTATAAAATTATTTGTCAACAGTAAAAAATATTGTTCGAAGATATTGTCATTGCTGCCACAAAACAAGTATAAGTCGCTGGTTTAAAAAATATATATTATGGCTTATGATAAGTAAATAATTTAATAATTTTATTTTAGTTTAGGGATTTCTTCTAATCTAACGAACATTTTCAGCTTTAATCGTCGTTATAAATTTAAATGTCGCCGAAAATTGAGAAGCTTTTGGGCACAAACAACCATACTCCAAATATTGTAAATTTGAGTTATCTAGAGCTACATCTACATTCGAGGATGCCAAACAGTTTGGTAAAACATATATTTGACATTTACTTGACATGTATTTGACATATGTCAAAAGTAGTGTACCCAATGACACCCAGGGGGTAATAGTTCCGTGCTGCCCACTTGATACATTGACTTGCACTTCTCGTTTACCTTATTGTTTTGTGCTATAAGTGTTATATAAATATCTTTCATTTCAGTTGTTATTACCTGTCATTACTCAAAGAAGATTACTGCAACTGGATTTATTACAGCGAAATATTTACATCAAACTGAAAACATTCTTTTAAATTAAAATTTAAAATATTTATTTGTAGATTTGTAATATAATAGATATAAATTTTAACCTAACTTGCAAGTAACGGTTGTCAAAATGTCAAATGTCTCAATAAATTAAATTTCAAATGTTTATTGAAACTGTTAATGTTACCAACCTTGAAATTTTAATATATCTTTCAGTAATAATTTTGAAATAAAATTAAATTAATGCGAAATAGGAAAAATAGTATGTATAATCCATTGACCCCTGTGGTGCACTCTCCACGCCAGCAATGAGTGCCCGTGAGGTGACGCCTGGTAAGCGCCCGCACGGTACAAATATTCCATCATTACCGATATCTGTGTATGAAGCAGATTGGCACACCCAGCAATGGGAAATATGCCGTGATGAAATATTTATTTATTTTTATTTAATCCATTTGTAATACCCATACTTCGCGTAACTCGCCTACAACTTGACTTGATTATGCAAACTCTGTACTCGTATTACAATAATGGTCATTGTAATACTTGTCTTTCAATATACTATTGTATACTTATTCTGATTTTAAAACATTTAATTATTAACTGAATATGTTGACAAGATATTATTAATTTTTTTAACATGGCAAACTTGATAAATCATTCATAACCTCTAAAGAATTACACTTATAAATATTGATATTAAAATAAAATTAGTAGGTCACATCTCTGAAATGGTTAATTTGCGGACCGATTACAATGCTACAAGGAAATGATCCAATTGTTTGATTGTAGATTAATGTGTCCTTCTAGATACATTTCTCATGCTCAATGCGTTAATCGGGTAATGACATTTTTGTAATTTGGAATATGACAGTTAAAAATGTACGTTTAGTTAAAAGGAATTTTTCAAAAATTAAACCGGCATCTGGCGGACAAGAATATCTATGTTATTTTTTAATTAGCCCAGTAGAAGCTTCACTCGTAACACCTCTATCATTTGTACGTATTAAACGTGACACCGTGTACCACGATATTAAAATACCTAATAAGAGTACAAAATACTCGTATATACAGCGTAAATTACTTTTTAAGTAATTAAGCTAAGTTCGTTAACTTATGACGAAAATATTTTTTACTTTGTTCCATAATTAAAAATAAAATACATGAGAATTATGTACATTAAAAAAATTCTTAAGACAAACGAAAATTTTATAATTTATTTTATTTGCATTTTGATTGTATTCATTTACATAAACAGGATGGAGACCGGCACAGCCGAACATGTAAAATTAGACTTTCTTAATGTCCTGCTTACCTAATTATTTTAGGGAAAAAGGTTTGAAATAAAAGTTTTAGTGCATAAAATTCTATATCTGAATCAATAAACAAATTTAATTTTGTGTGCCTTGTAACGGCAGAAATTAGGTATGAAAATGTTGAAAATCACCTCAAAAATAGCAATAGCCATGGAATTGAAACAAAATAAATAACAAATGTTTAACGATTTATGTCATATTAAGGTAATTTATTTTTACTAGGTATTATTTCTAATATCTGTTCCAGTTAACAATTATCTGTTAATTTAAATTGATATTTATTCCTTGAAAAGAAATTACAAAAAATAATAAAAATAAATTAATCTAGCTTGACAGATAAATCGTTAACTTTTGTTAATTTTTTGTTTCAATTCCATGGCTATAGTTTTATTGGGGGTGATTTTCGACATATTCATACCTAATTTCTACCTTTACAAGGCAAACGTTTACTGAGTCAGATTCATAATTTTAATTGAAGTTTTTTCACCTAAAATAATTAGGGAAACAGGAAATTGGGAATGTCTGATTTTGCATGTTAAAGTCCTATGTTCTGCTACGCCAGTCACCACCTGTATAACATAATAAAAATTTACTTAGGTATATAATGGGTACAAAAAAAAATCGCGGAGTGTGCGAAATACACCATGGTGACTGTGTGTTCAATTAATCCATTAGGCGCTGTTGATGCGAGAACGCAACATTATATAAACAATTTTTTTATTATGTTAAATCAATTTTTTTGGAAATTTGTTTATATATATCTTATTCAGAATAGTGTACACATGTTAATTTATATTTTATAATAAAAATATTTGCTGTAATAGATTTTATAAATTTTTCAAATTAGCCAATTCCAGAGTCTGACACGCTTGCATACTTTTTTTTTATAAAATAACATGCTTTTCCTTAAAATAACAGCGAAATCTGTTAGTTATAAATAATAAGTTTTTACGTGTCATGTGTCATTTACAAAAAGATAACAAAAAACCAGATATCTTTAATTAAAGTATAAAAACATTAACAGTATATTACATCCGAGGTGAGAGATGTTTCATGTAATGAAACTCCCACCGAGGTATGTATACTATTTTATTCACAATCATCCTCTTTTTTAAATCAATAATTTTCAGAATAAATTATTGAGTTATAACCTTTAATTTTGTTACTGTTTTTTGACAGCTCCATTATAATTTGCTTAGCCAACTTTATTATAAAAATCTATGACAATGTAGCTAGGCAACCCCTACATAAATATTTCCAAACCAAGAGATTGTAATTGCAGTTAGTAATGTCGTATATCCCAACCTCTAAAAGGTTAGGAATTGACATATTACTACTATAATGATTGTGAATAAAATATATTTATTACATGTTATTTTGCATGGGTTTTGCATTTTCTGCACCCTGGATTCAAATCCCAGCGAAGTCCATAAATTTTTCACAATTTCTTTCTTCGTTTATTTAAAAAGCTCATTTCTACGAATTAAACATTAGGAAGGATCACAATTAATTATTATCAATTATATAATAAACGAATGTTTAGTATGAAATAACTGTCAGTTTATTGTTAGGTTCTTAATGCGTTAAAACGAACAAAGAGCGAAATCACATAATATTTGTGCGTTACATTAGGTTTTCTTAAGGTTTGTTTACGCTTACATAATCATGTACGAGAAAAGCATGAAAAAGTTTCATCAATATTATACTACTTTTATTATTTTATGAAAGAAATACATTAATTTGTTTTGCGAATAAATGTGACAAAACTTAAAATTCAAATTATTTTTCTTGCTCGCCAACTTGATTTAAATCTCCCCTTATACGGTAAACAATTCGACATTTTCATGACATACACAAACTGCCTTATACAACAATTTTTTATCAAAATTAAAATTCAAGATCTTAAACAGAAACAAACAAAATATTAAAATATGTATGTCTAGGCGTGACGTTGCCGCAGTTAAGCCTCAAGCATTCACAATAACAAAATCAGTTTTGTAGGTTATAGGCAATATAAGCTTGTTCTGTTACACTTTTTTATACAAAAAAATCGGATGTGGCCAGCACATTATATTTCGTCAATTCTGTGTATTATGTACAAATTCCAACATAAATTTTCTTGCAAAAGATCCTATATTTCCAGTAAAATTATTTCATAAACAAACTACACAAATTGCGCTTGACACTTCTTCTTATTTTTTAGCTTTTCCCATTCGTTAGGGATCGCTATTTTTTATTTTCTTCTTCGATTTATTTCTGAATTCCGTGTCGTCCTCATTTAGTTCCTTTTCTTTCAAGTACCCGCAATACAATCCATTCATATTATCTTTGGTCTTCCTCTGTTTCTTCTACCTTCTACTACTATAGATATTCATTCTTCTTCCAATATATTCTTCATCTCTCTTCATAATATGTACAAACCAATGTAATTGTCTCTCTTGTATCTTAATAGAAATCACTCGAGTCATTTCCCGTATCCTATAATTCCTTACCTTATCTTTCCGTGTCTTCCCCAATATCTATCTCAACATCCTCAACTCTGCCACATTCATTTTCTTTTCATTGATACTGATATCTGCCAATTTGAATAATCTGAATATATTAGCAGTTTCCATGATTAGCAATGCTGGCTGATTTATGAAATTTAATATCTTTATAATTCTTTAAGTCTATATCTATTGAATATGACGTATAAAATGCAATCATATCGTAAAGAAAATAATAGATTCTTTAATTTATAATAACATTACTTTTAATATTTGCAAATGGGGGTTCTTTCGGTGGACCTATTATAATCAAAATCTAATTATGTCTGCATATGGATCTAAACCCCAAAATGTGGGGATCCATTAAAAATAATACCTTCCTTACCTAAAGGTGACGGAAGGTACAAAGAAAGATATACAAAAATATATTAACAAAAAAGTTATTCGTAGACTTTAATTTCATGTATTGTGAATGCTGTACTAATACTAGTTATAACACTAACCATAGCTACTAATACTAACTACTAATTTCGTATTGTGAATGAGGCTTTATTCTTTAGCCATCATATTTTACCGTGAGTATATTGGAGTACAAAACTTCTGAATGTGTTAGTGCGAGTGGAAGTGGTACAGTTCAAAGAAAAACTTTTATGGAAAAATAAAGAAAATTGATTTGTTACAGTGTTTGATATTAGTTTTCAACTATTTTTATACAATCTGTGTACACAATATAATGTTAAAAAATATATGTTATTGCAAATTACAAACTCTATTAGAATAATGTTTATTTTGAATATAAAACAAGTTTTTGAAGGCACTCGAGTGACACTAACTACCATAAGTGCCGTTGGTATTTGGTATCCTAAACGTGCTCAATGCTACAGATATATTGTCTTTACCGAAATACACAAATAGAAGCAGGTTGGTACACCTAGAAATAAATAATATATAGTGATAAATTTATTTATTTAATCTTGAGAATACCATTCCACATTTTTTGGGAATATTGTAGATATAAAACGTTGTTAACTTGGTTTATCAGTTAATGTACCCCAAACCTCGTTCAAAATTTAAGATTCGCAACAGTGAGACACGAAATTAAATAAAGGCTACAAGTTTCTCTGCCTTGCAAAGCGAGTTCGGAGCGAATAATTGGAACTGAAACAAATGGAATTCGTTCTACTTGATCTTACGCCCTTAACACGCGAGTGCAGTTGTTTACAAATACAGTTACAACTCAATTTTGTTTGCAGAGAATAATAGCTTCAATTAAAATAAAATTTACATTTCTGATACGTTATTCCAATAACCATTCGGGATACTATTCAGCACTATCAAATGTAATTTAAAAATAACCTTCATTAATGCAAGTAAACGAAACGAGTTCGAGCAAAATTGAACTACTAATTGCAGTGACGTTATCACAATAAACACATATAAAACATAAAATTAATTATTTTTGCACTGTTTTTGTAATATTTAGCACTTGTTATCTTGCATTAATTATTCATAAGCTCTATTATTTTTATTGCAATAACTGCGCTATGAAAACTGAGTATAGTCGACAAGTGCTGGCAGGTTAAAACGCGAAGAAATATGCAAGATATAAGGAAAACACTGCAGAATAATGACAGTAATTTATTCTTGTAAGAATTATAATTAGTTTTTAAATATTGCGATAAATAATGATACCATTGTTATATACTCAAATTTTAAAATAAAAATTATTACTTTTTATTTAATGGCTAAACGGTAAATACATTATAATTGCCCAAAAAAAAAAAATTATACTCTTATACTAAATGGAGATTACTAAAAGTATGCATTATATTTGAATCTAATCTTTTATTTGATGTATAATTAAACTAAGATATAGTTAAATTATATAGCATTTTATTAAAAAGTGATATTTTCTTTATTCTTTAATCTTTTGTTGTTATAAAAATGTTTTTCTGATGAAGAGATTTAAAAAGAGAAACATATACTCATTTACTTACAGTCTTAATACAATTATATACATAGTCCGGATTAAAACAAAAGACGAACTAATAGTTATGATAATAATGATTTCTGATCGAATATAATTATTATTTATATTATCGTAGACATTTGACTGAGGCTGAAATTATCTAATAAAAATTTGATGTGGCCAACACAAAACTTTCCGCCATTTAATTTTTATTAAGTTAAATATGTACCTACATATTTTACTTATGTTGCAAATTGTATTATGTTCCTTTGTGTCTGGCCGGGAATCTGTTGAGCCTGATTCGATCCCGATTGACGCCAAATATTCAAATTTTACATGGCACAAAATTCTCCCCTGTGGTACACTCTCCACGCTAGTAACGAGTGCCCGTTAGGTGAGGCCTGGTAAACGCCCGCATGGTACAAATATGTCATCATCATTACCAAAATCTGTGTACAAGGCAGATTGACACACTCAGCAACGGGTAATATGCCGTGATGATATATATTTTGTTTTAGATAAATATAAATTTTATAGGTTAGGTATATTATTATATTTACATAATTTCATTCGATGAAATGTAAATGAGATGAGAGAACATTAGATTGAAAGCATGAGCGTTGAAGAGTTTTATGAAAATTATTTGGCACTAAAAATGACGCACAACTTTGTTTAAAAAGTAAAATTACAGCACGTTTTGGCGTGATTAATTTACTGAATGAAATATGTATGTATGAAAAGGAAATAGGAAAATATCATTACAAGTTTATTAAATTTAGAAGTGAAAAGTAATTCAACAGGTAGAGACACAGAAGTCGCAATAAATACTGTCATACACATAATAATAATTTTTTGTAAAAAGTATGTAATACGATCAAAAAATTTATATTAAAATTATAATAGGAACTTACAATATTTTCTGTTTGTCATGTACGCATTACTGTACGTAATGTATCTTCCCCTACGTCGTGTTACGTATGGTGCAGAATTTTAGTGTGCTAAATCAGTAGCCAATATTCATGAATTCTACCATACCTCAGATCCGATCATATCATACATTATATCAGCAGTCTAACACGTACGACAATTACACCAGTTTATAAATAATCTAGTCCGGTATTATCACTGAACATGTCGTACTAATACCGTACTCCTGTATGTTAAACGATAAAATTAAGACCAATTATGAGACAAACGCAATATAATCTTAACTCAAATGTCATTCGTGTTTGTAATTATAACACGTTAGTGATAAAATATTGAATCCCACTTCAATTTTGCTATTTATAGAGACTTTAAATAATAATTAGGAAATGCTTTCACAACTTGTAAATTTCTGTAGTATGCAAGCATCCAAGAAGGCGTTTTTAGTTTATTTGCAAGTAGTGTTCTGCAGGACAACGTTTGTTTATTAAAGCTGAATAATGTTTTAGAACCCGTGAATTATTAACGAAGTTTGTAGGAAACTTCACTCTTCCTTTTATACAATGTACCCAAGATTAAAAATAAAACAACCATTTAATTAATTAGTAAACAAACCAACTAGATTTCAAGCACTCGATTTTCATAAAGTTGTGCTTTGTGCTTTTGGTTATAGTCTGTACTAATTTTGGCTAGGAAGCAAAGGAAATTTATTTTTAAAAGTTGTGTTTTTGCTTTGAATTTAGTTTTGAGAAAAAGCAAACACAAATAATGGATTTGTACCAGTACTTGTTTCATTTTGTAAGTATTCTGTTTTATTGATAAATAAATTAGAAAGTATAGATTACTCAGGCAATTATATATAATTTAGTTCAATTTCCAAGAATATGATAAATATCTTTAACAAATTAACAAAAAAAATAATCAAACAAAATGAGAAAATAATAAAATTAGACATTGCATTACGTATATTAACCCTACAGTAGTCGCGTGAATATTTATAACACGAGCAGTAGCGCCGGTCTCACAGACCGAGTATTCCTAATTACGATTTTAACATTCATTATTGTGTTTTCAACCATCATTATGATATGTATTTGGAGATTAGAATAATATCTAGGATTCTTTTTAATCAAATTTAAATATTCCTCCTGTATTTTATATTATTTTTTACTCAAAATACAAACTAAACAAAATTTAAATACAAATAAAGTTTTAATTATCAAAAAAATGTGATGTGGCCAACACATTACCTCCCGTCAGTTCTACGTGTTTTGTATAAATTCTATACAGAAAGTTTCTTGCAAAATATTCTATATTTCAACAAACAAATCATAAAACTTACATAACTGATGAGAATTTTCTATAAATTTCTTTCGACTTGTTTAAAATATAGATTTTAAGCTTACAAAAATTGAATATGTTAATCAAGTATTCCGCCATTTAATATTAGATTACATCGCACTTATTAGTAATACCAGCTTTATATCTATTCGGTATTGTATACCTAAGCTCTGCATATTTTCCTGTGAATATTGTTTTCCGTATTGTCCTATGTCTTACAAGATAGGTTTTACTGTACATACTAGATTTTCACGAAGTTGTTTTTCATTGTGCCAAAAGTAAAGACTCGCGGTACAACCTAAGTCTGGACTAGAAGATGTTCCTTAAAATGTCGGTCGAACTATTATCACCAGTCATTTGGTCCACAGTTTTTTAAAAGTTTTAAATCTATATTTAAAGAAGCCGAAAGAATTCTGTACGAATTTCTAACCATTTGTGTAGATTTTATAATTTCTTCAAAATATAAACTAACCGAATTATTGAGTTTGGGCTCGTATATCAATTGCACTTAATACTGACATGTTACAATCAGAATTTTTTGAATATAGTATCTAGCTGTTTCCATGGTTGTAGCATAGCTGGCTGTTTTTTGAAATTTAATTTCTTTATAGTCATTCAACTCTTAATCCATTGAATATGAAGCATAAAATGTAATCAAACTTATAGAGAATAAAATATTCTTAATATTTCCGAAAAACAATAAAAATAAAAATGATATAATAGCGTTTTTTCAAGAAAAAATGTTAAAATCTTCAAATGAGGGTAATTCCAGTTAACCAATTATAGCCAAAATCAAATCATGTATGTATATAAATGTAAGGAAAAAGAATATGAAAAAATCTGTTGTGGCCAGCACAATACCTTCCATCAATCCTGTCTATAATGTATAAATTCCATACATAATTTTTCTTGCAAAAGATTCTAAATTTCCTGTAAAATTATTTCATAAACAAACTATTCAAATTGCTCTTGACACTGACATCTTCTTCCTCTTTAGCTTTTCCCATTCGTTAGGAGTCGATATTTTTGCGTGTCGTTCTCATTCGGTTCTTTTTTTCTCAAGTCTTCCGTAATACAGTCCTTCCATCTTATCTTTGGTCTTTCTCTGCTTCTTCAACCTCCCATTACTAAACTACTCATTCTTGTTCAAATATAATTCTTCATTTCTCCTCATGACATGTTCAAACCAATGTAATCATCTTTCTTGTATCTTTCTAGAAAATTGTAACACTAGAGTTATTTTCTTACCGTATCTTTCCGTGTTTCCCCAACATCTACTTCAACATCCTCATCTCTGCCACATTAATTTACTTTTTACTCATACTGACATCTGTCAATTTGAATTATATGAATATAATAGCAGTTTCCATGTTTAGCATAGCTGGCTGAATTATAAAATTTAATTTCTTTAAAATTCTTTAACTCTGTATCTATTAAATATGAAGTATAAAATGTAATCAAATCGTATAGAGAATAATATATTCTTTAAGTTATAATAATATTAAATGTCAATAAATCAAATTTAACTGTTAAATCTTCAAATGTGGCAACTTCCGGTTCACCAATTATAACCAAAATCTAATCACTTGTTCTTCTGGATGTAAACTTAAATAATACGAAAATTATAATTTTTGGAATCGTGGTATTGAAGTTATGGGATCCGGAACTTTTGTCACACACACACAGATACACAGACACACACACACAGACACACATTCATACATACAGACATCATCGTAAAAATGGTAAAATCGTATTATAGGGACCCTAAAACATGCTTTTTTGACCAAAGACAATACCTTCCTTACCTAAAGGTGATGGAAGGTAAAAATTGTAATTTTTTAATAATTGTAGTATCTGATCCGAAAGAATTATCACGCACACGCACACGCTCGATATGCGATTTTTAGCATGAATCCAATATCTCTCTTGACGAGAGATAAAATGATAAGAAATTGTAAATAAACAGTAGGTATATAATTTATTTTGTCTCTTTCGGTTTGTATTCCTTGACTTTGGACTTTTTCTGTATTATCTTGTATATAAGGCAACATTTACGTCAAGTGTCTTCTCTTTAAATCGGATATCGTAATAGTCTCCAGGTCAACTATTAGTACGCTGTTTGTAAAGGGTTCTGTTCATGTGTATTCTTTCTCATAGACTTTTAGATTCTTTAGACTGAAGTTTTATTTTTTGACTATAATTGTCGAATTTTTCCTTATATTCTAGTCTAATCTATCGGTTTCTCAGATGCCAGAAAGCTTATTTCACTCTCCATCATTCCAAAAAAATAAAAAATCTGTTGTGGCCAACACAATACCTTCCGTCATTCTCGTGTATAATGTATAAATTCCATAATTTTTCTTACAAAAAATTCTAAATTTCCAGTAAAATTATTTCATAAACAAACTATTCAAATTGCACTTGACACTGGCATCTTCTTCTTCTTTAGCTTTTCCCATTCGTTAGGGGTCGCTATTTTTGCATGTCGTTCTCATTCAGTTCCTTTTCTCTCAAATCTTCCGCAATACAGTCCTTCCATCTTATCTTTGGTCTTCCTCTATTTCTTTAACGTCCTGTTACTAAACTATTCATTCTTGTTCCAATATAATTGTTCATTTCTCCTCATGACATGTTCAAACCAAAGTAATCGTCTTTCTTGTATCTTTCTAAAAACTTGTAATACTAGAGTTATTTTCTTACCGTATCTTTCCGTGTATTCCCCAATATCTACTTCAACATCCTCATATCTGCCACATTAATTCACTTTTTATTGATACTGACATCTGTCAATTTGAATTATATGAATATATTACTAGTTCCCAAGTTTGGCATAGCCGGCTGAATTATAAAATTTAATTTCTTTAAAATTCTTTAACTCTGTATCTATTGAATATGAAGTATAAATTGTAATCAAATCGTATAGAGAATAATATATTCTTTAAGTTATAATAACGTTAAATGTCAATAAATCAAATTTAACTGTTAAATCTTTAAAGGAGACTACTTCCGGTTATAACCAAAATCTAATCAGTTGTTCTTCTGGATGTAAACTTGAGGAATACGAAAAAATTATAATTTTTGGAATCGTGGTATTGAAGTTATGGAATCCGGAACTTTTGTCACACACACACAGACACACAGACACACATAGATACAGACATCATCGTAAAAATGGTAAAATCGTATTATATGGACCCTAAAACGTGCTTATTCAGTAAAAACTAATCATTGAATTTTTTGACCAAAGACAATACCTTCCTTACCTAAAGGTGACGGAAGGTAAAAAACCAAAATTTATGCACAGTGTTAGATGTTATAGCATAACAAGTTGATGATATCGCAATGTGGATATAGAACAATATGTAAATAATACCTATCGAATGGACAGATAACTAAACGAAATTTAACGGTTTATAGAACAATATAATTCCTCAATATATCAACAGAACAAGATAATTCTTTAAAGTAGACACAAAACTTGGGATATAGAACATTTATTTACTGAATATTCCATTATGGGTTAAGATAACACTGCTATTTAAACGGATATAGAACAAGTTTTTTTTTCAAAATTTTTGGTGTAGTTATCTATAACTCTGTATATCCCAAAAATGGACTTAGAACAAGATAATTCTGGGATGAGGAAATAACTATTTTTTGTATGAATTTACGACTATGTTTTGGTTGTGGTTAAATTCATTTTCAAATAAAAATTGGAAACATTTATTTTGAAGTTTCAAAAGATATGTATCCAACTTTTGACTTGAAAATAGTTGTAACCACGACCGAAACGTGGTCATAAATACATACAATAAACAAATTATTATTACGTAAAGCTTCTTTATTCCAAACCCAATAGCGTTAAAAAATATTTAAGCGTCGTTGTTCGAAAATTCGAAATAAAATAAGTATTTGTGTTCTCCTGTTGTCTTTAGTGCAAACCAAAATTTCATATTATTTCATACCTATTTTTCGGGAAAAATAAATATATTCCACACTTATTCCCGGTATAACTATTCCACCTAGTTTAAATTTAAACTGGTTTAACACTTCGGTATTCATAGCAACGCAATATATTTTAAACTTATTAGTTTAACTATTCCAGATAAAACATTTGGCAACATTGTATTTTTAATCCCTTTGACGTTTATGCATGAGCAATAAAAATAATTAAATTGCTTTTGTGGAAAATAGGTACGAGTAACAGGTAAGTTTTGTTATTATAATTACAATTTCCTATCTTATATTAAATATTAAGCAACATTTTAAAATTTTAGCGGTATTATAAAATGACAGCAAAAAAGAAGAGATCCGAAAATTGGACGGAAGAGGAATAGAATTCGTTATTTGAATTAATTAAAATACACGGCAGACACATAATATGTAGATAAAAATGCAAATAAAAATAAAAAAGATAAAGCCTGGAATCAATTTTATCTTGGCATGTCATAATCATTCTCACTTTCTTAAGAATCTGAAAATTATAAAAAAATGTAGATTGAATCCTTTAAAATAAATTTTACTAACCTATATTTAATAATAAATATGTACAATAAATTTTGGTGAAATTAGGTTAAGTCTGTATGCTTTGACTACGGCTAGCTGTAGCTTTACGAGCGCACTATACTAATCATGCGCAGAACAACGCGGAAAATTTAAAATTTAAACCAACTAGTTTAACGATTTATACTCAGTACCTCTTGGTTTAAATTTATTACCTGTTGGTATAAGCTAAACCTAAACATAAAAGTGTTATGAATACGATTATTTGCTAAACCTGGTATAAAAAACAAGTTTAAAGTTATTCCGGGTATAACTATTGCTATGAATACGGCTGATAAAGTATTTACATAAGTTTTTTCAAATAGCAATTTGTAATTTTATAAATGAAAATTTCTTTCACTTGTTTTACTAATATTTTCATTCAATACCTATGAATGCTTAAATGAGGCATATTAAAAGATATTAAATTAAAATATCAGTAATTAATTTATATGTATTAATGATTGTTATAATTTGTAATCCTGTGTAAAAATTTCCGTTCCGCTGTCGAGAAACTTTTGGTATTTTTCTCCGGAAGCTTATAACAAGTGCTAATACTATTTAAAACTTGGAAAGAAAACATTTTAAATTAAAACCCATCAATCTTTTCGACACGTTTAATTTAAATTTTTACAGAGTGGAAGTTGAAGAAAAAGAAAAGAAAAATATAAATCAAATACGTGCACAAATGTACATCTTACAAACTGATATTGATAAATGAAGTTTATAAAGATGGCACCTACTGAGACTGAGTAATGGCGGAATACAAAATAATTATGCTTTCTATAATTTCGATCAGAGTTCGTAATACAAGAAAATAAAAACGTATCGCTGACAACTATTTAATATGAAATATCTACTGACATACTTTTTGTATGTATTACCTTCGAAAGAATATTTTCATTATTATATTTCCTATTTTTCTTTTTTTATAATACGAGTACATGAAATTTATAACATTTGACAATCATCGTTTATTACTTAATACAGTAATAGACACACCTAATTATTTTAACAAAAAAAATATTATTTTTCAGCTCCCACCTACTTATAAGCAAACGATATAATGATCCATAATCCGTATTACGAATTCACTTTTTATAGGACGCTTTTCTTAAAAGTAACGTAAAATGGCACTTTGTACAGTGGCGTAAATAGGTGTATGCAACATATTCGTATGCCGTCGCACAGGGGCCCGAAGCCCTAGAGGGTCATTGTTTACTTGCTTTCCAAGACACTAATTTAAGAAAAAAAAATTAATTGTAAACACTTACTTATATAACATAAAATAAACATTTTATACTTATAAGACCTACTGTGTCGGGCATAAATAAAGCGACTCCGTATGAAATAATAAAAAATAGACGTTAACAAACTTCTTATATAATGTGAAAGTGACATATTGATACAACCTTATGTACGTTAAATAACTAATTCTCCACGCCAGCAATGAGTGCCTGTAAGGTGACACCTGGTAAACGCCCACACCGTACAAATATTTCATCATTACCGATATCTGTGTACAAACTGATTGGCACACCCAGCAATGGGTAATACGCCGTGATGATATATTTATTTATTTATAAAAGTATCGTACTAAATTTCAAAACTATTTATGTACGAGTATTTGAATACAGATGTGAAGTGCGACAAAAATAGAGCGACTGTAAAAAATCTTATATTTACTTAAAAATAATAATTAGAATAACAGATTATGAAAGAAACTTAAATTAGACCAAAATAAACAATTTTACATATTTAATATTTTAATAATTAGTTATAATAGATTGTATTGGTCATGGCATCGAATTAAGTATATTATTGATGATCTTGTGGTTTATAGATTTCCATGCATCCGTTACAATTTTACAAGTATATAATTGCTTGGAATTATTAATATTATTAATAGATTCAAAGTCGAAAGGCAAGGATTAATAAAATACATACATACAGTAAAAATTTTGAAAGATGTCCGATCAAGGACATCTACGAATTGTATGAATTCAGATTTTGCTCCGCCCATTATGACAAATTCAGTAGTGTCGTTTGCTTAGTTTTTATGAGGGTACGTAAGATACTACTGTTATTTTATTATTATAAAAACATATATTACAGTAAAAGCTTTCAAAATTCAAAAATAAGTCAACTGGTAAGTTTATTAGCAAATATAAAACCAAATATGTTAAAAATAATACAATGACACAATGTCAGTGACACTGACAGAAAATAACATTATTCGTGCGGCTATGAATCAAGGTAATGTATCTGAATTAATAAATAAACTTACGTTACAGCGAAAGTATTATCAATAACGAGCATCCTTTTAAAGTGGAATGTCCTAACTTAGTCGAAACAATATGAATTTTTGAAAGACAAGCGTGTTATGTCCATCCTTATCGCACACGCTTATAGCCTTTGCAAAGGAAAGATATAAATTAATGCCAATTTGTTAATTCATTCATTATATAGATAACCTTGATCGAACATCTTTAAAAAAAATACTGTACATATTAATATTATTTCTTTGCAATATTTTTGTCAATGGTTTCCAACAGATTTTCAATTAGTATTAAAGATCAGGTGATCAGGTGACTATTTGCATTCATGCCGATTTGGAACTGTTGAAAATATTAAAGTAATATCTTTGAAATTGTATTTATGTTTTATTCGATCACCAGTCATTCGCTAAAATCGTGTAATACATAATAAGAAAGAGAATTTCATTCTGAATTCATATTTTCAAACCGCGATGTCAGATTTTTAACCGTATGAGAGTGGCGTATGAAAAAAGTGTAATAAGCCGACTTGAATATGTGTCTATAACTTGCAAATAGTCACCTGATCATTAATACAGTAGAAAATGTACTGCAAGGAATAATAATAATAATAATTATTCCAAGAAATAATTTAAAATTATAACGCGTGTCATGTATGGAAATTTTTGAAGTAAATATAAGATTTTTTATATGTATTCAAATACGTGAGTATGTACTTGTTAAATTCAGTACGATATTTTTGAATTACTTATTTAACGTCCATATGGTTTAACGAATATACCTTCACATTAAGAAGTTTGAAAATACATTAAATATTTAAAATAAGGGGAAGTATGTTTTATTATTTCCTACGGAGTCGCTCTATTTATGTCCAATACTGATCATGTATATCTACAATATCGTAATAACATGTAATACTTTGAAGTTTACCGCTTATACATGGACCATCAACTTTTGTTAGCGAACATTGTTATTCGGTCGCAAAATGTTATTAATAACATACTAACATTCTACATTTGCTAACTTTAGCTAACAATGTTCGCTTCAATGTGGAATCAAATTAAGCCATGCTAAGTTAATATTTAATCATACTTATTTATAATAAATCATTCAACAGGATAGTAAAATCCCAATTACAGGAAGAATATATAAAGGGAGTACAAAAATATACATGCGTAAGCTTTAACAATGATAATAAATACAAAGAGAAATAGAATTATTCTATAAAAATTTAATATTTAAATAGAGATTTAAACTTAGGTATATCACGTAAAAAGTTAACTAATTGTAAGATTATCGTAATAGAAAGTCGTAAGATTGATTAAATTAACACAGAAAATATAACTCAATATTTTTTACCTCCCGCTACCCTTGGTAAGGGAGGTATAGGGATCATGCTAAAATCACATATCGAGATTTTAATAAATGACTATGTTTCAAGGTCCATAAATTCCGATTTTAACGTTTTCACAATTATGTCTGTGGGTATGTGTGAGTGTTTATGTGTGTGTATGTGTGGGTATATGTGTGTGTATGTGTATATGTGTGAGTGTGCATCTTCTGGACACTCCAACTCAAATACAATCATTCGGAAAAGTTTTAAACCTTGTATTTCGACCTTATTTTAATATGGGAAAAAACCATTAGATTTTGGTATATATCGGATAACAGGAAATCGCACTTTACTTGAAGGTCAAAATAGTTTTTCATCCAAAAATACCTTTAAATGTATTTTTTGCGATTTATTTTATTATAAAAATTAAATGTTCTTAGACTTCTTGAGTGGGAAAATTCGATGGATAAAAGAAAAACTACTGGAGATCAGGCAATGGTTAACTATCATTTATTTTTGACCTCTACACAGGAGGTGCCGAAACTAGTAGAGGCCAGAAATAAGAGATAACCATTGATTGATCTCCAGTAGTTTTTCTTTTACCCATAAAAATTAAATATTATTGAATATTCTACTGGCATGCGTTAATATTATTTATAGATAAATTAATAAAATAATAAACTTTATAAATCCCGGAGTCTATGTTTTAAAGATAAACACAATTTCTTAGTTTCACAGTTCATATTTCAAATGTATGTAACTGACATAAATGTCACTGTCACGTTTAAATAGAACAATAGTTATATGGAAAGGAACTTAATATACATAGATCCCAGCATTAGTAAATAAACAGTTATGTATTTAAATAACAAAATAAATGAATATATCATCACGGCATATTACCCATTGCTGTGTGCTAATCTGCTTTGTAAACAAATTTCGGTAATGATGATGACATATTTGTATCGTGTGGGCGTTTACCAAGCGTCGTCTCACGGGCACTCATTTCTGGCGTGGAGAGTGCACAACAGGGGTCAAGTTCGTGCCATTTAAAATTCAAAATATTTGGCGTTGTTGGGGAACGAATCCTGTTCTCCAGATTCGCGGCCAGACACTCAGGCTCGCGGCCACGAGATCCCATAGGTATATGTATTTAAATTAATAAAAATTAAATGGCGGATGTATTGTGTTGGTCACATCAGATTTTTTATATTTTGATAATTTGTAATTTATTTGTAATATATATTGATTACTTATTACATATCGATGGTGAATAATGGAAACTTCCTATGTCAAATTTTGACCTTTTTAACATTTTATGTAAATAAAATCTACAAAATTGTTCTATATATAGTGCAATTACCTCCTATAACAATATCATAGTAATATTAAGAGAAAACATACTTCTATATGGCATCGAAATAACTTTCAACTCATGCGGTATACAACATAAAAGTATCTATAAATAGAGTTAAAATTTATAGTTATACAAATTCGGATAATAATTATTAACTGTTTAATGTTAGCTATAATTTTATTTGCAAAAGGGGTTTTTATAAATGTTTTATAATGTCTTGAATAATAGCGATAGAAATAAAAAATTCTACAATAACAACTAAGTTGCTAAAACATCTAATTCCCAAATATAATTTATGATAGCACAAACCATAATAACAGAACTATATTTTCGCATAACTAGTCACAATGAATAATTTTTAAAGCCATAAATTATTACAAATATATTTTTTCAAACATAGAACGTTTGAACAAATTATTCTAAAATGATATTGAGGTATATTTTATTATGAAATTTGTTTCAGCAGGATTTGTTTGGCAAACCTGTATCACAGTTTCAAACAAAAAAGATGACAAGATAATAATGTGTTTGTAATTTACAAAAGAAAATTATTGTAATATTAAATACAAAATATTATTTGAATGATGTCAATGATATTTTAAATTATATTTTATGTAGTACCTATATTAAAACAAAATAAAATATTTTTCATTATTTTTAATTATTTTAACTAAATATAATTATTTTACATTTTGAATTTGGTTTTTATTTACAATTATTTTTTCGATCACAGCTATTTTTATTTATTTATTTTTTAATGCGTAGTAATTAATTTTAGTTAAATAATAATTGAGACGATTGTTTTGTTATGTATAATTTCGTGAATTTTACAATTTTATTAATCAACCTGCGTTGTGAAATATCAATTTTTTATTATTTATTTACTGTCAGATAAAACTTTTAATTTATTTTAATTTCTTGTATTTAAATAATAATAGTAATATAAACACTAAACATATTTGTTATATTTTATTTGTTTTTAATTTGGAATATATTTTTGCTGAATACTTTAATATAGAGAAAATTATATTGTTCAAAATAATTTTTAATATAATGATGATTCATGGAATCCTCATCAAACTTATATGTCCGCAATTTAATTTATTTTGGAAAGATATACATACCTATACCTAAACACATAAAAATTAAATATTTATTTTTATTTAGAACGTTTTGTAATTTTATTTCGAGTCACATGCATAAATAATAAATAAAACATAAATTATAAATATGCAGTTTTTTAATTTAGATTTTTTTACTGAATGTTATAATGAAAATTCCAAATTTTATTACTAAGTACAAAAAGAATTAACTTTCATTATTGTATAATATTAATAAGAAAAACGGCTCTACAAAAAACAATCACTTTATTTACATCTTCTTTTATTAATATTAATATCCATTCCACTTTCTTCCTATACTACTCCTTGAACAAAATTAGTTTCATTTTTACCTTTAGGTACATTTAAATCAGGTCCAGAATTTTATCGCATTAATACCATTTTTTTTTCATGACGACCAAAGATATTTTTCTTGACAGAAAGTAAAAATACTTATATTTGTACACTTACATTGAAACATAAATGAATCTTTTATTATACCTGGTATCTACTATTTCCATACTTATAGGGAATAAAATGTTTATTTTTTTTATTTTACTACATTTATTTAGATGTATATTAACTTTAAACGCAAGTTGTAAATACAAATTTGTTCAAATTTAAAATTAACACAATGTGAACTAAAGTGAAATAAAATAATATACGCAATTTATACCATTTATCAAAAAGCCTTGGAGCTGATGATATTTTTTTGTTAATATATCTGTTTAAGAAAAACCACTATAGTTCTATGGCACTTTCAAATATGATCTAAGTTGATAAGTGTATTTTGAGTTTTTCGTAAAATAAAATAAAAATTGTTTTTGTATTACGTAGTTTTTAATTTTACGGTTTTTTCAACTTTCTTCCAAAAATAATAAGTAAGTAACAAGGATAAAATAAAAAATTAACACTGTATTTTTAATTTAACAATTTTTAAGTAGACACCCGGTATATTGTTTATAATAATTTTCACTTTTAAAATAAAATTCCGGTTTGGTTTATGCAATGCGGCTGAGATAAAATAATCTGTTTCAAACGTAATCTTCGAAACATAAGATGTCTTTATTGGGGTAACATTTATTAAAAATATAATATTTTTTTTTTTATAATTTATGAGAATAAGAAGTTGGGATCTAAAATGTTTGTTACCCATGTCTAATGTGAAGTGTGTAATATCTATTATAATTTATTTACAATAATTTTCCCGAAACCGTCAAGAAAATTTAATTTTCATGGCTATCTTGACCCTTGAAATTTCATATTTACAGTATTAGTCAGGTAAAATTTTATCTGCATCTTTTGAATACTAATTACGTACACCATGGATACAACAATGGTTATATTTTTTAATTCATTGTCGAAAATGACAAAATTGCAAATTTAAGAATAATTTAAGTGATTTCAGAATTTTTTATATGTATTACGTCAGGAAAGTGTATTCACAGTACTCGCAGGCTTCCAACACGAGCCGTCGTGTTTTGTAAAAGATCACTTTCATGACATAAAGTAAATTACTATTTCGTATAAGGCCTCTATTATGTAACTTTAAATTCTACTAAAATTTCTTCAACTTTTTCTCAGAGTAAATTTCTACTGGTCTGGAGCACTAGAAATTGTCGCCCTGAATATCTATCGTTTATGCTTGATATTATAATATTTATTTGTTTACGTCTATTTCTTCAGTGACATTTTTAAAAATCATTAATGTTCGGTACGAAGATAACTATTAAGAAGTTGGGAAAAATTCCCAAAAATGATTTATATTTATAAGTGATTTAAAGTGTATAACAGCAACAGTTAAAAAGTGTGTGCCAGTGCATCATAAAACAATTTATAAATCAGATAAACTCACCTTAGTTGTTAGATATGCGTCACTGTCAAGAACTAGTAAAAAACAAAACAGATTTAGTGGGGCTTGGGCAACAATGGGCACGCTAGCTCTTTGAGCCAGACACGAAACACACGCGACGCGCAAAATCCGGAGCTTCCGGTGCTCACGATCGCCTTCGTCGGCGTCCCGACACCATGTGCTGCGAGACGCCGACGGCCGTCCGCGCGCCGAGATTCCTGCAAGCGCAGGCGCGTACGCACTCACCACTCCGCGGTAAGCTAACCTAACCTGCCACGGCGCCTTATGCAATACTAACACGTTCGATATATTTTGCAATCAGCCGAATTTCATTTCGTTTACCTGGGGGAAATCGTCTGCAGTTTGAAAAGAAAAAGTTTTATTTCTTTCTTGAAAGGTCCGTTTGAGTTTTAAAAACGGATGTGACTTTGATTCCGATGTGATATCATCGATCTTCGATTTCGGAAAGTAGATTTTTTCGTTCTTTTTGAGGTGATATGCAAGAGATATCGGAATGTGCTCGGGGTGATGGCTTTTCCACCTCGTTAGCTGGCCTTTAAGAACTTTGGGGAAATTTTACCTTTACTCAAACTATATTATGAACTAGGTGTTGCACAATTATTCGAATTCTCAGTCTTACAATATTTATTTTCTTACACAAACATTTCGTTATAGTCTTGTACCGTCATCTTGTTAAGTACATATGCTCATGTATCCAAAATACAATCGTTTCTACATTCAGTTTTTCAACATCGTACAAAAATTCATAAAAAGCATATACACATTGGTTCCCTCTCAAATTCGACAACAGAATATATTAAACTGTTTTTATATTATTATTATTGTAAGATTTAGAACCGAGAACGAATTAATTGAATTGATTATTTCTAAACGGCGCACTAGTCACCTTTGACTAATTTTATAGTACACATAAAAAAGTGTTCATAGACTGGTCTATTTTATCTAGCGTTTTTATTTTATATACAGTATGTTCCTGGATTGAGATTACAACAGGGATAAAAATTATTTTACAAAAAAATGTTATAGGAAGAACTTTTTTTTGCTTGACTTTAAATAAATTAATCTGCAATTGAAACAATAATAACTTGGGGTGGATTAATAATCAAAAAATCTGATGGGCCAACATAACACCTCCCGCCATTTCATTTTTATTAATTTAAATAGATACATATGGGGTCTCGTTGCTGCGTGTCTGATGTCTGGTTGCGAATCTGGGGAACCCGATTCGATCCCGATCAACGCCAATTATTTCGAATTATAAATGGCACAAAATTGTCTCCTGTGTTGCACTCTCCACGCCAGCTATGAGGTGATGCTTGGTAAACGCCCGCACGATATAAATATATCATCATAATTACCGAAATCTGTATACAAAGCAGATTAGCACACCCAGCAATAGGTAATATGGCGTGATAATATATTTATTAATTTTTTTATTTAAATATATACCTGCATATTTACTAGTGCTAGAAATTATGTACATTAAGTTCCTTTCCATATAACTATTGTTCTCTTTACAATTTTCTTTTTAAAACGTTACTGTTATTAATTTGAAATGTTTATTATTTTGACAGTGACATTTATCTGTCACTTTACATAAATTTCAGCTGAACTATGTAACCATGAAATTGTGCTTAAAGCATAAGCTCCGAAATATAATTTTTATTACTTTATAAATTTATCCATAAAATATATAGAAAAAGTATTAATGCAAACCTGTAGAAAATGGAGTAATCTTTAATTTTTATAATAACAAATTGCGAAAAAAATAGCATTTAAAGGTATTTTTTGAAGAAAAACTATTTTGAGCTTCAAGTAAACTGTCATTTCCGGTTAGCCGCTTGACACCAAAATCTAATGGTTTCTTTCCATATTAGAATAAGGTAGAAAATACATTGTTTGAAAAGTTTCTGAATATTATTATTTGAGTTAGAATGCCCAGAAGATCCACACATACACACAGGCATCTTCGTGAAAATGTTAAAATTGGATTCTAGGGAACTTAAAACGTGGTCATTTAGCAAAATCTCGATATGCGTTTTTTAGAACGATCCCTATACCTCCCTTACCATGCAAGAGTAGCGGGAGGTAAAAAACATAAAAAATAGATTTTTGTTATTAAATCATTCAAACAAAAATTAAATATTAAATTATTCTATTAACCCTCCACCTTTGTCTTCTTATTTACCCTCATCATACGTGTTGCTGTAGTTACAAGATTTTAATAGATAAAATAACAATGAAATAAAACTTCAATGGCAATTCATTTTTATGCAAATTTGATTTTAAATTTCTAAATTTTATTTTATTACGTACGAAAGTTTTCACCCCTATAAAATCGTAACCAAAAGAATTTGTCCTACATTTACATATTTAATGACTTCACTCTCAATATAATGTCAATTTTTTATACTTTTTTAGTTGTATTTAACTTGATTTTAAATAAGATAACTTTTTATTAGAATTTAAACTTGAATCCCGTATAATTTCGTCTACAAAAAATTTCACCTCATATATTT